>CM053784.1:747068924-747448924 GCA_028749045.1 Cupressus sempervirens | reverse complement strand
TTAATTAAATCATTTATAATTTAAAATTATTAACATGATAATATCGCATGATATTTTATATGCACAAATAGACTTGACATTTAAATACTTATTCATTTTAATAAGTATATTAGCCCAACAATTTAAGTAAACATGTACATTCTTACTTTATTGCTAAACACGTCCTTATGGCTCAATTTGAACATAGAAAATTATGCATTAAACTATATGGCTGAAAACTATATGTTTCTTTATAATTTGTTTATCATCTTGTGATATTTATTTCCTGATGGTTTTATGTGACATGTATAGTTGGCCAAACTAAGATGTGCACCAAAAGCTTCTTTTTAAGATTTGTTTTATGGTGATTATTTGATTGGATGTCATGATATGGGTTTTATGATTCAAATTGAGATTTATATTTATGAGTTTTATTTTGATGAGCATTTATGAGAACTTGGGTTTTGAGAACCAATGTCATTTTTAGGTTGTATGTTACAAAACAAAATTTAATCAATATTACTTTTGTGGTATGGGATGCAACTATGGTTTGTGAGCTTTTGGGAAGGTGGGCTAGGTGCATTCCATGGGAGTGGCTTGCAATGGTTGTCAAGGCTGAAAGTAGCTACCAAGGAAACTCATTGTAAGTTGTGTAACAAGTGATAACATAGTAATTAAAATATTTTTCCTAGCCCTTTCCTTGAGATATATAAAAAAGACAAGTTAGATATTTTGCCTCACCCACGCTTGGAGTGCTTGTATAGGCTAAGGATGAGAATGGGATAATACCTAGTAGAGGTATGATTGGTTTTCTTCATCTTTATGAGAGGGTATTTTGGTTTTGCATGTGTCAAATTGAGGATCCAAGGTCCAAAGTAACCAATCTCGGATAACTCAACGCTTGAGGGTCTGGGGTCTAATGAGGGACCAATCCAAGGTAACTCAATTAGTTTGACCATGTGGTGACACTCCCTAGTATGTAGCTTGAGTCTCCTTTGTAGATTATGCATTTTCCTCTAGTGGTGTTTTATTTGTTGAATGTATTTATTGTTGATGATTCACTTTCATCGATGGTAGTTGGTGTTTTGTTGGTTCTTATACTTTTGACATATCGCTTTTGACTTGAAGTGGTTATCTTTCATTGATTTTATCTCTTGATTTTGATACTCAATTTATACTTGGTATATGTATGCTGACTTTAGTATATGGTGTTCATATTGGAATGAGTGTCTCTTCAATTTTGATTATCCTTCTTCTTCGGTAGTTGTTACCCTTGAGGTAGGATTGACCATCAGTATTCCTTGCCTACGATTGTTTTATGGTTTGATTTTTTGTATGTGGATCATTCATTATCTTCCATGTATGGTGGGAGTGGGACCCTGACTCGGTAACCACGCAATTGGTAGGTAGTGACTTCTAACCATTTAGGTCCCCTACAGATTACCAGTCATTAGATGTTCATTGTTGTAGATGTACCATTATCTTTCTTATTCCTATCTTGAAGACTTATATTCAGTTGATGTATATATGTTATCATGTATCTTGTATAAATTCTTGTATACCCTACAACATGTGCAATGTTCATTAGATGTATTTCATTGTATTATTTGTATCCATGCTTTTACTTATGAGATTATATATATGTTATGCATTTATGATTAATGGGCATTATACCTAAGATTTAAGCTAATTAATATAAACTTCTTAAATGTGACTCAATTTGAAGGAGCCCTTGAGGAATGTATTATGAATTGTAATTGCATATGTGATATTGATGTGTATTTGTATAGTGCTTTTGCATTGTTATTTGATGTTGTTTAAACTTTTTTTTAAAAAGTAAATATTGTGACATGTTAGGTTTATTTCTCTTGGTTTTCTGTGCGAGGTATTATAGGTCATAATATTTAACAATTTAAACCCCAAGACAAAATTGGCCCTAACAATAAAATAGGTTAGTTTATAGACTGACCTAGTTGACCTGTACCAATATAAATCAATTAGGTTGACCTTGTAGGGTTTGTCCAAAGGAGAGAGTCCCAAGGTCTCATAAAATTCACAGAAGGAATAGAGAAAAAGGAGAAATAGTCATTTGAGCACAAATAAATCCATGAACCATAAAATCACTAAAGGGGGAGAGACAAGGGGTCTTAATTGATGGGTTTTCCATTTTAAGATAGTGCATTTAGCCTAAACTTTATTTGGAGTATGAGTCTACTGCATATTTGCAGTAGAATATATCAAGTAAAAGAGTTGATATCATCATGAATAAGGGGGTAAAGAAACTACTAAACTCCAATAGACTTGAGAAAATTGGCTATATCCAAAACCATAAAAAGAGATAAAAAGAGAGAAAGTATGGTCAAGTCACCTTAAAAGGTTTGTATTCCTTATTGTAAACCACTAAAAAAGGTGCACTATTTGGAATTTAATTACAACATAATAGAGGATAAAAAGATGTAAGAGATACAAGGAAGAATCTTTTTGGGTTGGTATCACATAGACCAAAAAGAATCAGTGCTACAATGTTGCAAGCATTCAAATTGACTATAGAAGGGAACATGTGCAGGCAATGGCACATATACAATACAACATGAACAAGATATAGAATACAATATATAAAAATAGAAGAATATATACAACAATTTTTCTTGCTTTGTCACCTTGCAGCAACAAAGGAATAAGGATCCTTTAAATAAATCTCGACAAAACATAGAACAAGAAACACAACATGGGGGAAATAGAGTACAAAGAAACAAATACTATCATGCAAGAGATGTCACTTCGAGCATGTCACCTACTCACCCTATCTTGGTTTGTATCATTAGCTAAAGGTCAACAACTTACATGAGGAACAATATCCAACATAGTAGGAAAAATAAACTAGATCTAAGAAAGAACTTTGGTGGGAGTCACTATGCTTGATTGTAGGAGAAATCATTAATTTTTTATAAATCATGTTAGGGAAATGATGATCAATGCCAATAATCTCATATTCATTACCACTAACTTGTGTGTTATCACTAACATCAATAAACTCATCAACAAGAGTATCTTCCTTATCAAGATTAGTCACAATAGAATCTACGATACAAATAAAATCACCATGTTTATCCATTTTCATGTTATTGTTATGATTTACTTCCTCCAAAGGCACAAGCATGGGTTAATATAAGAAAAATAAGGGTTGAGAAACTAATGTAGTTCGAGAAGAAAGAGAACATACTTAAGCCTTAGCTTGATGGTTCTTATGATGCTTACAAGCATGTTGACTACAAATAGTTTTATGAGATAAAGTTGAAGGATTATGATCAATAGACATAGATTATGAGAAGGGAACAATGGTAAGTTGACGGATATTTTGCGAAATCAAACAATGTAGAATTGGAATTTGAATTTCTACTAGGATCAATAAAGATGGTCAAGACAAGTAGGCGGTGTCTAAGGTAGAGTAGGACAAAGAAGTATGTTCCACCACAATCTTGAGGGTAAGATGATTGAAAAAGAAATAATCAGTAGTGATGATCTCTTTGTTGTGGGAAAACTAAAACCATAAAAGGGAGAATCAACAACTTGCATGGAAGAAAGCTATGAGAGTCAATATTAACTTGAAAGTGATTGAAAGTAGGGATGACAATGAAGGTTATACTCACAACTTTACTATTAAGGGTCGCATGAAGAGATATAGAACCATGAGGATGATAAAGGAAACCATTACAAGTTTGAATCCAAACTTCAAATGTGTCATTGGGATCTTTATGCAATTTTTCATTGTAAAGATGTTCTTCCATGATAACATTAACCATGGAAGAGGGATCAACTAAAACACTAGGGGAAGGGATATGGGTAACCTTGGAAGTAATGTAAAGAGGACCATTGGGTGCTTTAATCATCTTAGGATGATCAAAGATGATGGGTAATGAAGGCTTAGGTTCAAGTGGAGGTGAATTCAGAGGTAAAGATTGAGATTTAACATGATTAACTTATTTTTCATTTTCATCATTAATGATATTGATTGTTGATCTCAGATTGGTTTTGACAAGTAAGTGTCAACACACTTAAGTTATTTACTTAGTTCATGACGAACAAGTAGTACATGCCGAGCATAACATGTATATATAAGAGCATGTTGAGTCAACAGTGAGTGCCGAGCCACTCATGTGTTGAGTCACTCAAGTGTCGAACATACAGTATATGCCAAGTGACAAAGGAGTTGAGTAAATAGTGGATGTCGAGTGATGTAGATGTTGAATCACAACATAGAGAACAGTATATGCCAAGCATCAGAGACTTCAAATGTCGAGTGACACAGTTTTGACATATTTGTTTGTTAAGGCACAAACAACTATATAAACCATTTTTTAGCCAACTTAAAGATGAATTACAATATTTTTGAAGATAATGATGAATCTTAAGTTGGATTCCCAATGCAATTACTTGCAACCAATCAAAAAAAGGGAAGGTTTAAGCAGAAAAATGGATGAATCACATACATGGATTCATACCTAACCCTAAGTCACCAAAGTCTTTTTAAGGAGGACAAACCCTAAACTATCTATGTTGTGAAGAGAGTAGTTTGCATGCACAAACATAACATTCATGGTGGCTAAGGAGTTATGAAATGAGATTGCATTGTTAAATCAGTTAGAGTAGAATAGATGAAAGGAAAAGGATACAACAAAGAGACATTTGATCAAGCAAGATCAAGAATACATCAGTTTAGAGGTGATCTTTCATCAAGCAATCAAGTGTTGACCATGAGATCAATGCTAAGACATTCTAATAGGTGATTTTAGTCAAAATATCTTAACAGAGTAGTCCTAACAGGCTGTATTGAAATCTTTTAACAAGGTGCTTACTTAATTGTAAGTTAAAGTCCTTTAATTAGGCACACTTCTAACAAGGTGTTGAAATCCTCTAAAAGGGTAAGAACTAATAGTCTTTGTAAGCCTTTAATAGGGCATATCTTTCATATGGTAGATCATGTTTCATGGTCAAAATATTATAACCTTCATTGGATACACTTTATTACTGTAGTAGTGAAGATTTGTTGGGTGTCATCCTCAACCCAATTTTACCTTCTTATTGGAGGATTTCTGGGTAATCATATATAGTGTCATATGTGTGTGGATGTTTATATGTTTACATGTTTTAGATGTACATACTTTACATTATATTTCATTTTACTTGCTAAATGTATGAGATGGATGTGTGGTGAAAGTCTTATGGGTCCTAGATTAAACTACTAATTCATCCCCTCCCCCTCCCCCCCCCACCT
This sequence comes from Cupressus sempervirens, assembly GCA_028749045.1. Classification (NCBI taxonomy): domain Eukaryota; kingdom Viridiplantae; phylum Streptophyta; class Pinopsida; order Cupressales; family Cupressaceae; genus Cupressus; species Cupressus sempervirens. The sequence continues at coordinate 747,443,670 of CM053784.1, read as the reverse complement.
CGAAAGTTTACCTTTCCTATTGTAATTCCAAAAATTGGTATCATAGCCTTATCCTCTAAAAGAGAAACTTTGAAACTTTGAGGAAAGATCTTAAAATGGAAGTCTACAAGTTGGGAAAGATTATTGAGAATCAGGGAATTGAAATACAACTCATTCTACATCAATTGGATAAAGCAAGAGAAGAACTAAAGAAATCTTTGAAGAGAAGGAAAGAAATTTCTATTGCAGAGAATGACACACAATACAAAGAGATAGATAGTACTAAGTTATTTGCAAATGGAGACTCCAATGAATTTGATGCAGCAATTGCAGATCTAATGGAAAAGAATAGAGTCCATGTTGAGGAAATCATAAATCTCAAGTTAGAGCAAGAATCACAAGCCATATTGCTATGTGAGGTGACTAAATAGGAGAAGAAATCTATGGAAGACAAAGCTATGATTGAAGAAGACAAAAGAATTTTAAGCAACAAACTGGAAGAGAAGTCAATAGAGCTAACCAAGATTTCCAACATGCAATTGAATACTCTAAGTCAAATGATGAATGCCAACTATGAATTGAATGTCAAGGACATTGAGATGACAACATTGAAACTGCAGAGTGAGCAATTGTAGAATGATCTAAAAAGGGAAAAGGAATCTGCTGAAATTTTCAACAAACCTAATGAAGCCATCAAATACTTTGAGCAATTATTGAGATCTCCTAGATCCAATAACGATACATCTAGATTGGGATACACAAGTACTGAAGAAGGAGAGTCATCCAAAAATGTTGAAGAAAGGAATAACAAAGGTAAGAACTCTAAACCTACTTGTCATAATTGTGGTAAGAAAGGACATACTACTAATGTGTGCATGAGCAAGAGTGTAAGTCAGAATGTCAAATATAAGAACATGGTTGAGTGCCAAAAGTGCAACAAACAAGGTCATCAGGCACATGAATGCAGAACCAAGACCATGCAGACACAAAAATTTGGAGGATATTGCTATAACTTCTAGAAGTATGGACATAGAGCTTTTGAATGCAGATCCAAACTCATGTGGTCATCAAATAGGCAAGCAAGGCTAAGGAACAATGGAAACTCTTATAACTGGGATTATAATACAAGATATAGCTATCATTATTGTCAAGAACATGGACATGGTCCTAAGAATTGTATTAGGACACACTTCAGAGGTGACTACAAAAGGTGGTTAAGTCAAACCACACGTTTTAGTTGCTTGAAGACTGGTCACATCATTTGACATTTTCCAACAAGGTCAAAGGCACTGAGCTATGAGTTTGATAAAGGAAAAGGCAAGGTGGATGTTGAACACATCAAAGATGAGATGAACAAGACATGGAAGAAAAAGGATGGTTGCAACACATCAAATGGAGAAGAGATCACTTCACCCAATGGGTCAGGTGATTACACCTCATCAAACTAAGTAATCAAGAGTTATGTGGGAATAATATTTAAAGGTTATATCATACATCAGTTCCAAAGGAATTTAGTACTAAAAATATCATATAAGCATGAAAAAAGAAGCAAATATGTTAGGAATTCAAGAAATTTCTTTAAGTTTTTCATGACTTTGCTGAGTATGAAACACTTCCTATGTGTGTCGAGTAAAGTACTAGAAGATGCCAAGCTAATAGACTGGCTAGTATGCCAAGCTCGTAGTGGTTGTTGAGTAATTGAAATGGTAATGGATGTCAAGTAAGCCTAAAATTAATTGATGTTGAGCTTATAGTTGTGTAAGCACTCAACATTTATTGCAAGGTTTTCAAAGGGTATTTGATTGATTTTCAACTCACTTCTCATAATTTAGAAATCGAGAAAGAGGTAAGAGAGCAAGAGGTGATCAAAAAATTCATCCAAAGTAATTATAGAAGATCTAAATAGTGATTCCACATTATTTCATCAGATCTTACAAGGTGTTTATCAAGAGTTGAGCTTCACAGTTTATATTTTCATAAACCCTAGTTTCACAAAATGACATCTAGCTCAAAGAATGTAGAGGGTAAGGAGGTTTTGAATGTTCAATTGGTTAGTAATGAAGTTAAGCAACCCATTTTCAAGGCTATTACTAACATCACTTACAAGTAAGACCTCTCTAGTGCATTATCCATGATACCACTAAATGTTTCAATGGTACAAGATGTTAGAAAATTCTATAGCTACAAAATTGGTAGCATTGGTGGTATGGAGATCAAGGAAGCATACAACAGACTCTGTGATAATGATTTTTTGAAAGAAGAAATCAGAATTTTCAAGAATAAAGGGTTAACACGAGCGTTAGATTTTCCAAATGTCTTCAAAATTGAATGGATTAGGATAATCCTGAGCAGAATACATGATAGTTCATTATGGTTGAATAATCAACCTATCAAACTAACCAAGAGGATAATTCATAGAGTTATTGTTTATCCAACCCTAGGTCAGCCTAAGACACTAAGAAGTGATTTGAAGGAGGTGATTGAGAAGAGCACTAGAGCTATATGGAACAAGAGAGGCATGATTATTGATACAATTACTGATCTATTGATAGAGTTTTTTGTCAGGGTCATTTCACACAAGTTCTACCAATCTAGTAGATTAAATATTGTGCCTTGTATAGCGGTAGATGTGGGATATAAAATTGTCAAGAAAGATCATACATATGATCTAGCAGAGCTACAACTACAACAATTAGTTGAGAACCTTGGAGCAATCAGAAAGACAAAGAGTGCACAATGTAAATTTGGTGCTATGTTGATATGCATATTCTTTTATGTGAAAAACACTTTTCCTACTTTTGGAATAGTTACATGGAGAACAAATAGATCAGTGGTAGTATAGATTGGTGAATACATGGAGCAATTAGGAGATAATTTTGAATTTGTGATGAGGACTTCAAACAATCAATGAAGAAGAGAATGAGAATATCATTATCTCTAATAGAACAACATTATGATGATGCATGTTTTCTAGTAGATGTTGATTATACATATGTCTAAGCTACTACACCAAGGGTGAGATGGTTGAGACCCTTAGGATATGAAATCAATGTGGATGAAGCCTCTACAACTATAACAATTTTAATGGTAGAAGAGGCTGACAAAAATGTAAAGGGTTTTATAAACTATGAGATGGCAAAGTCCAAAATCTCAATAGAACTAAAAATTTCTTCTATAATTAAGAAGAAAGATAAATTGGTGAAGAAGTTGAAAGCGAAATTTGCAGAGGGTGGCAAGCAGGAAGAAGAAGAAGAAGAAGAAGAGGATGAAGAGGAAGAAGATTCTCAAACCTAAGCACCACTTGCACTTACGCAAGGTATGGGAGAAGACTAGGAAGAAGAGGAGACTGAAGTTACTAAAGGTGCCAAGGAAGAAGAAGTCGAGGAAGCACCTACACCCACTAAAAAGAAGAAGAGGAAGGCCAAGGCCCAACCTATGGCAAGGGTTAAGAAAACTGTCAAACCAAACTAAGCCAAGCCTACTACACCTACTACAAGAGCTAGTACACGTGTAACTACACAAAAGGCTAAGGAAAAGACCAAACCAACAGAACAAGAAGGTCAATTGTAGAAAAGGCCAAGAAGGAAATATGTGGCACAGGTAGATTCTGATGAGGAGAAAATAGAGTCAAATGACAATAGCCAATTCAAAGTGGTGAGTCACAATCCTCTATCAAATCTGGAGAACCTTTGTGAAAATGTTAAGAATAGTGCAAATCTATTAGGATTTTCTCATGTAGATTTTGACAATCTGGTTAAAGTGGAGAAGAATTAAGTGGAGGAGGCTATATATTCCATGATGGAAAAATTCAAAACTACCCCACTAGAGATTGCCAACTCAATGCCTAAGAATTTGTATGATAGAGTTGACCAGAAATGGCACTATTATCTAAACTTGGAGAGACAAATTAGAGAGACATCTCTTGCACAAGTAATGCCTAAACTAAGGGTAAAATTGCTAAGGCTACGAAGAAATATGCAGTTAGGTTTGTACCTAAATAAAGAGCCTTTAGAATTTTTCAAAATAACATTGAGGATGTAGTTAAGAAGATCACCTAGATGTGGAAGCTTACATGTGGTTTAACTATAGTGAAGGAAGGTGAGGAAGAGCCCATAGAGGTAAAGGATGATGAAGAAGAAGATGACCATGATGAAACTGTTGAGGGAGGAACTAAAATGCATACAGATGATAGGACAATAGCTGAGCCAAAGTAGTAAGAAGAACAAAGCGTGCTAGACACACAATTGCCTAGTGTCAGCCCCTAACATTAAAAAAATGAGAATACTAAAACAATAACTATTAAGGATGTTTTTGATGTCATAGCTTAGAACATCAATCCCCTTTTAGAGGAAGATCTCAAAAAGATACTAGATCAGTCCACACTACAGGAAAAACTATGTGATAATCCTATATTGGTGAGCATGGAATAATTGTAGAAGATAGGGATTGATACAACAAGGGAAAAGGTGAATACACAAGAACTGCCTACAATGCCACCTCAAGTCACTCATGTAAAATCTTTGGACAAAGTGCCTAAAGCTACATTAGAGAAGGTTGATACACTTGAAAAAGATACAATGGAAACACAAGTCACTATTGAAGAACAACTAGAAACAAGTCAGATAAACTTATTTGCACCTACAACAGAAGATCAAGGTGCATCACAAGTCATTATAGAAGTCAAGGGCAAGCCTGAGGAGACAAAGCTGACACCTAGAATAAAGGACCAAGCAACTATACAAGCCATGGTAACCTTACCAACATCTAGTACTCCTTCCACTCAAACTCTTCAAAAGTCAAGCACAGATGCAACTCCGTTGCAGATCTTAGTGTCGATCTCGAGTACATCAGAGGTAGAAGAAGTAATCCAATATGGAGATGTGAGCCTTGATGAAGAAATTATTCTAACAATGTATGATTATGATACAATGACTATAGAACAAATGAGCATACTCCAACAAGTCCTAGTAAGGAAGAAGCATCAAGAAATGCTTAGAAGGGAGCACAGGAAGAAGTAGGCACTGAAGGATATTAAAGACATATTTTTAGAGGCATTTAGTCTACTGACTCCAGATGAAACCAAGCCACTCATTGATTAACTGATAAACATAGTAGAAAAGGTGAGTGATGTCGACCTAGATTCAAATACAAAATTGTTAGAATGGTCAGAAAAGAAATTTTAGAACAAAGTAAATGAAAAGATATTAGGTGATATAACACTAATACAAGTTGCATTGGCAATAAAAGTAGAAAATGTGAAGAAGGTATTTGAGAATATCTTCTCATTGCACATAAAATTGTGCAACCCAACACTCTTCACATAAGAGATTAGAAGTCACATTTTGAGCTTGGAAAGTCAGATAAAGTCATCAGGTGCACAACAACCAATGGCACCAGCTCAGAGTGAAAAGCACTTCAAAACACTACTACAAACCAAAAGTCAATTAGCTACATTGATAGCAAATGAGGCCAACATAAGGGCCAAATTGATTAGCATTAAGACAACTTTGACCCCCCGTATGGAAATTTTGCACAAGGAACTAGGTTATGCCGAAACTCTCATGAAGAAAGACCCCAATCTTTCAACATTAGATGACCTAGTCCACCATGCTATCAAGATTGCTATCCAAATAAAGTCTTTTGATGTAGCATGTGAAAATTGGGATGCAGCTCTCAAGATAATCTTATATGTCCATAAATCTTTTCTAGAGAAACAAACTATAAGTGTATAGCCTATTGACATAAGTGTCAAAAAAGGGGGGAGATAGAATAAAGGGGGAGAATAAGTTGAAAGGGGAGAGCAAAAAAAAGAGAATTTTGGGGAGATATAAGGAGAGTAAGAAATAAAGGAGCAAGAAAAGGACCAAAGGAAAGACAAAATTCTAGAGGAAAGATAGAATAAGCTAAGAAAGCATCACAAGCATCAAAATACAAGAAGTATTAGATGAATGAGTATCAGTTAAGACTACAAAATTTTGGATATAGAATAGACCTATCAACTTAGGGGGAGTTATCTGATTTTTTAGGTATCTAAGTTGTTATAAAATTTTGAAATTTTGAAGTTTTTTACATAAGCCAAGTTAGAAATATGTTATGCTCATGAGATTAAGGATATTAATGTAAACTCAAGTGTTTTTGACACTCATGTCAAAGGGGGAAATTGTCGATCTCATATTGGTTTTGACAAGTGAGTGTCAACACACTTAAGTTATTTTCTTAGTTCATGACAAACAAGTAGTACATGTCAAGTACAACATGTATATATAAGAGCATGCTGAGTCAATAGTGAGTGTCGAGCCACTCATGTGCCAAGTCACTCAAGTGTCAAACATACAATATATGCTGAGTGACACAGGAGCCAAGTAAACAATGGATGCTAAGTGATATAGATGATGAGTCATACCATAGAGAACAGTATATGTCGAGCATCAGAGACTTCAAATGCTGAGTGACACAGCTTTGACATATTTGTTTGTTAAGGCACAAATAACTATGTAAACCATTTTTGAGCTAACTTAAAGATGAATTACAATATTTTTGGAGATAAGGACGAATCTTAAGTTGGATTCCCAATGCAATTACATACTGCCAATCAGAAAAAAGGGATGGTTTAAGTGGAAAAATGGATGAATCACAGCCATGTATTCATACCTAACCCTAAGTCACCAAAGTATTTTTAAGGAGTACAAACCCTAGATTATCTATGTTTCGAAGAGAGTAGTTTGTATGCAAAAATAGAGCATTCATGGTGGCTAAGGAGATATGAAGTGAGATTGCATTGTTGAATTAGTTAGAGCATAACAGAGGAAAGGAAAAGGATACAACAAAGAGACATTTGATCAAGGAGGATCAAGAATACATCAGTTTAGAGGTGATGTCATCAAGCAACCAAGTGCTAACCATAGGATCAATGCTAAGACATTCTAACAAGTGATTTCAATAAAAATCTTTGAACAGAGTAGTCCTAACTGGCTATGTTGAAATCCTTTAACAGGGTGCTTACTTAATTATGAGTTAAAGTCATTTAACCAAGCACACTTTTAATAGGGTGTTGAAATCCTCTAACAAGGTAAGACCTAACAATCTTTGTAAGCCTTTAATAGGGTAGACCTTTCATAGGTAGATCATGTTTCATGTTCTAAACATTGTAACCTTCATTAGATACACTTTATTATTTCAGTAGTGAAGATTTGTAGGTGTCATCCCCACCCTAGTTTTACCTTCTCATTGGAGGGTTTCTAGGTAATCATATCTGGTGTCATATGTGTGTGGATGTTTATATGTTTACATGTTTTAGATGTACATGCTTTACATTATATTTCAGTTTACTTGCTAAATGTATGAGATGGATGTGTGGTGAAAGTCTTATGAGTCCTAGATTAAACTACTAATTCCCCCCCTCAGAAGTTTACCTTTCCTATTGTAATTCCAACAATTAATAATAGGAGAAGAATGTTGATTAATAACATTTGATGAAAGAGAAGGTAAAGGATTAGTGTAAATTTATAGGTTCTGATTAGGAGGTGCAACAAATATATTTGTACTATCAACTACAACATCAATGAATATAAGGGAAGAAAGTGAAGGAAGTAAGTAGGTGTTGTCACAAATGGATGGAGACAGTTTTGTACATGGTCTGGGCATGGGCTAGGGCTCGTGTGCACTAGCTTCTTCATGTTGCTTCCTGTCTGCAGCCGCTAGTCATGGCTAGTCTGCTTTCACGGGGGGGGGGGTTCTTTGCTTAGGGATATGTGGATTGGCTAGAGGGTCCAATCCTTGTTTGGTTGTGGGAGGACGACTTTTACCTGCATTTTTGTTGTGCTCAAAAGTTTCTTGCTGGGTGGTGTTTTGGGATCGGAGACTATGGGTTTCTTATCCCATCTCTCTCTGCTAATGGGGTTGTGGTATCTGTCCCATGGTGAATTGGGGTTTAGTTTTGTCTTAGATTGCCTCTTAGGATATGGAGATGGCAGATCTATCTTCTTCAATACATGCTAATGTTGAAGATCAAATGAGTAAACCCCTATCTGGAGATGGGGTCTCCTCCTTAAAATGGATGCCTCGAATAAAAAAAGTAAATGGATATTTGGAAAGATCTGAGGATCAACCTATTTTGGTTATGTTGGCGCTCAAAATTGCATTCTCATTTTGAGCATCCATTTGAAATTTTGAGTCAAATCAAGCCCCATAAATGCATATGTACTTGGTTGTACTTGACTATACCTCTAAGGCCTAAGTGATGTTTTATGTTTCTAACACCCTTCATCCAACTTATCCATGTGTTCTGTAATGATAAGCTGTCGTTCTGAATTCTAGGAAGCCCTATTTGACGAGTTATAACTTTTGACCAGTTCACCGAAATGCTAAAATTCCTTTTGCGTTGCATTAAAAACATCAAATACTTGTTATTTTTTAAGTTTCATTTTATGATGAATCCGTTTGATCAATTTTCAAATGCGATTCCAAACACAATTTCTATCTTTTTACTGGTGTCAGCATTTGCAGATTTGTTGGAACCCCTATTCGTGATGTCATATTTCAAAACTTGTGATTGCCTAGATTGAATGGATTGTACCCCTATGTTGTCCTCTAAAAATACTCCAAGTGTGTCAGTTTTTAAGTCATGACGAATCCATTTGCACACTTTTCCAGGTCAATTCCATTTGCAAAAATCACTTTTCTGTCATTGTTTCCAGTCTGCAAAATCCAAGTAGCCTACTATGACTGATCGACATTTGCGTCCTATTATTCGTCATGAGCCCAAATCGCAAATTCATACTCTCCTCATGATAGTAAACCAGTGCCCCAGTTCTTGTCTTCCCAAGTGTCCATTTGCCCAATTTTCAAAGCCAAATCCAAACCCAATTTTTTGCTTTCTGACATGTTTTCTTGCAGGTAGTTCTGAGAGGTCAACTTTGACAGCGAATATCTTTTGACCCTGAATTTGTCATGAGAAGAGATTTGATAGGGTAAAAATTTGCAGAATAGAGAATCAGTGCCCTAGTTTTCAGAGCTTGGTCAAGTGTTTGTGTCAATTTTTAAGGCTAGTCAAAGGACCTCTTGACGCAAAATTGACAGTTTGCAAAAGAGTGATAAAATGACTTGTAAATGATTGTTCAGTGGTTACAATTGATTTTAAATCAGTTCGAGATGTTCTAAAGATCAATTTGAGGATTCAATTTTTTGAAAACGAATTTTTTTTTTAGCCAGACCCACTTTGGGGACCGACTAACTTCGTCAAATTGGTGGAATAATGGAGATGGAAGGTGTGTTAATATAGGTGATTGCAAATTTTTAGACAATTATAACATGCCCATATTGACATCTCATTATTGCAACTAAAATGAGCATGAAGGAGTGCACACATTGAAATACAAAGGAAGGGGAAACCTATAATGCAAAATGTGGTGTTTGAACTAATGTTTCTTAACTCCTTATGAAAAGAAATTAGTGCCTTCAGATGCCTTATGAGGGACATTTAGAACATTAGCATGAGGAAATGATGAAGTTTTCACTTTCCATATTGACGAACTGGTAGTTCATGTTCATAAGCTCAATTTAGCCCACAAATTGGTAGAATGTGATATCGAGTGTTTTCGAGATATCTTTGATTCAGATAAATCATTTGAAAGAGATAAATATTCATGTTCTTCTGTAATTCCCCATAATTTGTTTAAACTAATTTTGGTGAAGCTAGAAAAAGAGGAGGATACATTGATAAAACAAATCCTGATGTCAAAGTTTTACGGCTAGTTATTCAAATTCTCTATGTCAAACATTTGATGGTCCACATTTAGTTCTAAGATGGATCAACCTGAAGAAGTTGCAAAGAAATTTCAAGAACCATATGAGACAACATCTTCTACTGGATGCAAAGCATGAGGAAATTGTTAGATTGTGGTGACTGATCAGGAAAGTACTATACATACTATTCGCCATTCGTAGATTTGCCACTAAAGTTATGGCTAATTATGGCCAACATGTTATAACCCTAAAGCGATTTAATACTTGTATAAAAGGGTTTAGGGTTGGGTATTTTTCATTATGTTGTGATGCGAAGTTGGTTCTTGCGACGGTATTGAGCTGTAAGGGATTACAGATTGTAATCAGGTTGTAATCACTGGATTGTAATAAGATCGAACTTGCTATTTGGTGGACGTAGCCCAGGGATTGGGTGAACCACGTTAAATCTTGGTGCCTTGTGTTCATTTCTGTGTGATCTATTATTTTTTGTTATTGGTTTTATTTGCATGTAGTTTTTATTTCTGTCTGTGGTTTATCCTAACAAAAAATAAAGTTTCAACTTACATGTGTAGATCTCTTAATGACTCAAATCTTGCTCATTCTAGACTTTTCCCTGGCTGAAAGCACATGCCATCTACACGCACCATGGAGAGGAAATTGCTCCATGCAAAGGAGGAATGACCAGTCAAGACTAGAAGCCACCAAGAAGCCAGTCCACAGCTTGGAGGCAGTCGTGCAAAGATAAAATAGAGCATCTAGTGTCAGAAGAGTGGCCAGCAAAGCATAAAGTGTTGAGCATACCAGAATAGGGGCAGTCGACCAAGAAAAATCTAATCAATGCCACAGTAAAAGAGATGAAGGAGAAACATTAGAAAAAAGTAGTCCAAATCAAAGATATTCGCGCATTATAAGAACAAGACCTCCACGCTAAATAAAAGGAGGAAGCCGTTCAAAGGAGTAGACTTGTTAGAAGTCCTGTGCAAAGGAAAAACCACCCAATGCACACACAAAAGAGATGTGAAGCCATGGCATTGATGCACCTTAAATATAGGGATAGTCAAAGGAGCTCCCACATTGGACAAATGGAGGCCAGGCTCACCACCAAAGACAAAGCAAAAGGGCAGTTAGCACCATGTCAAAGAATAGACCTGTGGTAGGAGGTAGTCGCCACATTAAACAAGAAAGCCCACGAATAAAGAGGGTTGGGTCAGCGAATGAAAGGCCCATGTAAGAAGCAGTGGCTAAGGCAGAATAGAAAGCCATACCTTTTTAAAGGCATCCAAAACCACGACTAATGTGAGATTAAGCCGCCCGGCAATATAGCTTCAACGCCACAGCAGGGGAGCCTCACAAAAAAGGCAATATGTACACATGATTAGGCAATCCCTCACAATGAAGGTAAGCAAGAGTCCACATATATATTAAAGCAATAGTAAGCAAAGAAAAGAGCATGTTGCAGAGAGAAGTGTTCTCTATGGTGCGAGCAGACAAGGGCAAAAGGTTTTCTAAAAAAACCATTATCCCACATTTGTTGTAAGGAGTGGACTTTTAATGTTTAAATAGTTTTGGACTCACAATGTATAGTGTCTTGAAAATAGATGCTTTTTGTGAGTCATGTACTCGCAGGTGGGGCCCATGGTCGGCCAGGTCAAAGCATATATTTTGAACTAACACGCAGTGCAAAGGTTGATGACATCAGCCTAGCCAAGCGATCGAAAAATGTAAAATCTAGCTAGTCGCTACCTCGCTAGCCAAAAAATCCCAAGATTTTTGGCTAACGAGGTAGCGACTAGCTAGAAAAACTCAAAAATTTGGCAGGTGGTGTTGTGGGTCCCGCCTAGATGTCTCTGACAAACCAAAAGCTGCCAAGTGGCACCTCGTGAGTGAGCAGAGCAGTATGCTGAAAAATGTGACCAAAATTCGGTGGTCGCCATGTCGCCACCAAAAAATGGTGGATTTTTTGACAAGCGACATAGCGACCCGCTAGAAAATCCAAAAATCTGGCGATATGTTGTAACGTTGTGGGGCCCGCCCAAGATTGATTGGCCTATTTATGATTGACACATGGCATTGCCTGGGTGGTGATGGGACTTATAAGAATTTTTTTAAATATATTTTTCCATCTGAGCATTCAGTGTTCATTTGAAAGTTTGAAAAAATTGTTTTAAAAGGGTGACTTTCTATAGTTCAAACTATGGAAATTTTTAAAATTTTCAAGTGCATTTATTTAAATTAATTATTCCTAAAGCAGAGGCTTGATTTTCAAATGGCCATAATCTGGGCAATTTTTGTTGAAAACTGGCACTCCAATATACCACCGGAACTGGGAGAATCCAAATTTTCCATTTCTAAAGTCAGTTTTTACACAAGTCCTCACCGGTTCGCACTATAAGCAATTTTGTAATTTTTGGGGCATTCTCAGTAAAAGGGGTAGAATTCATTGTAGAGTGTCAGAATCAGTTGGGGGACATATCTTGGAGTCTGTTGATGCTAAAATGAATTTTGGAAATGTTTTTACCCTTCTTAAGTTGATTTTAACCGAGTTTTGTCATTCCAGATCAAGAATCAAATCAATTACTTATTCCATCAAGTTTCTGAGATACTGTATGCTTTTGACAGCCAAATTGGTTAAGGATTTGATTCACTAGTTGAAGAGAGAGATTAGAGAGAGGCTTTTCATGGCAAAGAGAGGGAATTTCAAGTGGACACTTGTCAGTTGCAGATTCAATCCGAGAATTGCCTCTTTTCTATATCTTTCTTCCTTCTTCTCTTTTGCAAGTTTGTTGGCAGTTTGCTTTGGGTAATACCAGCAGGGTTCCAATTCTATTATTGAAACCAGTGTTGTTGATGGTTTTGCTTCCTATCTATTGAGCTGAGCTTTAACAGTGAGGACCACACACCTATTTATGTGCAGATTTTTAGTTCATTCTCATGTGTTGTTTTCTGAGATAAATGGAGATTAACGCTAGATTATGTGAATTATTTAGAGTTTCATTTAGTATTACCAGTACATGTATTTAGTCTTTCCATGGATGAATATAAAAAGGGATTTACAAGAATTATCTGAGTTTCCTTGTTCTGTCTCCTAATTCTTCATATGTCATTAACTTTGTGATTAAATGGATAAGGTTCGTTTGATTTAAGGCAGCTTGGATGAGTTGTGTATTAGATCTGTTATTGCTTCTGACTCAAGGAGTTAGGTAAATGCTTCAGTGTCCTGATAGGGTTTCTAGGTGTATGAAGGGGATATTGCATAAGAATGGGATTTGGGGATTTCAGTTGATAAGCTTGATTGTAATACAGACAAGTTAGGTCATCCTGCTGGTAATGACTCTATGTTTCAATGGATAAGGCACTGATCACTAAATCAGATGCAAGCTGATATGAATGTCATTTGCACAAAATCTTTTATTCAAATAAATTTAGTTTTTCATGTCTTGTAGTGGGCTGAAAGGAATTAACCCTCACTCAACTTATGGATTTCGTAGATTGCAATTTGCTACTGTAAATCTGTGTTATTGCATGAGTTATTAGGATATATAAGGGGTTTTTATCTATAGTAAATAGGTTCATATTTATGTTTCGCACTGGTACCATACATCAGAATCTCAAGGTTAACTTGCCTAGGTCTTGCAGAGCCTGAAGTGAAGAAGGAGTTATGCCTTATAGTTGGCCCAGGACTGCAGTCAAGTGTATCCGTCATAGGAATTTGCTAGCGTTAGATGCATTTGTCTAGTTTCTTGGTCATTTTCAAAACTGTTAAATCGGGAGCCAACAAGTTATTCAACCTAAGTAGGTTTCAAAGGATGTTGAATATTGGTGTAATCATGCCCTTATTTACAAATTTCTAGGTCTTCGTGTTTCTCTACCCGTGTTGGATTCCTAGGCTTGTCGGGTTTGGAATCCCGAAGTTGATATGGAGATTATTTTGGTAGTGACTAACTATTTTCTAGTTATCTTCTCATGCATGCCACATAGGAATAGGGCTTTTGAAGGAGGCCCTTATTTCTTTAACCAAGTGGGGCTTTTCATCAAGCCTTGGCACATGGGTTTCAACTCCGCTAAAGAGATCCTCTCATGGGTACCTGTGTGGGTTTGTTTGCCAAGGCTTCCTTTAAAATTTTGGAGGGAAAATATTCTTCACTCAATTTCATTGCTTCTCAAAAAACATGTGGGAGCAGCTACACAAACTCAAGATCGTAAGGTAATTTCTTATGCTCATATTTGTGTAGAAGTTTATTTAACTAATCTGTTACTAGACTCTATGGAAATATGCATGGGATCTTCTTCTTGGATACAATAGCGGCATTACAAGACCCTCCCTTTTAGATGTTGAATTTGTCATGAATATGGTCATGTACTCCACAAATGCTCTAGATTTAAATGCTTCCCCTTGGATGCCTCCAGACCTCCTAGGGGGGACAAGGGGAAGGATCATGTGCCTATTGAACCTACAAATAATGAGGGCTTTACTTAGGTTAAGTCCTGTAACAAAGGCAAGGGTAAGAAGAGAACCTAGTTAGATAGACACAATGATGGCACTTTTAACATATTTGATGTTCTTGAAGACTTGGTACAAGAGGAAGGTATTCCAGTTGAGCTTTCTTCTGGGAATAAGGGTTTGTATGAAGTTCAGGATGAGGATGCAAAGAAGGAGGATCAATTTTTATCTCCAAGGGACCTTCAGACTACTTTGGATTAGCCTTCTCATGTTCAAGATACAAGGGATCCATGTGGGTCATAGGCTCTGATGAGTTCTATTATGGTGCTTCCTAATCCCCCTACTCCTAAGGGGGCCTCAGACTTAGCAAAGGGTAGCAAAGCCCCTTCTATTTTAGGCTTATAGCAAAAATCCTTTAAAAAGGGGCATCTTGATAAACCGTCAAGCAGTGGTAAAAAGACTAATCAAGAGAAGGTCAAGATTATGGGGGATACTTTGGTTGAGTCTAGGTCTATGAAACCCATTGATTCCCACTTCTCCCACCCCCACAAATTATTGTTCTCTCATGGAATGTATGGGGGTCAAATAACATCCCTAGACAAAAGGTTGTTCGTAGATTAATTGATTCTCAGTTACTTGATGTGGTTTTTATTCAAGAAACTAAGCTTACAATGGATGGTTTGGCTAATTGTGCTTCATGCATCTAGCCCCAAGGCAATTGGCAGGGGGTGGGAGCTCATAATAGTTCAAGGGGGGTGGCTTTCTTCTGGAACCTAAGGAAAGTACTTCCCTTATGGTGGATTTCTAATTGGTCCTCTATCTATTTGGTTGCATCTTGTTTGGCAACTAGAGAAAGGTGTCTCTTATCCAATATTTATGTTCCTACTGATCTTTTAGGTAAGTCAAATCTTTGGGCTCAGATCTGCTTCATCTAGGCCTTAGACCCATTGCTCTCATGGATTATGGCTAGTGATTTTAGTTCTGTTACTGTTTTAGATGAAAAATGAGGTGGGTTAGCCAGGTTAGATCCCTCTACAAATCTTCTCAGGGGTATGATTGGTTCCTTGAATCTCATTGATGTGAAGCCAACCAATGGTGTCTTTACATGGAATAATAGGAGGTGTGGTGTTGAGGCTATCTCAAAAAGGCTTGGTAGGTTTTTGGTTTCCTGGTATTGGATGAACAATAGGTTGATCACCATTTCAAAAATTCTTGATTGGAGAGGCTCTGATCACTGACCTATCAAGCTCTCTATCACTACTTATGGAATCACCAAAAACCCTTCTTTCAAATTTTAGTTAATGTGGTTAAGAGATCAGTCTTTGTAGGATCTTATGATGGTATGAGGGGATGTCTGCCCATGGGATGACAATGTTTACTTTTTGTAAGAGGCTTCAACATGTAAAGTATAGGCTTAAGAAGTGGAATAAACAATGTTTTGGGAACCTATAGGCTCAGAAGATAGTTGCTCAAGCTAAGTTAGATAACATCACTCATTTGATTTAGGATCAAGGGTTGGCCCTTGATCTAAGTAAAGCTAAGTCCTTGGCTCTTAAGGGATTAGAAGAGTGGGAGCTTCGGGAGGAAATCTTCTAGAAGCAAAAATCTCGTGTTGATTGGCTTTAGGAGGGGGATATGAACACTGCATTTTTTCATAATTCGGTCAAGGCTCAGAGGCAGGGGAATTCTTTCTCCTCTCTGGTCTCACCTAAAGTGACTCAACTCTCTTCTAGTGTTGATATTTCCAAAGTTGCGATCAATTATTTTTCAAACCTTTTTCCTAAGGAGGATCTTGTTGCTAGGGATGAGGAGAGGGAAATCTTGGATTGTATTCCTTCTGCTAAGATGAATGGGGCTCTCTTATGTCCTATTTTGTTACTTGAATTGGAGAAAGTGGTGTTTAACATGAAAAAAGATAAGACTCCCAACCCAGATGGGTTTCCGATTGAGTTCTTTTAGGAGTTCAGAGAAATAATAAAGTTTGATCTCCTCAAGGTGGTTTAAGAATCTCATAGGAATAAACAAATGCTCAATTTCATGAATTCTACTTTTTTGGCTCTCATACATAAGTAGGATGGGGCTAATTAGTTGGTTCAATTTACACCTATTGCATTGTGTAATGTTGTTTATAAGATCATCACCAAGCCGATTGTAGAGAGACTCAAGCCTCTCCTTAGTACTCTGATCTCTCCTGAGTAGGGGGTTTTGTTGAAGAAAGACAAATTTTGGATGGTGTTGTGATTGCAATGGAAGCTATTCATTCTATAGCTAATTCTAAGGAGAAGGCTATGTTTATACTTGACATGGCTAAAGCTTATGATCGGGTGAGTTGGGAATTCTTACAGAAAATTCTCTTGGCATTTGGCTTTGCTGAGGAGTGGGTGAATTGGATTCTTAGTTGTGTGACCTCTTCTTCCTTCTCAGTTCTTATTAATGAGGAACCATAAGATTTCTTTAGTGCTTCTTGGGGACTTTGGTAAGGGGACCCTTTATGTCCTTATTTATTCATTATCATGGTGAAGGGACTTGGAAGATTTATTAAATCTTAGGTGGGGTAGGGTCTTATTCAAGGTTGGAGTTGAAACAATTATCTTCCCTCCTACTCTCATCTCTAGTTTGTGGATGATACTGCACTGATGGGTATGGCCAAAGTTAATAAGGCTATGAACTTTAGGAGAGCCTTAGACATCTATATGAAGGCTTCAGGTCAGTGTATTAATGATGAAAAATCCTCCATTTACTTCTTCAATACCCCTCAACTTATTCAAATTAGGATTGTTGGATCCTTAGATTCTAGTTCAGTTCTCTTCCTGTGCTATACCTTGGGATCCATTTGGCTTTGGGATCTCAGTGTAGAGAGTATTGGCAAGGGATTTTGGATAAGTTCTAGAGTAAAGTTAGTCATTGGACTTATAGGTGGCTATCTTCTATTGGGAGAGTGGTTCTTCTAAAGACTATGGTGCAGTCTCTCCCCATTTATAGGTGTTGTGTGTAGGTTCCCCCTCCCACCTTTGTGATGGATTTTGATGCTCTATCTTGAAAATTCCTTTGGTCTGGCAGCCTCCTCTCCTTGAAGTGGAGTTTAGTTAAGTGGGAGTGTGTTTGTAGGCCAAAGCATGCTAGTGGCCTTGGTCTTAGGTCTATGGTGCTTGTTGTCACGACTTTGGCTGCTAAGCTATACTGGAGGTGGTGCAACAATTAGCAACAAGATTGGGCTAGGATTCTTACCCATAGGTATTTTCTTGGTGCCAATAGCTTTGATGTGTCATGACTCACTTTGTTGGGTAAAGGTTCTTGTGTTTGGAATACCCTTAAGGAGGACACTCAGTTGATTAAGGAGGGTCTCTTCTAGATTTGTAACAGAGGCTCAGATGCTCTATTTTGGCAAGACTCTTGGGATGGCTACCCGCCCATTATCTCTAGCTTTCCCCAGCTTCAGCCTCTTTTCCATACTTTTACTAATGTCGGTTGGTTTAAGGTGGAGCATTTTAAGACTATGAAGCATTTGGTCAAGTAGAGGTGACTTGCTTGAAGGATCCTCAAGAATGGCCTGTGGGAGGCTCTGATGAGGATCATGCTCTTCTTTCTAATGCTTTGGAGAATAGGTTTTGTATCTCCCTTAATGTGAGGGATGTTTTGGCTTGGATTCCTAGCCCAAAAGGTAAATTTACTGTGGCTCAAGGCTATGCTATACTTGACAGGAACATACATGGCCCAGCTAAAGTGCACTAGTGGAAGAAGGTTTGAAATAACTTTTCTTGACCCAAATGTAATTTTTTCTTATGGTTGTTGGCTTAGAAGAAATGCCTCACTTGGGAAAATCTTCATAAACAAGGTTTTCAAGGACCTTCTATTTTCTTCCTTTGTTCGCACAATGAGGAGTGTACCTCTCACTTATTTTTTCTTTGCCCTTTTTCGAGAGAGATATGGCATAGATGGTGGGAGGCTTGTATTCGTGGTTGTATTCATCCTACATCTCTAATTGATTTTTAGGAAAGCTTGGGCAGGCCTCCAGCGAAGACTTCTTTCTTGCAGATTGCCTAGATAGTTGGGTTGATCTTCATTCTTTGGAACCTTTGGCTAGAGAGGAACCAAAAAAAAAATTGTGACTCCAAATTAGGAAGTTTTCAATTATGGAGGATGATTCTTAGTAGGCTTTAGGAGACTATTTTTTCAAAGTGTGATATGTCTGAAAGTATAGATCCTGGTGATCAAGCTATTGTGAGGAATTTGAACTTGGGTGATAAAAGTCAGGGATGCACTCTTGGAAAAAGGCCTTGCCATGGAAAGCAATGTGTTTGTCAGGATGGGTGGTGGACTCCTCCCCCGCCGGATGGGATCTTAAAGATTAATACATATAGTTCTTCTTGGGGGAACCCTGGTCCTGCTGGTATTGGGGCTATAGGTAGAGGTAATGATGGTGGTGTGGTTTTTATCTTCTCTATTGACAAGGGTCAACACTCTAATAATCTAATGGAGGTCCTTGCTATTAAGATTGTTGTTGAGAGAGGATGCTCTTTAGGCTAGAAGAAGATCATCTATGAGTCTGATTCCCAGATTGTTGTGGATATGCTGAATAACTAGAGTTTGGAGGATGTTAGTTGTAAATTAGCCTCTTTGGCTAGACAAATTCTAAGTCTTTGTAGTTCCTTGGACTCTGTCTCCTTTTGTCATATCCCTCACGAATGGAATAGAGTGGTGGATTGTTTGGTGAAGTGGGCTTCAGAGAATGTGGTTAGTTGGGATATTAGTGGTAGGGATGAGTTACCTTCTAAGTATCATGAGATTTTTGATCAGCTATTATTGGAAGATAGGAATATGTAGTGTTGTTGTAAGCCTTTGGCTTTTGCTTTGTAATTTGGACTTGATTGAATAAATTTTTACCCCTTTAAAAAAAAAACATCAATGAATATAACATTAGAATCAATAAAATCTTGAATAAGTTTTTTTAAAGAATAACACCTTTGAGTATCATGGATAGGCTAATGATGATATTGGTAAAAAGCATTTGATCAAATACTTTAGACATTGGTTTATTCGTATCATTAGGGTGGATAGGAAGAGGTTTAATAATATTAGCATTAAATAAATTCAACATCACAACATTTAAGGGTTCATATAAAGAAGTGTACTTATGATTAGGATGATACCTAAAGGAAAAAGTAGCAGTATCTATAGATGCGACAACAACTCAATCATCTACTATTTTTTGTTGTCTTGTCAATCTTATGTAGTGTTTAGTTTAAAAAGCTTTCTTCGATGAACAACTATTTATCTCTTATCAATAGTCACACAAGCCATTCGATTGGTTCTCTCAAACTAGCTCACTTGTAATTGATAATGGTGAATCATTGCACAAAAATGTGAGAAGGAAATACCTAATAAGGAGGATCTTATCTCTAATTTTTTTTTGTAAATTAGAGAAAAAAAAAAAAACTATGAATGTCGTGATCAAGAACATTATAACATATTTGAGCATACAATGTTTGAATCCACCAATAAAGTCCCTTACTCTTTCCTTAACATTTTAATTACTGTGCATTAAATCACTTAAAGAAATTTGGGGACCAATGTTATTTTGAATTTTTTTAAACAAAGCATTAGATATCTTTTGAAAAGAATCAATAGAATAAGGGGGTAAAGAGAAACATCATTGTGCAACCTTGTCTCTAAAGGTTTGTGTTAAAAACTTATACACAAGCCTATAGTCATAAGAAAAGTCACTAGATATAATTTGGAAAGGCCTAAAATGAATCACAATGTCACCCTTCCATGATAAGTCTCTAGATGAGGTATCTCAACTTTTTGTAGGATACAATATGAAGGTTTCTAAAGAGAGGACAAGTGATGTGCATGTAAGAACGTTGTACTTAGATTTAGTGAATTGGGCAACTTTTTATTGTAAGGGTGGGATAGTTTGAAGCGGGCTACTAATGGTGAGAAAGGAAGATGCAATATTAGGAATGGAAACATTAAATTTGTTAGCAAAGTTATTGTGAGAAGCAAAGGGAACATTGAAAGAGGTAGGAAAAATATTTGAAGAAATGGGAAGAGGATTAGAATATGTGAAAGGTACAATATTGTATGAAGGTAATGAAGTAGGAAGTAAACTATATTAAATTAGAAGCACTCCAATTTAATGAAGGTTTAACACCTATTTAATGTGAGATCATCATGTTCTCTTCCTCTTTCATTTCTTTCTCCCTTCCATGTCCTTTCTCCTAGGTGAAATTGAGATAAAACCTGATAGATCCTCTTTAAAGATCCTATTTCCATGGTGATAAGCTTGAGGTGGTATCTATTTTCCTATAGGTCTTTCCTTTACATCCACCTTTCTACTTGGAATCTACTCCTAGCACTGAAATAGGGTTTCCTCATAATCTGGACATGAATTCTGGATTTACGACCTACTTTGTGGTCCACAGATTATTTTGGGAGTTTATGTGCCTTGAAATCAAGGGATAATTATGCCCCTAATGCATTAGGGGTACAATGTACCCTTGATTGGGCCCGATTTTAGCCCATTTCCCCTTTAGGTCTCATGTTTTGACAATTAGGTACAAACTCCTATGTTTGTCGACCTGCGAGAGTTAGTTGACTTTAATCTCTATTTAAGCCCCTTCATTTGCTCCATTTTTCATATCCAAGTATCCATGATCATATCACGACATCCATTCACAAGAAATTATGTTCAAGAGTTCAAGTTCTCAAGTTCTCTTCAAGCATCCAAGGCTTTCAAGGTTTCCTCCATTGAAGTCAAGGATTCATGCATTCAAGCCATTGAAGGAGTTTATGCTAGATCTTTCATTGCATTTTCAACATTCAAGATATCCCTTTATATATTCAAGGTCCTTTGTTGCATCTTCTTTCATGATCCATCAAAGGTGAATCAAGCACACACATTCAAGAAGGTTTTAGTTTCACTTTGATTTCCCTCTAGGGTTTTAAGGTTGAGTCAAAGCTATTACATCTACATACCTTATTACATTCCAAATTTAAGAGCCTATTCATATATTTACATTACTAAATTTTAGATATATCACTACTACTTGCTAGCATTCAATTTTAGTCATTTCAATTCAAGGTCAATTCCCAAATGGGGGTTTGACTAAGGCAAACCCTCCCCAAACAAAAAACAAAACAAATCCTTCGTTTGCAGGTTTTATATATTGGATAGATGTACAACTTACATATTTGGATAACCTTTTTGACTTTCTTTAGAATCGTGAAATCAAAATCAATATTGAACATAATCAATCAAGGTCAGACTACAACCCTAATGCACTAGTTCGCCCTTGACAGATTGTCGAAAGATTTATGGGTTTTGTTTGTCATGCGGATTTCAGCCTAGATCTTAGATTTTAACCACTTTCTACACCATTTGGTATTATATTTCTAGGTTTGTATTCTTCAAGGTACTATCATTTTCTCTCCATTTCCATACTTTCCATCTCTAGCATTACTTCATGTCTATATTTTATTTCCAGAATATTCTAAAGGTGCGGGTGAGAGGAAGGTAAACCCCTATCGTCCATTCTTATTTTTCCATTGACTATTGGGTATCAACCTAATCAAATCCAAAAGGGATGGATCTCGGTATTCCCCCTTCTTATATTTATGTGTGTAGACTTGCTTCCATTTTCCTATCTCAACATTTATTGGTGAACCTGACACACTCTTCTTTCTTTTTACATTATTACATTTCATTGTGTGTTCACCATTTATTGGTGAACCCAATCTCTATCTTTCTCTACCATTAGATTACTTGCACTGGAGTTATATTTATTTTACAACATGAAGCTCCTTTGGTCTATGGTTATCTTTTTCAACGTTATTTTTCTTGCATCTCTTTATAGCACTTATGATGTTTATGAGATTTTTATGCACTTTCTAATGTTTACAATTTTCATGCTTTCCTTGCTTATGCTATTATGAGAATGACAATTACAAATGTACCTTGTTTCAAAATGGTGCTTTACTCTTTATGTGGTTGGCTTATGACCTCTTTGGATTATGTGAGAACCTTAGTTGAGGATATTCCTCCTCCTCCATTTAATCCTCCTACTTCTTCATCTCCTAGAAATTATTCTACATATGTCCAAGCTCAAGATCAAATTCATGATGAGGATGTTTGTACTTTCCTTGAGGAGCCCATTTCTCCTTCTATTACTTGTAATAGGGGAAAGAATAAGGCCCCTTTTATTACTCCTCCTATTTTTGTTCCTTACACTACCTTTGTGTATGATTCTAATGAAAAATCTCCTCTTTTTGAAGATATGATGAATAACTATCCCAAAGGTTATCACATGGTTTTTCAACAAGGTTGCAATGGCTTAGGACTTGGTATCAATAAGCAAGGCCTTAAAAATCCTATTCATGTGTCTCCTAAGATTAATAAGCATGATCTTAAATATTCTCCTTCTAATATAGTGAAAGAATATTTTGGATGGCTTCTCCTTTATCTTCTATTACCTACTCCTAACCTTGACTATCTTGATACTCATCAAGATTTGGCTTTAAAGGTATATATTAAAGTACTTGTTGTTAAACCAAAGAAAACCCCTATGCCTCTTGAATATTTCCTTTTTGTTTATTCATGTCCTTTCCATTACAATGATTATCATAACATTTCTTATTGTTTTCATTTTTGTTTATATGTTAAAGAAGAGGCTTCAATGGGTATTGTTCCTTATACGTGTAAGTATTACAAGTATTGCATGATGTTACTTAGTTGTTTTTCTCACCTATTGGAGTAGATTCCCCATTATAATATATAATGTGTCCTTGGAATCTCCCAATAGGTTTATTTCCCTTTTACTTCACTAGGGGGCAAGGTTCCTTTCTCTTCTTGAGATCCTTTCTTCTTTCTCACTTATGCAAGATGAGATTTTGTTATCTCTTTTACACTCTCAAACCTTATCTCTATGATATCTTTCTCTAGAAGTACAATGGCTTTGTCTTTCTGTAGGTATGTCTTCTTTCTCATAGGAGATTTCATATATATGATATTAATGCTTCTCATATTGAAATCTTTTATAGCTTCTTCTATCCTAAGCATAGTATGGCTTTATATTACACTTGATAGATATTAGATATTGACATTTTATGAATGGCTTTTTTTTTTGCTTATGACTCATCTTTATTGCTTCAATCCTTTGTTACATAATTTACTATGGGTTTTTTTCTCCTTTCTTGTCTCACGCTTGGGGGGCAAGAGTCATTTTATATTCTCTATCTTTTTTCTACATATCTACTTTCTTCAAGCTTAGATGGAATTTGTTCATTATGTGACATTGTTCTTCTTTTAATGAAGAATTCTTTCTTGGCTAAGGATTCTCTCTTTAAAAGAGGTGTGTGTCCTAGGTCATCACCTCTTCTTTATCATGGGAAGCTATGTCCCTTATGCACAATTTTCCTTGTTTGGATATTGTTATCTTAATCAAGCGCCAGTCTTCCCTTCTTCCCTGAGATGTCATCTTAATCAAGCACTCCTCTTAGGTGGACGTCTTGTTCTTAAAATCTATCCCTTTTGAGGATCTTCTTACCATAAGTGATATATCTATTTTCATGAGTGTCTATGTTTTTAGATTGAAGAGTCACGAATCTTTACTATGAATATAGTTTACGCTATTGCTAAAAGGATATCTCCTTATGTGTAAGTAGGTATCCTCTTTTCTCTTCCTTCTCATGCCTAATTGATATAGAAATGATAAGGAGGGGGGCATATATACACCCTCCTTGTACATTGCTCTTTTTTTACATAGGGTAGCAGATAGGGATACTGAGCATGGTTTTGAATACCTTAGCCTTAGATGTTAGGTATGTTGTCTAAGTCATTATAAAATTTATGAATTTTTACCTCATCTCTCTCTTACACACACAAACACATATTCTAAATCTAATAATGGGTAACAAAGACAAACTTTCTAAATCTCATTCAAGGGTAACACATCTAGATACACACACATATATGCTAAATCTTATATTGGGCCTTACATAACAATTTGCTAATGTCCCATTTATAATTAACACATCCAAACACAACATGCTAAGTCCCATACACAGGTAACACATCTTTTTACACATAATCATACCATGGTGATACAAGGGATGTTGGTATATGGATGGAACTTTGGTGGGTTGAATAGAGGGTTACCATCCCATTAGACTATTTCAACACCATCTCTTGCAACATCTCTCTTGGTGATTCAGAGTAGGGTGGGCCCTTTACTAAGAAAGGTAACCACACATACATATATTCTAAATATTATATTTGGGGCACACATAACAATTTGCTAAAGTCTCATTTATAAGTAACACATCTAGACACATCATGATAAGTCCCGTACATGAGTAACACATCTCTTTGCACAAAACCATACCATGCTGATAAAAGGGATGTTGATATATGGATGGAACTTTGGCGGGTTGTCTAGAGGGTTACCACCCTATTAGACTATGTCAAAACCATTTCTTGCAACATCTCTCTTGGTGATTCACAGTACTAGGCAAGGTAACCACTCTCTTTCCTTTTATCTATTTTGCTTTCATGCTAGTAGAGATGAATCCAAAAGTTATGTGGATCAATGACATTTCTCTTTAATTTCTTATGTCATCACTTATGCTCTTGTAATGGCTTTCCAAATATGATATTAGTGGGAGAGATGTTTCTACAGTTGAGATTCTTCTGACTGATTGATTTGGGCATATTTAGTACTAACCCCTTGGTTATGTTCTTTATCCTTTTTGTTTGTTTGTTTTCTTTTCACCCTCATGCATGTATGTGAAATTAGGACCCTTAGTCTTGGGGGCTTATTCTCTTTGACTAAGAGATGTCCTATCTCATTGAGATTCACCAAATTCTTCTTCTCCTTTCTCTACTTTACCACAAGCATGAGTTGATCCACACTTTGGCTAAAGTGGGGGATAAATTTACTATCTTAAATTGAAAGCACTAAAATTTAATGAAGGTTTAGCACATATTTAATGTGATATCATCATGTTCTCCTCCTTTTTAATTTCTTTTCCCCTTTCTTGTCCTTTCTCCTAAGTGGAATTGGGGTAAAACCTAATATATCCTCCTTAAAGCTCATAATTCCATGGTGATAAGCTTGAGGTGGGATATGCTTTCCTCCAAGTCATTTCGTTCCATCCACCTTTCCACTTGGAATCTAATCCTTGCATTGAAATAGGGTTTCCTTAGAATCTGGGTATGATTTTTGGATTTTGAGATCTATTTTAGGGTCCCCAAATTATCCTTCGGGTTTATGCACCTAGAAATCAAGGGTACATTGTGTCCTAATGAATTAAGGGTTCACTAAACCTCTAATGGGCCAATTAGGGATGCACTTGACCCCTAATTGGGCCCTTTTTTCTCTAGGTCTCGTATTTTGACAATTGAGTACATACTCATATGTCATTCAACCTGTGAGAGTTAGTTGATTCTAATATCTATTTAGACCCCTCTATTTGATCCACTTTTCATATCCAAGCATCCATGATCATAGCATGACATCCATTCACAAGCAATTGTGTTCGAGCATTCAATTTCTCAAGTTCTCTTCAAGTATCCAAGTAATCAAGATTTCCTCCATTGAAGATCAAGGATTCATGCATTCAAACCATTGAAGGATTTTATACTAGATCTTCCATTGCATTTTCAACATTCAAGTTCTCCCTTTGTATTTTCAAGGTCCTTTATTGCATCTTCTTTCATGCTCCATCAAAGGTGGATTTCAAGCACACACATTCAAGAAGGTTTTGATTTCACATAAAGTTGTTGAATCTACATATTTGATTAAATTCCAAATTCAAGAGCATATTCATAGATTTACTTCACTTCATGTTAGATCTATCACTCCTATTAGCTAACATTCAATTTCAATCATTTCAACTTAAGGTTAATTCTTAAACCAGGTTTTGATTGAGGTTTCACTTTCATCAAGATAAAAGTGAGGAGAGTTATTCTCCAAGATAGGATTAATATCATGAGGGAGAATGTTGGTATCATCATGGGTCCTAGGAAATAAAGAGAAATTATGATCAAAAGAGCCCATGAGTCTATGACTTCTTCTAACGAGAATGCTATAGGTTGGAATTATTGTCATAAAGGTAATTAAAAGGAAGATTATACAAAGGTAACCTAATGAGATCTTATCATAAAAAATATATAAATACCACTAATGAAAACATGAGCATAAAAGGTAGATCTAGATACACAAATGAAGATATAAAGCAATCTAATTCCACAAAGAAGAAAAGGGCACAATTTGGGTTTAAAAAAAATCATGGGGTCAATGGAAGCAATGAATTTGGAAATGTAAACTAGACAAGATGAGTTCACGTGCTAAACATCTTCATGATAATTCATTCATTACAAGAGAAATAAGGGCTTCCAAACATAACTATCAATATAGCTCAAGTTAGATTACCAAAACCCAAATTAGATGAAGGGATGCCAATATTAAACCCAAATTAAACCAAGAAATTTACGCAAGAAAGTCCTCTTTCATGCAATGTTCAATAACCTTAGGTTTTTATTGTGATTAAATTGAGTTGATTAAATTGATTAATTAAGTGTTAGATTGATAACCTTGCTTTGGGTTAATTGATATAAATGCAGGAAACACATGTACAACCCTAATAAAGCAAGAAATCATATCTGAGATACAAGAGGAAGGGATAGGAAGTGACTCAATTTGAAGAAGGGTAGTGCAAGAAACTTTTATTCTTAGAAAACTACTAATTAGAAAATGTGACATAAACTAATTGGAAAACCAGAATCGGGACAAAACAGAGTTTCATTATACATACATGTTGTTGATGTTGAATCTTAAATAGGAATGTAGGAAATATCCACAAATGCAATGGATCTAATCAATTCCAAATCATGGAGTCGTGAAGGTAGATTTTCACAAAGGAAGAGTAATATGGATGCCACAATGTAGATCTCCTCCCCTAATGGCCAACAAAATGCCACATCTTGAAGAAGAAATGCTCACAATGGATCCTCGAATCTTGAGAACACTTTGAATGCTTTATGAATGCCTTAAATTTGTTTTTCTTGATGTACTTAGGTGTGAGAATGATTGTATTCATGTTCATATGGTTGCTTATGGATGTGGAAATGAAGTGTTTATGCTTCGTTATGTGCAAGTTATTGGGATCGAAATTAAAGCAAGTTGATAGGGTCACAACATTTTAAAATTTAAATCCCTGAGAAAAACCTAGCTTTGACACTAAAATAGGTCAAGGTACATGGCAATCTATCTATACTAGTATAGGTCAATTGGATTGACCTATACCAATATTATCTCGAGGAAAGCTAATCCCTAGGTCTTAGAAGTTGCATAGAAGGAATTAAGAAAAGGGAGAAAGATCAAGAGAAAGATTCATTTGAGCACAAATGTATCCGTGGATCATACAATCACTAAAGGGTAGGAGCTAAGGTCTTAAATGATGGGTGCTTCCAGTTTAAGATGATACACTATCTACCCATCATTGCCATCATGGGTATGATATTGAGATCTATGTCCATATTTATTTAAAATATCTTAATTGGTAAACATATTTTTCATTTCATTCTTGTCATTATTGGTATTAAAAAACATAACAAATCCCTCCTAAAGTCCTTCTCAAAGTAAGTTTGTGGAAGCAACTATATATGCAAGCTTAAGTTTTGGTTTATTCTTTAAATATGGTGATAGTTTTTGAAGCAAGAAAGTCTTAAAGGGAACATAAAATTTAGTTTGCATAGTTTTTATATGACATATTATTCCTATTATTTTTTATGTGTATATTTTGAATAGGTTCGAAAGTGATTGACTAGTAAATGTTTTGTGGGGAAAGCTAGTAGAATTTTTTTAACTTGCACAATTATCATAAACTTTTGACAATTCCTGCTTTACATTTGTAATTATAATATAAATGCATTTTTTGTGTCATGTATTCAAGTTTTATTTTCAAGCTATGTGTAAAATCTTGTAGCATGCATTAGTGAGAATATTGTAAACAAGTTCAGTTGCTCCAAAACAAAGCATACTTCATCCCAAAAAATGTCATTGCCCTCTCTCATTTGATTTACATGCTATAAAGATTTTCCTCTTTAAAGTTATTTATAACACTTAGAAGACATAAATTATAGACTCCAAATAATCGATGAAGTTTCCAAGAACAATGAAGTGTAAGAATGCTAGATGGCAGCTAACTCCATACAAATTGGAAAAATAAATATATTGAATAAAACACAAATCAATAGGAAAAATCATAAAATATGTCATGTCCCTGTTCCAACAATTCTAGGTGCTCTATATGTGGAAAGCAAATTTCATTCCAAATTCCCAAGCATAAAAATTTATGACAAGATCTAAACCTTCAACCTAAAGGCCAAAGATAAGAATATCAACAAAATAAAAAGGTACATGCATCTCAACCTAAAGAAGAAGCATTTATCAATCATTTTGACAACTTCAAAGTATGTCTAAATCTACTAACCTTTCATTGTACTACTAAACCTAAACCCCATAATAATATGAACATCTCAAATCAATACTCCAACTTGATGTCCACTTTTAAACAAGGTAAAGAAAGCTTGTGATATTAAATTATTTAAGTGATAGCATATCTATAGCTAAGTTTTATTTTATTTTAATGTATACGTATTTCTCAACAAACTACATAGACACTAGATTTACATGGAGATAACCTTTTGAAAAAAATAACTCCGTACTAGAAAAAGGGCAAGTATATTATAAATCTTCATTGAGATACATAACAATGCACCTCGCTATTCTCCACCTTGACATCACCTTTTTACCTACAATAAATGAGATGATACTACCATATCATGGATTTATTTTATAAGAAAATGTAAGAGGGAAAATCATCGTGGTCTCTCAAAGGAAGAGACAATAAAAAAAGGTGCAAAATTTCACTAATAAAAATGGTACCAACATGGGTGCTTAACCCATAACTACTGAGACCTTACTCTTAGACGACTCTTTTCATAACCTTTTTGAGAAGCTTGCACTTTTTGAACTTAAGCACCTAAAAAATTACTTTTTATGTTCTCCAAAATGGATGCATGGAAGATATCTTTGCCCATTTTGATTTATATTGGTCATTGACACATTTTCACCTTTTTGTAATGAAATTATAATTTGACATATAGAATACAAATATTTACAGTTACTCCTTCAATGAACATGGACTCACATGAATGACATACAAGTACAAGGTTAATATCACCTTATCCTGACATTCTCTCACTTGATATTGTACATTTTAGTCACATCCAAGAGATAGAAATAATAAAACCAAGTACAATGATAGAATGCCATGTCCTTGAACCAACATAATTTATTCATGGTTGTTGGTTTCAAAATATAATCTCCACCATTATCCATTTGTGCCAACCTTTTCCATTATTAGCTTTCCATTCTCAATCATTTTCACACAAAAGGATACCAACCATATTATTGTTAGTATGAGCATGATACATGAGATGCTTGACCAAAATAAATAACACTCTTAACTATCACATCCATTTCTCATAGTATTGCAAATAAAACCAATGCCATTGCCAAGTAATTGTGCCCATACCACCTCCTTAAAAAATTATGTTAGAACCATACACTAAGTGAACAAAAAAATTGTAGGTCACCTCTTACTTATCCAACTCATTGTTCCTCAAAACAAAGTAAATACATAACCTTTACTAGATCCTTGTCTGTCCAAGTAATCTATCCATTTTGCATTAAAAAACCTTTGAATGTTTAACGACTTGAGCATTTTATCTATACTATGTTAAACTAATTAGTAGTCAAAATTATCTTTCAAATATTTGAACACCCTCTTAACAAAAGTCCTATGCTCTCTACCCAGGTCACCAGACAAAATTTTCTTTGAATTCCTATTAATAGGCTTGTACTTGGTCCAATGCAAATCATTGCATACATCAAAATCCCAATTACACTAACATAAGGAAACTTACAATTATTTTTAATTTTTTTATTGAAATTAAAACATGTTTCTAAACTCAACTTGACATATTGATTAAAAATGGAACAACAAATAACTTGTTTTTATGCATATTAACCCTTTACAAAATAGTATCAACACAATTACTTTGGTTCAAACTGTATATTTATGTGATCTCTTTTATCTCCATTTGAAGAATGTATCTTGTAGCCTCTAAGTCCTTCATATCCAATACACTAGAGAGTTGACTTTGAAATATTTGATTGTCACCATATTGTTCTGATTAGGTAAAGCAGGGAAGGCCTCGAACCTGTACAATAAAAGAAACAACGTGAACATAAAAGTAACATCAAGTTGAATAGATAGGTGGAAAGGAAAAGCACAAGAGGTGAATTCAAAAGGCTTTTGAAAGGAGCCACAACCAAAGGGACCCAGAAACAAAGGAACCAGGAAGCTAGAAACCACCAAATAACAAGATGCAGGAGCATCAGAAGAAGAAGGAACCAATGCAAATCACAAACAAGTACTTGGGAAGAGAAGGCTTCCAACAACCATAAATGAAACTGCAAGACAAGCATAGAACCAACCACCACACAACATAAGAGGAAAAAAGTACTAAAAAAGATAGAGAAATAGTACCAACAACGTCCTCTCAACAAGTAGGGGAAGGAACTAGAGCGTCAAGGTGGCTAGAAAACAACCACCAAAAAGAACATTTGCATAGTCCCTAAAACCCCAAGCACAAAAAGGTAGAGAACAATAGAAGAAAATATATGTGAAGGCCTTACACAAAGCCAAGGAGAAGAAGGAACAAAGAAGCTAGAAGCAGGTCAACCAAGGTGAACCTGATCCACCATACATGAAAGGTTGAAGTATTAGGGAGAAGATGAAGAAACCAATACGACATCAACATCAGAGCTAAAAAGAATATTGTTAGGATAAAACCACAAACATAAATAACAATTACATGCAAGTATAAACAATAACATAAAATAATAAATCACATAGAAGAGAACACAAGACACCAAGATTTAACGTGGGTCACCTAATCCCTAGGCTACATCCACCAAACAAAAAGTCCAATATTATTACGATCCAGTGATTACAACTTGATTACAATCTATAATCTCTTACAGCTCAATATCACTGCAAGAAGCAATTTTTGCATCACACCTTATAAAAAACCCCTAACCCTAAGCCCTTTTATACAAGTATTTTTACTGCTATAGGGTTATAATTAATAATTACATGTTGGCCCAAACTCCCGATAAAATAGAGCCCGAGAGAATTATGAAGTATGTATAGTATTTCCCTGAGTAGTCACCACAAAATAACAAATATACACCAATTTTTTTAACATCAAGAGTGTTGGGACACCCCAACATGCCAAAACCCACACAACCAAAGAGTGAAGCAACTCTGGCAAAAGAGCCAACACAAGGTTGTGGCCCAAAAGAACATTGAGCCAACAAACAAGCCAAACCAAGCCAACCCAAGAAAAGAGAGACCTAATCCAACTTCCCCACACACTAACGTAAGAGGAAAATAACCTCTTGCAACTATCAAAAACACATTTCCAATGACAAGAACCACCTCCATAAGTTGAGCCTTTGTTATAAAGGGGCTTCTACCTCATTAAGAAGCAAGAAAGATAAAAACAAAACAAGAAGAACCTAAACTACTACTAGGGCAAGGAGAGAAACCCAACCTCAAAAAGGGTAGCTTTAGTAGAGAAGATCCCACACACCACTATTGGTAATAGAATAAAAGATAGAAAGAACAATAAGAGACACCCACCACATTGAAGCAAAAAAATATCTTCAAAAAACAACAATGGAAGGAAGAAGAGGAATCACTCATCACACACACCACATCAATCACAACAAGACATGGAGAAACAACCTAGAACCCTGGAATGACAAACTAGAGAGAAGGTCCCAAAACCCAAAAGGAAATAAAGAACCACCTTCGACAAACACCAATAAAGGGCAGCCAAAAAAGTCCCTCAAACTAATAAAGAAGAACATTACTACATCTAAAACTAGAGGATAAGAAGTACAAATGACTCCCCATCAACAAAATTTCCTCCACACACACCATCGTCATCATCATTATTGTCATCCCCCTCTTCTTTACCATCATCATCATTGTTAGAATATATAGTCCACCAATATAACTGAGAGGGGGGGGGGGGGGGGTGTTGAATCAGTTATACAACTATTATCACAATTATCAACCTTATCGAATCTTTAACCATATGAGCAATATAATCAAAAACCACAATAAGATACTCATGAACAATAACACCATATATGTTAACTAGGGAAACCCTTGATCAGAGGGAAAACCCCTGTGGGGATGGTACCCACAAGATGATGTACTAATATAAATATTCCTTGTTAGAGGATGGAACCTGTTAGGAGTCTATAACAATATTCAACATATCAGTCCCTGTTAGGAGACTTTGAATCCCTGTTAGGAGATTCCAACCTTGTTAGGAGTCATGGAAGGTAGATGCACCCACTGTCCAAATAGCTTTAGGGGCAAGACCAATGAACCCATTGTCTAAATGATCTTTATATTATTCATTGTAGAATAATAAAATTGAACTATACTACTTCTTCTTCTTTCTTTGCCATGTCAACTGAACCTCTTCTTCTTCTAATCTTGATACCAGATTACAAACATCACATCCAATAATCCCTTAGATCACTTACTCGTATTTACCAAATACTTTTCTCTTGCTCGCACTTCCTTGATCACTTCGCAAAACACACACACTACAAACAAGGAAAACATCTTTCCTTTATACCCTATCTTTGAAATAATTCCTTGAGTCGGCCTTGAGGCTTTCCCAATTAATTATAATGAGACAATTAATTAATTTGTAATTATAATAGCACTATAGGCTCATAGTCTATGCAAAACTTCACACTTGTGACTTCAGGACTTGCGCACTTGTTGATATCACCGTCAGACTATCCTTGATCATAGTCTAATTGTGCATCACCAAATTATATCTCCGCTAGAAGGTCTAATAGGATCATCAAAAACTACTTTCCATGCACTCTGTCTCTGCATTGCTCTTTGTAAATCACTTGTAGCTTTCATACATCTTCAACTTAGATTATCTGCATTTAACCTCATCTTCAAGACACAAAGTAAAACATGTTCTTAACCGTGCTTCACTTGTACATCAAAAATTTGTCCATACAAGTATGATCTCTATCTACTACTCTTCCAGTCTTCATAGAATTATTGCTATGTTTGCATCAATGACAAACACAGTCATGAATGCAATATGCCAATGCTCTCCAATACTTAGGATACTCCCCCAAAGGAATACCATCGACATTCATGATAAAAATCCCACCTTTGGCATTGATGGCAACATAGATGAAAAACATCTAATTTCCAAGAATACCAAACAATACTTTGTTGCTATTGTTGTTCTCATATTTTCAAACCCTCTTCGTCAATAAAATCTAAAATCCTTTAGAACACTGCTTTGTTCTATATCTTCATGTTGTATATCTCCCCCATAGAGATATTCATGAATCTTTCTAAATGTCCCTAATAGAGATATGTACAATTGTCTCTCCCCCATTCAACTACAGGATGTTTTTTATGCACTCTTCTCCCCCATTGGCATCAATGACAAAGGCCTGATTATGTCAATTGACTAATCCAAGTCTTTAACCAACTCAAGTGTCCAAAGACACTGTTCAAGACCAATTACCAAGAATCCCCAATGACTCTGCTCATCACAGATTCTCCTCCATAAAAGAAGCATCAACATTTAGTCAAGTCAAACAATAATGCTCTGTACCACTAGACTGATGCAATC
Organism: Cupressus sempervirens; assembly: GCA_028749045.1. Taxonomy (NCBI): domain Eukaryota; kingdom Viridiplantae; phylum Streptophyta; class Pinopsida; order Cupressales; family Cupressaceae; genus Cupressus; species Cupressus sempervirens. Next base: position 747,409,681 of record CM053784.1, on the reverse strand, counting down.
TCTGTATCATCTACTCTAAAGTAGGTAGGGGTATAACCCCAAGCATGAATCTCAAGTACTCAAATGTATCTTTAGGTAAGGGTTTTGTAAAGATATATGTAATATGATCTTTAGTATTCACATACTCTAATCTAATCTCCTTTTTTGCTACCTTCTCTCTCAAAACATGATACTTAATAGATATATGCTTAGTCTTAGAATGAAATAGAAGATTCTTAAACATACTCATTGTACTCGTGTTATCATAGTATATGAAAATAGGTTCTAAAAATTCTATCATAATGTCTTTCAACATCTGCTTCATCCACATTACTTGATTATAGTTATTTTTTGTTGCTACATACTCAGCCTTAGTTGTACTCTATGAAATACAATCTTGTTTCTTTCTTAGCCAAGAAACTAATCTTCCCCCAAGAAAGAATGCTCCACCATTGGTGTTCTTTCTGTCATCCATACTACTTGCCCAATCTGCATTAGTATATGCACATACAGTGAAATCACTCAATCTGTCATACCATATCCCATAATCAGATATTCTTTTCAAATATCTAAATATCATTTTTACTTCTTCATAATGATACTCCTTAGATTAGCTTGAAATCTAGCTACAATTCCAACTACATTTGTTGTATCCGGCCTAGTGTGAGTTAGATATTGCAAACCTCCAATCATGCATTTGTATTTCTTCTACTCAACTATAGATGTCACATCTTTGCTAGATAAATTGTGACCAATTATCATTGGTGTATTAACATGCTTACAACTTTCCAATCCAAAACTCTTCAACAAATCTTCCAAATACTTAGCTTGTGAAATAAAAATACTATCATTGATCTATACAATCTGTAACCGTACAAAAAACTTTATTTCTCCAACATACTCATTTCAAACTCATCCTTTATTTCTTCAGCAAACTTATCACTTGCTTCATCATTACCTCCAAATATTATGTTATCAACAAATATTACTATTATCAACAATCCATGCTCTATTTCTTTTAAATACAAGTTACTATCTATCACACCTTTAGCAAATCCAAGCTTTGCCAAATAGTTGTCCAACTTTGCATACCAGGTTTTAGGAGCTTGCTTCAAACCATATAGAGTTTTCTTCAGTTTGTGTACCATGTCTTTTTCTTCTATCAGAGGATAACCTTCAAGTTGCTCAATATAAACTTCTTCTTCAAGTTCTTCATTCATGAAGGTTGATTTTACATCCATCTAATACACTTTGAATTTCTTATTCATTGCATAAGCCATAAACACTCTTACTACTTCCATTATGGCTATAGGGGCATAAGTCTCCTTGTAATCTATTCCTTCTTGCTGTGAATATCCTTTGCACACAAGTCTGGCCTTGTTTCTTACAACTTCTCCTTGTTCATTCATCTTGTTTTTGAATACCCATTTGGTTCCAATAACATTATTGTCTTTAGGCCTTGGAACTAATTCCCATGTTTCATTCTTCACAATCTGATTTAATTCTTCCTTCATTGTTTGAATCCAATGATCATCCTTACAAGCTTCACCTACACTCTTTGGTTCAACTTGAGAAATAAAAAGTATCTCTTCATTAACTTTGTTCCTTGCCATCACTCCTTTGTCTTTGCTTCCAAGTTCTCTATGAAATACAATCTTGTTTCTTTCTTATCCAAGAAACTAATCTTCCTCCAAGATAGAATACTCCACCATTGATGCTCTTTCTGTCATCCATACTGCTTTCCCAATCCACATTAGTATATACACATATACTGAAATCACTCAATTTGTGATACCATATCCCATGATTAGATATTCCTTTCAAATATTTGAATATCCTTTTTACTTCTGCATAATGATACTCCTTAGGATCAGCTTGAAATCTAGCTATAATTCTAACTACATTTGTTATATCTAGCCTAGTGTGAATCAGATATTGCAAACCTCCAATCATGCGTTTGTATATCTTCTGCTCAACTATAGGTGTCTCATCTTTGCTAGATAACTTGTGACCAGTTATCATTGGTGTATCAATAGGCTTACAACTTTCCAATCCAAATCTCTTCAACAAATCTTTCAAATACTTAGCTTCTAAAAAAAAAAATACTATCATTGTTTTATACAATCTGCAACCCTAGGAAAAACTTCATTCCTCCAATCATACTCATTTCAAACTCATTCTTCATTTCTTTAGCAAACTTATCACTTGCTTCATCATTACCTCCAAATATTATATCATCAACAAATATTACTATTATCAACAATCCATGCTCTATTTCTTTTAAATACAAGTTACTACATGGCGTACCTTTAGAAAATCCAAGCTTTGCCAAATAGTTGTCCAACCTTGCATACTGAGTTCTAGGTGCTTACTTCAGACCATATAGAGTTTTCTTCAGTTTGCATACCATGTATTTTTCTTTTGTCAGAGGAAAAACTTTAGGCTGCTCAATGTAAACTTCTTCTTCAAGTTCTCCATTTAGGAAGGTTAATTTTACATCCATCTGATACACTTTGAATTTCTTATTCACCGCATAAGCCAAAAACATTCTTACTGCTTCTGTTCTTGCTATAGGGGCATAAGTCTCCTCATAGTCTATTCCTTCTTTCTATGAATATTCTTTGCACACAAGTTTGGCCTTGTTTCTTACAACTTCTCCTTGTTTATTCATCTTGTTTCTAAATACCCATTTGGTTCCAATAACATTCTTGTCTTTAGGCCTTGGAACTAATTCCCATGTTTCATTCTTCACAATCAAATCTAATTCTTCCTTCATTGCTTGAATCCTATGATCATCCTTACATGCTTCATCTACACTCTTTGGTTCAACTTGAGAAATAAAAAATATCTCTTCATTAACTCTGTTCCTTATCATCACTCTTTTATCTTTGCTTCCAATTATCTTCTCTGGAGGGTGATTCTTTGTCAGATTCCTATTAGAGGTAGGAGTTGCTAACTTGAATACTACTAATTCTCTTGGTTCAAATCTTTCTCCTCTTTGCTCAGTAATTTGTACATCATTCTATAGAGCATTGTTAGTCTCAAAGAAAACTTCTACATTCTCTCGATTAGTCTCTAGATCAATAATAGTTACTAGAGCTAACTCTTCTTTTACGTCCTCTTCCTTAACCAATTTAGGTTCATTATCTTCATCAAAAAGTGAACTCTTTCAAAATTTTCTTGCTCTCTTGGGACATCTAGATGAAAAATGACCAAGCTCTTTACATGTCCAACAAATGTCTCTTTTCATACCTTCTAGCTCCCTTTTCATGAGTAGATCAATTCCTTCTTTGATCTTCATGTCTTCTTTGGATATGGATCTATCTTTGCTTATGCTTCTAATATTTTGTATGCAACAAAAGGACTATGGATCTTGAAACTCAATGTTAAGATCTTTGCACATATTTGATAACTAACCAAGAATCTCCATCTTCTAGGCGATGAAAATTTCTCTTATCTGAATTAGGACTATAGATCTCCCAAAGTTGTTAAGCTTTCTCTTCAAGGACCTAAAGCTTTGATACCAATTGTTAGAATATATATTCCACCAATATAATTGAGATGGGGGTGGGGGGTGGTTTAAATCAGTTATACAACTATTATCACAATTATCAACCTTGTTAAATCTTAACCATATGAGCAATATAATAAGAAACCACAACAAGATACTCATGCACAATAGTCCCAGATATGTTAACTAGGGAAACCCTTGATCACAGGGAAAATGCCAGTGGGGATGGTTCCCACAAGATGATGTACTAATATAAATATTCCTTGTTAGATGATGGACCTTATTAGGAGCCTATAACAACATTTAGTACATATTAGTCCTTGTTAGGAGACTTTGTATCCCTGTTAGGAGATTCCAACCCTATTAGGAGTAGTGGAAGGCAGATGGATCCACTGTCCAAACAACTTCAGGGACAAGACCAATGAACCCATTGTCCAAATGATCTCTGTATTATTCCCTACAGAATAATAGAATTGAACTTTACTGCTTCTTCCTCTTTCTTTTTCCTATCAACTGGACCTCTGCTTCTTCTAATCTTGATACCAGATCATGAACCTCACATCAAATAATCCCTTGGATCACTTAGTCATATTTACTAAATACTTTGTTCTTGCTCGCACTTCTTTGATCACTTTGCAGAACACACACACTACAAACAAGGAAAACATCTTTCCTTTATACCCTATCTTCAAAATGATTCCTTCAATTGGCCTTGAGGCTTTGCTAATTAATTATAATAAGATAATTAATTAATTCATAACTACAATTGCATTGTCGGCTCATAGTCTATACAAAACTTCACATGCGCAACTTCAAGACTTGCACACTTGCTGATGTCACCATTAGATTGTCCTTGATCACTATCTAGCTATGAATAATCACCAGATTATATCTCTGCTAGAAGATATAATAGGATCATTAGAAATTGCTTTCCATGCACTTTGTCTCTACACTACTCTTTGTAAATCACTTTCATCTTTTGTACATCTTTGACTTATATTACATGCATTTAACCTCATCATCAGAACACAAAGTAAAACATGTCCTTAACTACGCTTCACTTGCACATCAAAAATATGTCTATACAAGTACAATCTCTATCATCTACTCTGCTAGTCTTCACAAAATTATTGCTATGTTGACATCAATGACAAACACAATCACGAATGCAACATGTCAATGCTCTCTAATGTAGGATACTCCCCCAAAGGAATAACATCAATATTCATGCTAACAAGCCCTACCCCTACCACTCTCACTGCTCATCAATATATATATATATATATATATATATATATATATATATATATATATATATATATATATATATATATATATATATATATATATATATATATATATATATATATATATATATATATATATATATATATATAAATCATCACCTTATTATTACCAATAAAAAACATTTCATTAACACACAAGATAATAATTGATATATAATCATCAACGTTCTTAATATAAACACGATGATCCTTGATTCCACTTCTTTCTCTTTGCCACAAAAACACAAGGTTAATTAACAAGCTATTTAGCAAATGGTGGTTTTGAAATGAAGGTCTTAATAGAGAAGTGGCATCTTAAAATTAATTATGCACCAGCTTATAAAGATTGAAACATGATTGAATTCGTGAACTACAATGAGTTAACTTATACGAAAATGAATGCAAAATGATAAAAATTGTTTTCGACACATACTCATCTTCTAAGAATCATGACTTCACCTTAAAACCCATATGTATAAAGCATATCAAATATATTGTCTTGCATGCCTCTATGGAACTATACTCCATTGACCTTGCAAGCCAAAATTTTTTGTTTCACAAGAAAATGCAATAAAAAATCAAAATTGCCCAAAAAACTGAAATGGTAGAGAAAACATCAAAAGCATCAAAATTCATAATACTTGAGGTAAACGCACAAAGGTTCATTCCGCAAGAAATAGGAATGATGAAAAATAAAAATAACGGAGGAAGACCAAAGAGGAGGAAAACAAGGAATACAAATATTCTAGATAGAGAATCAAAGACTAATTTGTTAATTTAAGCCACACTAAAACATGCATGTATGTAGGAGAGTGATGATATTTGATATTTTTGCATATACCATAGGCTTAATTTGTGTCTCCAGCTTGTGAAAAACAAAATTCAAGAACAAAACATGAGGAGTTGATGATGATTACTAATACAGAGAGAGGGCTTTATCTCAAGGTTTTCATGTGTCCAAACCATTAAAAGGGACAAGTGAGCACAAGTTTAGAATGAATGTGGTTTGGTATTTAATGCTATTACCAAGTTGAAACTGTGGAGGAATGAACAATATTTTTATTCCAATAAAGTGATGAAGATGCAAAGGAGGTTGTGATGAAAGTAGTGAGAGTTGACCCATGGGATGTTAGTGATTTGTACGATGGAGTTTAGCATGAGAAATTCTTCTCATACACATGCATACTTCGAGATATACCTTGTGGGGACTCTAAGTATTGTGAAGAAAATCAAGAGAGAGAACCTAGATGTTGTGTATAGAGTCATGGATGGATTCTTTAGTAGTTTCAACATCCATGGTCATGTTGGACAACATCAATCTCGATATCAAAGGAAAGAAGATGAAGAAGGTCTCCAATTTGTTAAAAGGGTACAACACTAGAATCTTAAAGAGTTTCATCAATTCATGAATGAAAGGAATATTTTGTCACTCTTAAGTAGCATGAGATAAAATGATGGCAATTCATGTAGAGGCAGGCTTTTTCTTTCACCACTTAACTCCCTCCTCCAATGTAATTTTGTTTTTCAAATACAATAGGGGCTACTACTTATAATAAGATGTTACAATTGACTTAGGATTCTTGATATCTCGAGAGTGTGAACTAGTTTGCAGGTCTTATAAGCTACTTTAGCCTCAATGTTATTTAAAATCTTTCATTTCATTTTACTTCATACCCCTTACCAAAAAATAGAAAAACTTGAAGGTTCCAAATGAGCCCATCAGAGATCAAATCTTACTAAAATTGAATGGCTCCAAATGAGCCCACTAGCGATCAAGTGTTGCTAAATGCAAGGCTCTAACATTATAAGGGATGAGGTCAAAATTGTGCCCCAAGAAAATTGGAAAGAATGGATACCCTTTAGTTTTTGGTTCTTAGTCAAAGAGATTTTAACCTATAGACTCATGCTCTCATATCAAATAGCGAAAATTCTCTCCAATGAACTAATGAGTGAAAGATTTTAATAACATCCATGAGGCCAAAGCATCCTATGGGACCACCTAGAAAAGTCTAACACCTGAAATCTTATGTTTTTGGAACTGTTTCCTTAGATCTATTCTTTAATAGTGAATGTTGATCAATAAGTTTGCTGACCTGTCGAGCCATGTCTCCTCAAAAAGAGTAGCTAAATTGCCTGGTTCCAGAATATCACCATAGTTGGAGCGGATTTCATTATGGCTAGAGAGTCTATGATCAAATGTCACTCTGTCTCCACCACTGCCATGTTACAAAATATACAAACTATCTCTTCCCATTCATCTTTTAGTACTGTCCATCTCCCAATTTCACACTCAACTAATGCGAGCTCATTCTAGGTTGTGCTATGATCATTTTGGCTTTCTAGTTGATATTTGCTCCTATGTATGCCTTCTCCTCAAGATATCTCATTGGATTAAATTCCTTAATATAATAGTCTTTTTTGTGCCCATTTTTTTTTTACCATGGAGACTATTGAATTTTTCTTCCGTAAACTTTTTTGTTCCATAAATGTTATCTAGGCATTCATGTATACTAACATTTCATTTTTTCCATCCACTCAATATTTTGTTTCATCCATGTGTTCTTTCTTCTATCCAATTTTTCCTCCATAATCAATTTGGGCCAGCAATTCGTTTCCATACTTTGAGTTTTCTTTAGATAGCATTATAATTGAACAATAGCTGAAGCCTCTACAAGAAGCATGCATGTTTTCACCAATAGGATCTCGTAGGGAACCATTGATTTAATTTTGAGACTACTCATGATTAAGTGCTTTTGGATTCCCTTTGCATGTCTACATTTTTGATATGACAAACTACTGCCCCAGATCTCGCACCCATAATGGGTCACTGGGATGACCAACAACTCGAATAACATCTTTTTGGTTTTCTAGTCCCATAATTTTGCATTCCTCCATCTATTCTAAAGCAAGTATAATGCCTTACATTCTCCCTGAATTCTTTTTGTTCTACATGTTTCCTAATTGAGCTTGTTGTGGAAGTCGGTGCCAAGATATTTGTATTCCTTTACTATCTCCAAAGGGCTGCCCTCAAAAAGAATAATGTTTTGTTGCTTCTTGTTTCATTTAAGAGAGAAAGTAATCACTTTTATTTTGGTTGTGTTCCCTCACATCTCGACCATATGGCAAAGACATCAAGTGCCTTCAAGTTTTCTCTCAGCCCATCAACAATTTTAGCACTCAAAATGAGATCATCAACATATAGGAGAAGTTTTATCACATAGTTAGCTAGTTGAACCCCATCACGATTATTCTTGTCCAGACATTCCTCTAACTTATCGATATATAATCCAAATAAGGTAGCTGAGAGGGAGTAACCTAGTTCAACTTCTATATCACTGCAAAAGCTCTCTGACATCCCCTCCATGGTTCTAATTTTAGCCATTACCTGCTCATATAATATGTATGTTGCAACTCTAAGTTCACTCAAGATTTGCAACTCTTCCATTCTCAACCAAAGTTTGTCTCGTGGCACCGTGTCAAAGGCCCTTTTGAAGTCAATGAAGAAGCAAAAAGCCTCCACTCCTTGTGTGTTCCATATAATTTCAACCAAGAATCTTAGTGTGGCACTATGGTTGATCATAGAGTGTTTAGGTCTGAAACCCACCAGCCCCTTAGCTCTTTTACGTTATTATTTTGCCCATTTGCTGATTTTGTGTTCCACCATGTTGCCAAAGAGCTTCCCCAAGAGGGGATTGATCATTATGGTATGATAGTTTGATGGATTATTTGTATATATGCTTTCATGGAGAGGGTTCACCATGTTAGTTGTATAATTTATAGGGAAACCCCCCTTGTTGACTTCATTGAAGATGCGACATATACGAGGTGTTAAGATGTCGTTGCCCATTTTAGATGCTCGACTTACAACCCATCTATATCTTGTGCCTTTCCCCCTACTTGTCTCTATATGCCTTGGAAGTCTTCAACAGTGAAAAGTTCTGTTTTGGTCTTAACTACTAGAAGTTTATGTTTGTCTTTCTCAGGCCCATATAGTTGCCTTGCATACTTAAGCCATTGAGACCCTATAATGTTGTTATGAATTTGCCTCTCTCTTTTGCTATAGCTCTTTCCAAAACTTCTTGGGATTTTGTTTAACTAGGGCAATCAACTCCATCCTTCTATTTCTCACATAAGAACCATTTGTCTTTCTCAGGAGTTGTTCGTACTCTTTTTTTTTTCTTTATCGATTTTCTTTTCAAATTTCTCTCTGCTAACTTGCAATCTTCATCAAACCAAGGATTGCCAGGAAAGGTATTTTTAGTCTCTTTCTTGAGTTTGGTTCTTTTATATTTCTCTAAGGCCTTGTGGATTAGAGGAACTAAGGTGTCCTCGCTTACTATTTGTTGTTATGTTTGACCCACAAAACTTTTTGGACTCTCAATCATCCTTTTAAGAACCTCCTTAAAAATTTCCAGTTTTCTTGGTTCATTACGATTCTGCCTTGTGGGGACCCCTTATGTTTGACACAAGTTTCTTCTCCCTGCTGCTCCTTCTCGTGATATACTAGTTTTACAAAAAATGGGTTGTGGTTTGACTTTAGTTCTATAGGGCACTCTCTTATCTCTATTTCTTTTATTCTTGTGATGTGATCTTGAGAGCATATAATATAGTCAACAACATGTTGCCCATGGTAAGTTTTCCACATAATAAATCCTAATTTTGGTCACATTTTCATGCCGTTACATATGACTATATTATGCAAACTGCATAGACTCAATCATTTTGTCCCGTACTGATTGATATTGCCTTCGCTATCCTTGGATGCTCTTCTCCAATTTTGATCATTATCTTCCTCTAACCATAACATGTCTCTTCTTTCCTTGTACCTACTCCTCAAATTGAGGGCTTGGTTATTTACTGTCCTGGCATTGAAGTCACCTTAATATAACTCCCCCCATTGTGTTAAAAATAAAGATATCTTTCAGTTTTTCTTCTTATAAGTTTTTAGTCCTTTCGGTGCAAAGTAGTAAGCTACAATCCTTATTGTAGCCTGATTTTCAACGACATATATTATTTGTTTGGGCCTTCCTTCTCTAAACTTATGAGTCTCTCCCATGTCTTCTTAATTAGAATAGTGATTCCATCATGCCCTTTGCCACAATCGATTCTTTCATTCCAAACTGATTTTTTTTTTGTATACTTTGAATTCCGAAACTTTACATCCCATCATACTCATGTGTCTCTATGAATAAGATAACGTCTTTGCCTTTAACTATAAGCCCTAAACAAGGTCCTCTTCTCCAAGAGTAACCTCTACATTTCTAACTCACTATATCCAAGTGCTCGTGGAGCCTCAAATTCTTATTTCTTATGTTCCACATTTTCATTGATTTGAGTCTTACCATTTTGTAAGAATGCCCACTTTCCATTCTCCCAATACCTTTACTTTTGCCCATTATTTTCTTCGCTAAAACTAGGTCGGTGAACCCTCACTAAAACTTAGGTTGGTGAACCCTGCTCATAGGTGTCGCAAACATTAACAAAATAAAATAAGGAAGGAAAACGTTCTTGACCGCGATTTAGGGTCGCGAATCGTCCGGGGCTCCTCAATAAAGAAACGAAGGCGGCAAGCTGTTGTTAATCTTTTACAAAATCTAGAGTGGCAGGCTGACTGTACATCTTCTACAATTCTATATGAGCAGACTCGCCACTTGTGCGGCCCGGCGCTCTGTATCCTGCGGAGAACCGAGTGCAGCAGCACAAGACAATCAAAGTGAAGATGTTGCAGATACGTCTTAACAGGGGAACTGGATCGGAGGAGGGAGGAGGCAGTAGAACCCCTTCTGCCGACAATGTCACAGTCTCCTGCCCCGACCACCTAGTTCTGGCGGACCTTCTCGTGGCCAAAGGCCTTGGTCTTTCATCCCTCTCCAATGTCAAACTCGTCAAGACAGTCGGCCGCAAACGCAGAAGGCGCCCTGGAGACAAGATCCATATCTGCCTTTGCTGCGATTTCCCCATTGCTATATATGGGCGACTTGTGAGTTTTTCGTTGCCCAACTGCCTCTTACTACATTTTTTTAAATGGATAACAAGACACTCAGACTTTTCAGGCCCCTAAACATGTACCGTGCCTTGAACGAGATTGGGATTCCATCTAGTGTAGGGTAAACTGGAAGAATAATTCGTGTTGTCATTCAAGTCCTGTTTCTCGCAATACTTAAATCCCCGGTATTTTGGAAAACTTGCGTGGAATGGTATTTCAATGCAAAGCTTATTTTGCCAAGGACTGAAAATGTTTAGGGCCCTGTCGCATGGAGACGTGGGGCAGACAGACGGGGATGCCAGTTTGAAATAGGACATGGGTGTTTACGAATTAGGTTATATTATATTATGATTAAATACAATTAGCAAGAGGTGGTGTGGGTATGGCTGCTGGGACCCAATTTTAATTCCTCAATCTGTATCTCACGGTGACAACGGTTATAGGGTTTTGACGGTAGCATATGTCCGAGCTTTACTATGCTTTTCTGTTTCAGGTGTTCGAAAATGCGGTGTGAATGTTTTGCGTGGGTTTTTTTGGTATTGACTGAAACGTGCTGCATACTTCTTTTCCCATTCTTGAATATCCGATAAATGAAAAAAGAGGTCATACGTCTTCCTGATAATTACCGATATTCTTCTCCCTGGCTATGTAGTGTCAATTTGAATATCTATAATCTTAAGTTTGGGAATAATCTTCCCTGTGAACCTAATTCACTTTTGCACTTGTTTCAGACAATTAATTTTCCTGCAAGTTGAATTGGGAATAATTAGGTTATAAAAGACAATAGAAATGGATGAGGGGAAACTTAAGTTCTGTACCAAGCCTTAAATCTTAAACCTGATAAGTTAGAGAAGGGCAAAAGGTCAGCCCCTGCATTTCTAGGAAGTCTGCATATCAATTATTCTCCCTAAACTCTATAGCGATGAACAAAAGATACTCTTCTAACTGTCTACATATAGGACGAGCTTACACTTTCCCATGATTAATTTTGCTGCTTGGACCTCTACACTTAAAAAGCCCTAAACCTTTACAACAATTCTTTGACCAAAATACCAACTTTCCTCACACTGCTAGCTATTGCAGATAGGAAACGCTTCTAGTTCTGGATTCTTACACTAGGGATGATCACCTATCTATGAGTCCTCCCAAAAATTTGCTTGACTACCATGCCCTAGATCCCAAGATAAGAAAGTGAAAATCACATCATCAAAGGATGATAAATACCAATCATCCAATCTGAAGGATGTAAGGACTTGATAAAATTCCAATTAGCTGAAACCTTTAGAATAATCCAATCTGAACATTCTCAGTGCCTCCCATCTGGCTAAATATTTCTTTTCTAGCAAAATACTCGACAATTTAATAATATTTATCCTTTTGTGTGAAGAGCCTACAAGGCGGTTTTGCACCTAAGCCTCATAATGAAAGCTTAGGGCTCTATTATCAACCCTACTTTGCTCTTTATGCCTGCACACTTTTTCTTTACTAAGTAGCATGTACTTGGGCAATTAGAAAATAGAAAGTGTAAAGGTTGAAATGGCTTGGAAATCAACTGCAATTATTGCAGTTAGGAGATTTCCACAATCCATGAATTATGCAGCTGTTTTTCTGAGCCAAGATTGTGTATAATTTTTTTTACCATTAACGTTTCGGATCATACTCCATGATCCATCATAACGTTGATGGTAAAAATTTTTATACACAATCTTGGCCCAGAAAAACAGTTGCATAACCGCAATTATGGTAATCCTTCCAGCTAGACTGATTCATTTACCTTTGCATGATGAAAGCTGTTTCTGGATTTTGTCAGATCATAAATCCACTAACACCCTTGAAGAGTGCAATCCCCAAGCATGTCGAAGGTGAAGGACCATTTTAAAGTGAAGAACATTTTTGCTTCTTTGAATCACACTATGGAGCATATTTATATAGAAAAATTTGGGGTTTTCTGTCAATGGACAAATACTGCCTCATCTAGATTCAAACCTGTTTGCAAGCTTTAGCATCCATCATTTAAGCCACCTTGAGCAACAAAGCATCATTAACAAATTGGATACAAGCCAAAGAGGCCACTTGTGGGGTTTTGTCAATGCAGCATTCTGTCCGTTTTATAGCTTTAACAAGATCTTTCCAATGCACCTACAGTCAAAATGAAAAGTAATGGAGAGAGTGCGTCTCCCTGTTGCAGCCCTTTGAAATCAGTTTAGAATCCTGTGTAGCTTCTGTTGAGCTACCTAGTGTGTTTAGCAGAACCCAAAGCCCAATCAAATCAAACATGGGAAAAATTAGATGGTTGCAAAAATTTGTTGAGATGTTCCCATCTTATTGTATGATGTGTTAGCAATGTCAAGTTAATCATCATATCTCTAACATTTTGCTGATTGAGAGAGTTCTCTGCTTCATAAATGACAATGATACCATCAAAGATTTGTCTTCCAGCAACAAAACCATGTTGTTCTATAAAACTAAAAATGGAAGGAACTGATTCAGTCTTTTTCCTATTGCTTTTGAAATGATCTTTATGATATTGTTGCCATGTGTAATAGGATTGGAGTCTGAAAATGGAAGTATTATTCTTTTTAAAGGTGAGAATACCGATGCAACATCTTGGAGGCTGGAGGCGGAAGCGGATACGGACGGGTGCTGGAGGCGGACAGGTACCACCTGGATGCCACTCACAGGCATCTGCACGCATCCGAGTGCCTGTGAGTGGCATCCAGGTGGCACCCACAGGGCACCTGGGAGCATCCACATGCATCTTCAACTAAAACCCTTCATTCTTATCCTCTGATATAACTAAAATCCTTCATTCTTCCCCTACGCTCTTCAACAGTATTACTGAATGCATCTTCTAGAGGTGGTCTTGTTCACTCTGATTTTCTTGATTAGAAGTATTTTCAGTTTTGTGCTAGAAGCAGTATGAGGAAATCTTTTTCCTTTTAATTGTACAAAAGAGTTCCTGTATCATTAGATGAAGATGCTTTGCATGTTCTTTTAATGCATTGTTTCAACATTGCAATCTTCTTGATGATTAATAATGGCAATCCTTGCTGTTTACTCTAGTATGTCATTCACTTCCATTGCATTTGCAATTCAAACCTAGTAAAATGTGCTGAAATGTTCAAGTTTTATCAAGATTTATGTCAGAGGAACCCAAACTCAGCGGTAGGATTATAGATTCCGATTAGTGAAGAAGACATGTTGCATCTAAAGGAAATGTACACTAGCCTCCTTCCAAATCTGACGCTGGCCACTAGTCTTACTATTTTATAAGATTAAATAATCAATTGATTATTTATGTTGCTTAGATAGCTGCTGCTGTTCACGTGATATCAATTGCTTGCCTGTTCAGTCTGAGATTGTTCATATAATAACTATCTGATGTTTCAATTATCTGATTAATATTTCCTTGACAGTTTTAAGTGCAATAAATGTCTATTTTTTGTTCACACCCTGGAGATAATTGATGTTTAAATTTACCTTGGCAATGATGTTGCATACATATATTCTAATCACTTTTCTAAGCCCCTGAACATTGTAGATGCTTATTTGTGAACAAACAATGTAGATCATCTTTTGATCTTGAAGGTAAGAATAGAAGATTGAAATTACTTATTTAATTTCTTTGCATATTGATATACATATTACATTACACACACACACACATGCATCCACATCCTCCCCCCCCACACCCAATTTTTTTTTCTCGCATCCCCCTTCCGCTTCAGAGTCGGCATCTGAATTGGTAACTTAGTTTAGGACTCAACAGGACCTTCCCTAATCATCTAAATTTATCGACAACTGCTTTGACATCTGTGCCCACTATTTCCCAAAACCTTGGAAAAATTGCTTGGCAAGCTATGAGGACATGGGAGCTTTACTCTTTTGAGAAAAAATAAAATGAGTTCATGATTTCCTCTGTGTAGAAAGGCACAAAAAGAGCTTCGTTTCTGGCTTCTCCAAGAAGTCTAGGAATCTTGACTGTAATTTGGTTTATGTCAAATTAGGAGTCTACAAGCCAAAGAAAAAGAAAACTTTAAATAAACACATAACTTCATCTATAATGAGGGCCCAAATCTTACCGAATGGAATTCATTTCATCTACAATACTTGTGACAGAAAACAAAACTTACCAAGGGCATAAAATTCTTCAAGCCTCTTCAAAAGGCTTGACCTTAAAGCTATTAAGTATTAAATCATTTGTCAAGCCATTTTCCTGAATCCTCAAATTCATGTCCATTGAGTTTTTTCTTGAGAGTTCATTTTTTATTTAAGCAAAGATATTTACAAATACCTATCTATTCCATGTTTCATAGGAAGAATTAAGATGTATTAGCTCATGTTCAAGCTTGAACATTTGCAATTGCTTGCATACCACACGCCTTTCACCAATCACTCACCACCTTTGCAAATCCAATTGTCTTATTCACATTATTTTGATTTGAAGGGACGTTTGTCAAAGTGCTGTTTGGCTGAACCTCTAGCTAGATTGGAAGATATGAAACCTAAGATATTAAGGATGGAAGATATTGTAAGCACCAGTTATTTATATTACCAGTTATTTATATTACAAATTAATTGGTAAAAAATACTTGCTTCATATTATAAAAGACCAGAGGTCAATATATACAAAAGAATGAAGAATGCTTCTTAGGAAACGATAGTAAAGAATAGAAACATTCTATTCTAGCTAATAGGAAAGTAATAGACTAGCTAGATAATAGAAGCATTCTAATGTTTACAATAGATTACAAATAGATAACCATTAGATAATAATAGATGCTATCTATTATCGTAATACCCTCCTTTAATGGTTAATTTATCTACAACACCAAGCTGTCCTCTGAATTTGACAAACTTATCAGGTCCAAGAGGCTTGGTGAGAATGTCTACAGTTTGATCCGTTCTAGGAACAATCAGCAAGTCTATTGTCCCATTTTCAACCAGCTGTCGCATGTAATGATAGTGAACAACCACATGCTTGGTTCGTTGATGGAAAACTGGATTTCGCGCTAATTTGATAACGCTTTCGTTATCAACAAAGAAAGTGGTCGATCTTGCTGGTTTCATCTGCATATCCCCAAGTATCTGATGAAGCCAAACAACTTCACAACTTGTATTAATTGTCCCCCTATATTTACCCTCTGTGGAGGAGAGAGAAATTGCCTACGGCTTCTTACTGGTCCATGTGACGGCATTGGATCCCAAATTGAACACATATCCAAAAGTTGACTTTTTATCGTCAACAGAGCCTACCCAATTTGATTCTATGAACCCAGTGAGTCTAGGATTAGAACTTTGAGAGTAAAGAAGTCCATAATTTGTAGTGCCCTTCATATAACGAAGCACACACTTTGTTGCCATCCAATGATCAGCCTGGGGAGCTATCATAAAGCGTGAAATGTAGCTGACCGCGAAGCTGATATCGACATAAAAGCAGAGAAGTAGATGAGGCTGTCTAGCCTGTATGTAGTATCATCAATGGGAGGAGAATCAGACTTGGCTTAACTTGAGACCTTTCTCCATGGGTGTAGATGTAGGCTTGCAATCCTACATACATAATTTGTCTAACAGAGCCCTGGCATATTTGGATTGAGAGATGAATATCCCAGAAGATTGTTGCCAAACCTCTACACCTAGGCAATAATGCATGAGCCCAAGGTCAGTCATATCAAAAGATTGGCATAAATTTTGTTTGATTCCTTGAATCAAAGATGCTGAACTGCCAATGATGATCAAATCATCCACATAAATAACCAGAAGGATGATGTCACTTTTAGTAGTCTTGTAAAGGTTATAATCAATAAGTATTCCCTTCCACAAAGCTTGTAAAGGTTATAATTGAGTGAGAAGATTGAAATCTACCTTATAATTAAGTGAGAAGATTGTAATCTACCTTCAGGAATTCCCAAGCATAGAGTGAAAGAGAACCAAATATATCTTTATGTGTGTATAATATTTAGTTAAAATGTGTGGTTGAATGCCATGTAAGAAGAACTTCAACAAATGAAAGAATATAGATGCTAGTTTCATATCTTCTAATCTGAAATCATAGTTCTTTTTTGGTTTGCAGTTAATTTTGTGGGTTGAAATGGCAATGCACCATAATATGTAATATGTAATGCTTAGTTGTGTAATTCATTACCTTCAGGAATTCCCAAGTATAGATTGAAAGAGAAAACCAAATATCTCATCCTGCGTATATAATATTTGTTAAAGTGTGTGGTTGAATGCCATGCAAGCAGAATTTCAACAAATGAATGTATATAGAAGCTAGCTTCATCTAATGGCAATGCACCATAATAAGTAATATGTAACGCTTAGTTGTGTAATTCATTTTAAGCAGATTTACTCAGTGAAAATATATTTAAGTTATGTTGGAGTGTATCAAGATGCCAAGAAAAGGTGATCATGACATGCATTTGTTTGTTTGCAGATGGGTTCTTGCATAGTCTTTGTTTTTGTTTTGTGAAATTATATTAAGTTATTAACTTGTTATGTGTATAGAAGCAAAATGTTTAGCTAAATATTTTAATCGTGTATTTGATAGCTTCTTGAAACATGCCCTTAATGTGGCTTGTGCTGCACCTAGGGACTTCCATTGGCTTTACATCTCAAGTCTGAGAAAATGTAGGCTGGCAAAATTCTCTAGCGATATGTTCCCTACCCCATCCCATTAGAATGAGTGGAACACAGCCAAATTAGAATGAATGCAAGTGGAGGCATTAAATTCAGTGTACTTTAATGGTGAGCCAATGCCCTGTTTGCAAGGCAGAACTTTTGACAAATCGCAAGCCAATCTTTAGACTAAATTATGAAATGATATTTTCATGAGGGTCCTTTTAAATTGTGACAAAATATGAGTTTCTCAAGGCCTCACTGTTTCAAATTTTCCCTTTGACATGATATACATTGTTTCCATGCTTCTATATCTCTTCATAGTGAATAATAAGAAACAAATTAATTGACTTCTTCAAAGCTATTTAGCTTTCTGTTAATTTCTGTTATTGATATATAGGGTTTAATATTTATTGATTGCTGACACTAAAATTGATGGCTGAAGCAAGAGAGCAATTTAAAAAATATATATGTAAGCTAATTGAAGCATGCAACATGGTGGTATGTTTTTGTAAGCTGCAGTTTCATTCAGATAATATTTAGTTTTGACTTGCATGTTGGAAGCTAGTTTGACATAGATCTTCATAATTTATTTTAATTGATTCAAGAAGTTGTACTTTTCTTGTGCTTGACAGAGTCCTTGTGAGCATGCCTTTTGCTTAACATGTGCAAGGAGCGAGCCCAGCTGTTACTTGTAAGATATCTTATTCATAGCAACATTATGTCCAGTCTCTCTCTTATGTGACAATTGTGTTGGTTGTTGAACTATATTCATTTTGTTATTAAATGGTAGAAGGAGGGTTAAAGAACATATAAATTAAGGGTTCACAAAGGGGGATGCCTCTAATGAACCATTAAATAATCTCCCAATATCATTCAATTATTTGACGCATACTTGTCTCTCAGTGCTTTGAATAGTTTTTACATTGCATGGTTTGTTTGAAATCAATCTAATCTGGTATGATCACACCCCAGCCCTTTTGATTGCCAACTCGGTTGTCTGATTTTTATTTTATATTTCTACCATTTCTGACATGTACATTGTAAAGATGGATACATGTAGCTCTTTTTCTCAATCAGAAATTTGTTTTTTTTTTTAAATCAGCATCTTGGATGGAAGAGAAACTAATTCACTTCAATCAATTGAATTGTGAATATGATAGAATAGCCTAAAGCCCAAGGCAACTGACTTTTTGGGAGAACCGAGAAATAATCACAATACCAAGCAGAATTAGGGAGGGAAAATGTACTCGGAGATCAGGACTTTTAATTTAATTTAATTTCTTTTGATACTAGGAAAATGCAAGGAGGATCACAAATCAAAATGTGCATTGACAGTTAATATTTAAACATAAAGAGTCCAAAATGGCCCTCATATTTGGAGAAAAGATTTTTGCAGCATGACATATTAGTCTTTTGCTATATTGGAACAATAAAACTAAGATTATCATAGCTCAGCTTGGGGAATTACTGGTTTTGACGGAGGGTTGTATGGGGAGTTAAAGGCCCACAAAAAGCAAGCTGTAGTAAGGAAAGGTTAAAGTAATGAAACAGCACCATATGTATTTGATAGTTGGGCAACCTTTGAATTCATAACAGCATATTATATGTTTGTACTTAATGATAACATATTACTTACAATTCATCCTTATAAGTTTCGTGATTTAATAAATAATTTTAAATCTTACAAATATATTTGTCCAGTGATTTCGGAATACCATATTAATGTATATTCTCAAGCAAACTTAATCCGAGTGTCTAAAAAAACACACAAGAGTACCTGAAGCATCACTAAAATTTGGGGCAAAAAGGATCATATCTCCTTTCTAGTAAAAAGGGATCATATCTCCTTTCCAGTGTGACTCCTTAAAGGTTAGGAAGAATAAATCCTTTTGGTGTAAAGTGTCGTGAAATGGTGAAGAGGGAGAATGACGATCTAATACCTTTCATGGTGAAGAGATTGCTTTTGGAACTGCATAGCATTGGCAAACTATTGTTTTCAAACAGGAAACTGGATATAGATTTGATTTCTGGCAATGAATTTTTGTGAAGCAACGCAGGACAATAATAGGTGATTGCAAACTATTATTGATAGTCTTATTCAAAAATTGTTTTCATTTATTTTTAAGTCCATGAGATTATATATTTATTATTTCATTGAGTTGAATTGAGAACAACAATATTGATAATGCCGTTTGCTAGCTGAATGCAGCGTGACAAATGTTTATTATAGCTTGCAAGCCTTGTAAGTAGTATTGTGTGGAAGTACATAAACAGGTGTGATACAGATTTTAAAATTATTAATCTATTTGGTAGGCTTATGTGGCTTGGCACTAACCCTTTGCAATATTGGATGTTGCCTGCTCCCTTGCGTTGGTCATCCTAATCCCTGATATATACTCTTAAGTTGACATTCCCTCCCTTGCTTGTGGCCATAGTCCCCTCTTGTCAATTAAATATGATGGATGTTAGGGATAGGGACAATTTTTAAAAATCACTGACAATGACAAGGGGGTGATTTGTAGTAATACCTACTTAACAGAAATTTCAAAACAGGTTTGATTACCTCTACATTTTTTTAATAAATTATTCACCACTTTACCACACTAAAGTTGTATTCTTATCAGTAAAATTCTAAAATACGATATTTTACATCAATGTATAATAACATGGAATTTGTCTGCAATAGCATGCTACTATATTCAAATACTCTACAACAATATACAATAATTAAGAAATTTCTTGAATCTGATCTCTTGTTAGCTGGTCCAGAAATCAACTTTTCCACAAGTAACTAGAAATACTCTCACAACAATTGCAATCATCAAGTGAGCACTCTGCTATTAAAATATTATAAAAAAAGACCATTTTAATGGATCTATCACCATATCTCATTTCCTAGCATAAGGGATGGTCCAAGTTCTAATGCTCCAATGAGTTGTCTTCATTTGCAAAATAGGAAATGTTATTTAAGATTCTACCTCAAATTTAGTACCTTGCTTAGGTCATCAATTCCTTTTAAAAGAAATAGTCAACTGGTAAATCTCGTTAGAATGGTCAGGGTTGCCATTGCACCAAAAGATCGACCTATCAATGCTCGATTCAACCAATAGTCTTATAGAACCACAAGAGGTGGTTAAGCCATGTCATGAACGCTATGAGGGACTCTGGCCCACTACCCACAATCCCCTCGCTTGGCATCACTTGTTGTGGCCTGCATAGATTGGAACCTATGACCAAGCTCTCATACCACTTGTTAGAATGGTTAGGGTTGTCGTTGCACCAAAAGAACGACTTGTTAATGCTTGATACATCCAATAGTCTTATAGAACCACAAGAGGCGGTTAAGCTATGTCACGGATTCTGCGAGGGATGAGCCATGTCGCGGACTCTGCAAGGGATACTCGCCTACTCTACCCACAATCCCCCTCCTAATGTCACTTGTTGCAGCCTGCGTAGATTGGAACCTATGACCGAGCTCTGATACCACTTGTTAGAATGGTTAGGGTTGTTGTTGCACCAAAAGAATGACCTGTTAATGCCCGATACAACCGATAGTCTTATAGAAGCACAAGAGGCGGTTAAGCTATGTCATGGATTCCGCGACGGATGCTCGCCCACTACCAACAAATCCCTCATAATAACCTATCATAGAATTTATCATAAGTAAATGGAAAGTCTCATAAGCTCCCTTTTGGCAACCATGGCTCATATGCAGATGGTAAAAATAAAGTATCAATTATTTGTTATTGTGCCTATTTCCTTAAATCAAGGCCCAACCCCCGCCCCCCGCCCACACACACACACATACACACACACACACACACACACACACACACACACACACACACACACACACACACACAAAGTCTATTTCTTGAGCCTATTAGGAGAAAAAGGGACTGGCTCGTGGGTTGAGCCTCCACACCAAGCTAGAAAACTTCGACTTGGTACAAAGCGGACAACCCAAAAATCTGGTTTGGACTCAGAACTTACAAAAATCTTGACCACAAAAAAAAACTTAAATAAAACATCAAACTAATGCATTTATAGCATCCACTTCTATTTTAATCATCATTCAATCATAAAATGAAGTTACACATGTAACACTACTCTCAAATCAATAAATTTTGTATTCATTTCAAGACTTGGAAAGTTCTTTATTAGACTTAATTGATACTCCTTTGGTGGAATTTCACCGTGGACACAAGTTGCAAACAGTTTGGGCACTTCCACAAACCAAGTAGCATCATTTGTGGCTAGAATTCTTTAATGTACAGAGTACTTTGTGTCAGTTTTTAGTTTTTCTACCATTTTGTGTCAGTTTGCTAGTTTTTCTACCATTTGTCAGTGATATCATCTAACCAATATATATTTTCGGTGAAAGGTCAATTGTTTGTTCAATATGTTAATTAAGTGCCTTTTTGAGGTAAGACACGTGGAAACATGGTGAATTTAGCTGCTTTCTGGCAACTCCAATGCGTATGCCACTTCATCAACTCTTCTCAAACTGTTTATGGTCCACACAAGTAGGGTTTGAGCTGTTTAGCTCCATGTCACTTAATTAACGTCTTTCTATAAGGTTGCAGGCATGGAAAGACCATATTTCCACCTCAATTGGTCCTTTGGTGCAGTGCTGATTTGCATGAAACTTCTATTTATTTAGGGACTATTTTGTTGACAACTGAAAATTTTGATTTGGATTCGCAGCTTAACAAAATTATGGCAAAAAAATTTCACAGGACAACAAGCTAATGCATTTAGAGAATACACTGTACATCTATTCCAGTCATCTTTCAATCATATTAATTATGATTATTATGCTAACCAATAATTATTGCATTCATTTCATGACTTCCCAATTTTTTGTTGGACTCCATTGATACTCGATGAGTAAGTGGTGGAGACTTGATTGTGAGTTGGTCTATTTGGTGCAATTTCAATCTGGACATGAGTTGCATTGAATTTGGTCACTTCCACAAATCTAGCAGCATCCTTGTATGTAGCTTCCTTCAATAGACAGAGTGACAGTTTTGTTAGTTTCTTGCACCATATGTTAATGATGGCATCTAGAACCAAAATATTTTTTCCTTTGAGGCAAGAAACATGTAAAACATTGAGAATTTAGCAAGCTCCGGGTCACTGGGTTAAACTGTCAATTCATCTTGTTTAAAAAAGAAAATCAATTGTGGATAGACCCAAATACACATATTAATCCACCATGGGGGCAACACCCCAGAAACCTTGAATGGGTGATACCATGGTTGTAACGTCCTGTATTGGGACTTTAGTCTATTTGCCCTAGAAAATAAGATATGTAGTATATTTAGGATATTAAATTGATATCTTGATTTAGAGTCTGCAAAATTATGAAAGATGAAAAAACATATAACAAGCAATGTTATAAAGAGAATTCTAATCATCATTATAATTTACATAATGCGCATTTGTAATTTAATAATACTTTCCTTTACAATCTATCCTCATTATGGGTCCCTTGGATACAACATATGAGGCGTATTAAGTATTACAAGGTAATTGGTAAATACTTGCTTATTAATAACAGAGACCGAAAGGTCAATTTATACAAAAGGAAGAGATGATGTTTCCTTAGGAAACGATCGTAAAGAATAGAAACATTCTATTCCAGAGAAAGCAAAAAACAAAAGCAAACTAAAGCTAAAGATATTTACAAGATAACCATTAACTAATAATAGACGTCTTATCTATTATTGTAATACCCTCCCTTAATGGTTAATCTATCTAACACACCAAGCTGTCCTTTGAATTTGACAAACTTATCAGGACCAAGAGGCTTGGTGAGAATGTCTGCAGTCTGATCTGAGGTAGGAACATACTGCAGATCTATAGTCCCGTCTTCAACCAGCTGTCGTATGTAATGACAATGAACATCCACATGCTTGGTTCGTTCATGGAAGACTGGATTCTGTGCTAACTTGATAACGCCTTCGTTATCAACAAACAGAGTAGTCGGTCCTGCTGGTGACATCTGCATATCCCCAAGCATCCGACGAAGCCAGACAGCTTCACATCCTGCCTTAACAGTCCCTCTATATTCAGCCTCTGTAGAAGAGAGAGAAACTACCTGCTGCTTCTTGCTGGTCCATGTGACTGCACCGGATCCCAAACTGAACACATATCCAGATGTTGACTTTTTATCGTCAATAGAGCCTGCCCAATCTGAATCTGTGAACCCACTGAGTTTAGGATTAGAACTCCGAGAATATAGAAGTCCATAATCAGAAGTGCCTTTCACATAACGAAGCACACGCTTTGCTGCCATCCAATGATCAGCCTTAGGAGCTGTCATAAAGCGTGAAATATAGCTGACTGCAAAGCTGATATCAGGCCTAGTAGCAGATAGGTAGATGAGGCTACCTACTAGTTGCCTATACGTAGTATCATCAACGGAAGGAGAATCAGACTTGGCTGATAACTTGAGACCTTTCTCCATAGGTGTAGATGCAGGTTTGCAATCCTGCATTCGGAATTTGTCTAACAAGGCTCTAGCATATTTGGACTGAGAGATGAATATACCAGAACACTGTTGCCAAACTTCAACACCTAAGCAATAATGCATGAGCCCAAGGTCAGTCATATCAAAAGACTGGCATAAGTGTTGTTTGATTCCCTGAATCAAAGATGCCGAACTGCCAGTGATGATCAGATCATCTACATAGATAATCAGAAGGATGATGTCACTGTCAGTAGTCTTGATGTACAGATTTGAGTCTGAAGAACTCCTCTTGAAGCCTTGATCACTGAGGTACGTATCAATCTTGATGTACCATGCCCGAGGGGCCTGCTTCAAACCATAGAGAGCTTTTACCAATCTGAGAACCTGATGGTCTTTACCAGCAACCTTGAAACCAGGAGGCTGCGTCATGTAGACCTCTTCATGGAGATCACCATTCAGGAAAGCACTCTTTACGTCCATCTGATGGACCTTCCAGCCAAACTGTGCTGCCATGGCTAGGACTAATCTGATGGTGCTCATCTTTGCAATAGGAGCAAAGGTCTCCTCATAATCAATGCCCTGACGCTGAGAAAAGCCCTTTGCCACTAAACGAGCTTTGTACTTATCCAAAATACCATCTGATTTGTATTTGATTTTGTAGACCCATTTGCAGCTAATGGGTTTCTTCCCTGGGGGAAGATCAGAAAGGACCCAAGTGTTGTTCTTCAGCAGGCTTTGGTGTTCAGATTGCATGGCCTGTTCCCACTCTGGAATTCCTTTAGCCTCGGAATATGTTTGAGGTTCAAACACACTGTGAATGTTGGCCATAAGAGCAAAGTTAACAGAATCTATAGTTTTGCTCTTTTTTTGAGTAGTTCTCCCATCAATGAGCTCATCATCATGAAGATCAGCAAGTGTCTTAGCCCACCACTTAGGCCGGAGAGGAGAATGACCAATAGTAGTACTAGGAGATGCTTGATCAGCAGGATCCTGATCAGAAGAATTTGGATCAAACTCAGGTGAAGCATCTTCAAAACGAGGTGATCCTGCAGGAGAAGCCGGAGGTGGCTGTACAGGTATCACTGGCAGGACTGTAGCTGTAGGAGCTACTGGAGCCCTCCCATCAGGTGGACCTAATGGAAGCCGAACTCCCAAATCATGAACCTGCATAGGCTGGTCTGCTGGATCAGGAACAGGAGAAACAGGCATGAATGGTCCTCGCTGCTCATCAAAGACTACATCGCGGCTATATATGAGACGAGATGTCTCAATATCAATAAGGCGGTAGGCTTTGTGAAGACTGCTATATGCAGCAAGCATCAGTTTCTGACTCTTGGCATCCAACTTGGTGCGTGAAGCATCAGGGATCCAAACAAAAGCAAGAGAGCCAAAAACCTTCAGGTGACTGATTCTGGGCTTGCGACCTGACCAGGCCTCTTCCAGAGTTTTACCTTTGACCGCCACTGTGGGTGACCGGTTCAACAGATAAACTGCAGTGTTAACTGCTTCTGCCCAAAAACGCTTCGGAACATGTCTGTGTTCGAGCATGGAACGAGCCATCTCGGTGATTGTCCTGTTCCGACGTTCAACTACACTGTTCTGTTGTGGCGTGTGGGGTGTGGTGAACTGGCGTTGGATGCCATGTGTATCCAAGAAGCTGGAGAAAACATTAGAACAAAATTCCCCCCCATTGTCTGATCTAAGAGTAATAATAGATTTCCCAGACTCTTTTTCAACTAAGGGTTTAAACTTCTGAAATACAATAAATGCATCAGATTTCTTTTTAAGGAAATACACCCACATTTTTCTACTGAAATCATCTACAAACAACAGAAAATACTTGTACTCAAGAACAGAAGGAGTGGCCATAGGGCCGCAAATATCAGCATGAACAAGCTGAAGTACTTGAGAAGCTCGCCAAGAATCGCCACTGGGGAAAGGTGTGCGATGTTGCTTCCCAGCCTGACATGCGTCACAAACTCCAAGGTGTTGGGTTTGAATCTCTGGCAAACCAAGAACAAGCTCATCCTGAGCAAGTTGTGAGAGATAATGCACATTTAAGTGCCCATATCGCTGATGCCAAAGTGAGCTGATGGAAGATCGCCGAGCAGCCATAGCTAAGTCCTGAGAACCACCAGAATCAGTAAGTCTGAAAAGACCATGATCCTCAAGACCAACTGCAATAGTAGACTTAGTCGCCCGATCAGTGATGGTGCACTGATGTGAACTGAAGGTGACTGCCAAGTGTGGAGAATGTCGCAGCAACTGACTGACCGAGAGTAGATTTAGTTCCATCCCTGGAACGTAGTACACATCAAGGAATATGAGCTTCCTCCCAACAGACTGAATTTGAATGTTGCCTTTACCAACAACCGTGTACTCTTCTCCACCATCAAAGATAACAGAATCTGAATAAGGCTGGTAGTCAGTAAACCAGTCTCTGCGGTGAGTGAAATGTCGAGAGGCACCTGAATCAATGTACCAGGCAGATGACTGTACATGATCTGCAGGTCTTTTAGCCATGAAGGCATAAAAGGCAGATTCTACCTGCTCAGTGTGCTCTGCATTGTTCGCTTTGGGTTGCGAACCTGATTGCTTAGACTGGGCAGCTAAGCGTTTCCGACATGCAACCTTCATGTGACCATACTTGTGGCAATAGTTGCATTGAATGTTCTTCTTTTTGGTACCATCGGATGCTGGAGCAGAAGACTTTTGCTGAGATGGTTGCTGAAACTTGCCCTTATCCTTCTGAAAGGATTTCGCAGCAAAGGCTTGCTCAGTGGAGGTGGAACTGGAGCTGCTACCGAACTGTTGTTTCCACCGATCTTGCTGAAGTAGCAGGGTGCAGAGATCAGTGAACTTTAGATCAACACCAGTAGATGTGATGTTGAGAGTCTCGATAAAATGCTCATAGGAATTTGGTAAACTCCGAAGAGTGATTACCACAATATCCTCTTCCTCCATCTTGCGATCGATGGCAAGTAACTGATCACGGATTTCCTGAATCCGATTCAGGTGTGCTTGGAGCGAGGTGCGCTCATCCATGACAATAGAAAACAGAGTGTTTTTCAGAAAGAAGGCTTTGCTCTTGTCGGAAGTCTCATGAAGACCTTTTAGATGTGTCTAGATTTCGGCCGCTGTTTTGCCGGATGGAATCTGAGAAAGCTGGTCATCAGCTACGGAGAGTTTGAGAAGCATTACTGCCTCTCGATTGTTCAGATCCCATGTATCTTGATCAGGACCCGGAGAAGTCGGACGCCGCTTAACACCCAGAACAAGTTGATCGGTGTTTCGATATTTGAAGATTGCAACGATGCGCTGCTTCCAGGTTCCATAATTGCGACCATTGAATTTGGAATTATGCTCGAGCAGAATATTTGTCAGAGATGCCATGGCACGTTTTTCAATGAAAAAATGTGAAAATCTGTGAAGGCACGTTCTTCGAGGCAAAAATACGGAAGACCCAGAAAAATCAGAGAATGACCCAAAAGAGAGCTCGAAAAACCCAGAAGGAATCTGCTGTCGTTTTTTGAATCCGCTGGCTCGAAAATTGAGGCACAAAAATCGAGGCACCCAGAAAAAACGGACGACAACCCAGTTGAGCTCTCGAAAAACCCACCAAGAATTTGCAAACAAAAAATTTTTTCGACCCCAAAAATTAGGGTTTCGAAAAAAAACGGCCCTAGCTGAAAAAAGCTTGAAAAAACTTCAGATTTCTTGATGAAAAATGGTCGAATCTGCTTCCCAGAGCACGATGACAGACTGAGACGGCTAAGAGCATGAAGATTTGATACAGAAACATGCAGATTTTCACCCCAAAAATGCGAGTCTTCAAAAAATGGCCACGATTTCCACGCGATTTGCAGACCCGTAATTCGGGAATTTCTCCAAGCAGAAAAACCCTAGGTGGGTTTTGGAGAAATTAGCTGAAATAATTTTGGAAAAATTTAAACAAATAATTTCAAGAAGAAATTATAAATTTTTCCGAAAAAATTTAAGTATTTAGCTCTGATACCATATTACAAGGTAATTGGTAAATACTTGCTTATTAATAACAGAGACCGAAAGGTCAATTTATACAAAAGGAAGAGATGATGTTTCCTTAGGAAACGATCGTAAAGAATAGAAACATTCTATTCCAGAGAAAGCAAAAAACGAAAGCAAACTAAAGCTAAAGATATTTACAAGATAACCATTAACTAATAATAGACGTCTTATCTATTATTGTAATATTAAGCACATTCCTTTCCATCAAGCCCAAGAGTATGGAATGACTCTCACCATGTGGCCTCCTATGGGGTTGCCTTACTTGAATGGAACTTATGTGTGACATCATCCCTTATGTATCCCATCCTATTCTCCATAATGAGGTAGTTCACAGATTAAAGTATTAAAAAATCCTACATATCTACTCTCTCATGCATAGATGCCATAGTGGCAAGAATAGCAACACACACACAGATATATATATATATATATATATATATATATATATATATCAGTTGCAAAATGTTATTTGCATAACATTCCTAATTCCTGTCAAGGGGAAGACAAGTCAGCCAGATTGTGATGCCGTGCACTATGCATCCTTTATTTTCTTTCTTGTTCGAATGCCTTCTTTTCACTTCTTCAATGCCCTCACTTGATGAGTGTTTGTCTGCATTCATTATCTATTGGAATTGAGGAGACATGCCTTTCCCAGAGTCACATCCCTCTGGCAAGAATAGCAACACACACACAGATATATATATATATCTATATATATATATATATATATATATATATATATATATATATATATATATCAATCAGTTGCAAAATGTTATTTGCATAACATTCCTAATTCCTATCAAGGGGAAGACAAGTCAGCCAGATAGGAATGCCATGCACTATGCATCCTTTATTTTCTTTCTTGTTCGAATGCCTTCTTTTTACCTCTTCAATGCCTTCACTTGATGAGTGTTGGTCTGCATTCATTATCTGTTGGTATTGAGGAGACATGTCTTTCCTAGAGTCACATCCCTCTTCTAAAAGAATTGTCTCGTTTATGGTAACCATTGACTTTTACCAACTAAATTGTTGCGAATTATCTTGGTGAAAATCTTTCCCCAGCAGCACTTGTGTTTCTTTACTAATTACCTGCATCTGCCTTGGTATAATCACTCCTTTAATTTAACATATCTCTGTGTCTTATCACTTATGTAGATTCTATGTTACGTACGAGGTTTGAGTTCAAGTTCCACAACATTATAATTCAGATGATGTTCTTGTAATTAAATTCATTTTTATAAATTTGAATTTTTTACATAATAGATTCATAGAATAAAACAATTTACATTATAATAAATTTAGAAACATTCTAATATTGTATACAAATTTATTTTGATTACTTTTATTTGTTAATCTAATTTAGATTATTAATATGTAATAAATTTTTTTATTACTATTATATTTAAATATTAAATATTTAAATTATTATATTTAAATATTAAATATTTAAATTATTATATTTAAATTTTTAGTTATAATACTTTAAAATATTGAATTTTAGTGAGTGAGAAACAAAAGTAAATAACAGACTAACATGGTTGTATGATTTTATTTGAAAAAAACCTATAAAAGAAACAAAAGCTAAAAATCAATTACTATGCACTAACAAAACCTGTGTGATGCTGGTACTATGAATTAAATATCGTCTTATTTTAAAATCACCTTTTTGGTATAGCTCTTCGAGGGTTTGATTTAAATATCTTCCTTCCTTAAAATCACCTTTCTGTTGTTCAGTAGTGTTGCTCTAGGTTAAGTTTAAATTTTGCTCTTTAGTACAAATGGTTCAAGTGTCAAAGCCCTTTTAATACCCTGTTGCTGTGATAGGGGTGCAAAGGCCTAATAAAGAGAAGTAATTCTGTTTTCAAATACATCAAGTAGCGTGACCCTAACTTGCTTAACATTAAACAACATACGAGTCCACTGAGGTCTGCTTTCTGATTCTAGCAGGTTACTTGAACCACTTCCCTTCATCATTCCACTCAAAAGTGGTGGAACAATCTTGGCTGAAATCATGAAAACTATGTACAACACTATGCCATTATTTGACCAAATGATGTTGCTAGTAGTCAAGGCAACATCCTACATAGGGGTAAGTAGTGCAACTTCTGCAACAATGCTCGAGGGGATATTTTGTTGCTTCCATAAAAAATAGTTGCATCCAATTTATTCTTAATTCATTGCATGTCACTCCTTTCATTATTTTGGTTGCTATTATGGACTCTACCCTCCTGAATCTTCTTTTCAGGTATATCCAAGTAGTTGACAAAAGCTCTGTAGCATGAAAATTATTCTATTTCTCTGTTTGCTCCAGAAAATTGCGTCTTAAATTTGTTGAGGTATTGTCACAGCATCTGATATGTTATTCCTTTGTACAAACATAGATTCATAAGGATTTTGAAGGACTCGCATTTGACTAAACACCAGTCAGTCATGTGAATCTGAACTTCCCTTTCTAGCAAATGCTTGTGTGCTTCAGATTTTGCATGTTACGTTGAATATGTAACATTTGTGCCATAGCTCTTCCTTTCCTTCTTGTCCCTTTTGAAATCCCACCAAGCAAATTCGGAATAGATCTGCCCTTTCATCTTCTGTCATTCTTTCCTGCATTTTTCCAGGATTCACAAACTGACAAGAAAAGTAGGATTGCCGCAACTAATATGACCTTTACTAATGTTTTATAAATTATTCAACCTTTACTAATGTTTTATAAATTATTCAACCTTTACTAATGTTTTATAAATTCTTCACCACTACCACACCACACTGCAGTGGCATGCTTATCGGCAAAATACTGGATTACATTGATGGATGATACCATTATTTTTTGCAATAACATGCAATCATATGCAAATAACCTGCAATGGCATACAAGCAATTCCTTAAATTTGATCTGATGTTTACTGTATACTGCTGTTCCAGTGCACATGTCAACTCGCCAAAAGAAAGGGAATACACTAAATACAGTTGCAATCTTTGGATGAGACTGCCCATACAAATCCAGGGGGGCTTCGTTCTCTGATGTTTAGATTCAAGTATTTTCATTTTTATGTCAACATCTGAATGCTACACCAATAAAATATGAAAAAAGGAGAACATAATGGTTAACACCTCAAATTATAGCACAGAGGAGGATCGAATCCCAATATCCCCCACAAGTTATCCTCGTTCTAAATATTTAAGTTCTGTACAACGTCAAAATTCCACCTTAAAATTATTGCTACTCTTTGGCATCATAACATATCAAAAGTCAACAATGAACATGTAAGTCTGTCCCAATGCTATCATATACCAAGAAATAATGAGCTCATGCATCCACAGGTGGTGAGATAATCAAAGGAGGATCTAATGGGAAATACCATTCTAGGATAGGGGATCCTTGGGGTAAGCAGGCCTTACCTCATCTTGCTCCATTTTTGGGTACTTACTACTCTAAAATAAAGCTAGTATAGGTGATTGGTGTTCACCATTTTTTATATAAAACTGCTCTTATTATGTGCTCATTGGGTGCTCAGATTCTAGTCTTTGATTTATGTTCTCTAGTATGGTCTTTTTGATAGAAATAAACATAAATGTTTGTATTCTGCCAGTATTTTGAGACTGAAAATCAATTATTGATTAGTAGTTTGCTGGATGTAGCCCATTTTATGGCTCTAGCCTTGATCTTAGCCTGAGTAGATTCTATTATATCATAAAGCTGGTTTCTCTTTTGCAGCTGTTTGGACCATTTGAGGTTCATTTCAATTATGATTCATAAAGGATATCTGATTTTGTGGATTTGAACTTTTTTCAGGTGGATTAGCCCATTTTACTCAGCTTGGTCACTAGGTTGAAAGTTGAAACTAATACAAAATTTGAGAAACACTGCAATTTTTTTTGGTTCCAATGAGTGGGCTTTTAGTACCATGAAGGTATGCTAGCCAGGCTGGGATCTATAAAGTTCCCTACACCTATATAATTTTGTAGTGCCCTGATGTTCATAAGATGTAATTTCTTAGTTTTCTTGATTCCTTTAAAACATTTTTTGAAAGCACCAGTTTGGGCCAAATTTTGTGAACCTTGTTGATATACCATTTGCATTTCTCTTAATATGCTATGTGCTTTGAGATATAGGTTGCTACCTTTTTGCAGAGTCACTTTTTCAGGTTGATATTTTGGGTCTATACTTTTAATTTTACTTTGGTCTTGATTGTTTATGTTTGCCTTGTGGATTTTTAAATAACATGTTATTCCACAAAAATGAAAGTTGTTTGGCTTTTTTAACATTTTTTCTCCAAATATAATTCATCCTCTTCCTTTGTTTCAGATGCGATGAGAGGATACAGAAGATACAAACAATAAAAGTGCACGATGGAGTATTTATATGTGGAGCTCCACACTGTTGGCGGTCGTTTCTGAAGAGATATGATTTTGAGCAACACTTAAAAGTGGCACATTTGGACTTATTGCAAACAGCAGTTGAAAAAGAAGAGATGCATCAGGACACTCAGAGTAAACAACCACGTGCAGAATTTGAAGAACTTAGCCGCTCTGCATCAGCACCTTTCCTTCAAGCTTCTCAACAATCACGTTTGACATTGGAATCTCCATCAATGCTGCCTAAACAGAAGAGTTTCCCAGTCACCACAGCCACATCTCTTCCTGAAAAGCAACTTTCTGCAGGATTGGGCATGCCACCAGCATCATCCCTACTAGAAAAGGGACCTCAATTCTTTCAGTCTAGAGGGTTGCTACTGTCACAGGCAGCCTCTCCTCTTGAAAAGCAGTCTCAACAGAATCAATCGCAAGGGTCAATTATGGGAGGAAGGTTCCAAGATCAACAACAATCAGAGCACTGCAATAATCAAGTAAATGCTATTGCTCTCTCACAGGAGCATAGTCAGCTGCAAAATCAAGTTTCTGGAAAGCATCCCAGTCACTCTCTTCAGGATAACTATCAAGGACAATCTCAAGGTGAAATACATCAAATGCATGCCAAAATGGGAAAGCAGTATTCTCAACAGCAAGAAAATCAACAAACAGACGGATTTCATCAATTTAATCTGCCATACCAAACATCACTGCCAAGGCCTCCACCACCTCCAGCTGCAAATCCACCTTTTCTGAATTACCCATATTCAAACTCATATCCTATTCCACTAGGACAACTTCAACAGTTGAATCCTCACTTTGATCCAAGATTTGGTCCTGCTATGGATAGTGCAACATTTCAAGCTAGCATGCAGGAAAACAATAAAAATATGAATATCCCTATTCAAGCTCCAGTTTTCCCCCAGACACAAGATTATTGCCACATAGGACATGTTGCAGGAATTCCAGTTTTGGCACACGAGGGGACATCAACAATTCCAGGACCAAAGGAAGGATACATGCATCAAGACAGGCTAGTCCCCTTTTCGCATGCACAGAGTGATTTGGGGCAGGTGGTGTCAGGCATTCCATTGCAACTACCTTCACAAGGAACAGACACGGGTTTTAATCCATCTATGCACTACCAAGATGGTAGTCATGCTCCAGAAATGCCTCCATTACCAAAGCATTTGAAAAATCAGAACAACCCTGTGCAAGGAGAGGTCACAGCTGATTATGGACTAAATGACAGGAGAACAAAGTTTGGAGGCCATGGCTATGGAAGCTGGCCAAATCCTCAAAGTCACTCTTAAAATCATACAAATTTTAGGTACCCATGGCTATGGAAGTGGACCAAGTCCTCAAAGTCATGCACAAAATCATACAAATTTTGGAGGCCACGGCTATGCAAGCTGGCCAAGTCCTCAAGGTCATGCATTAAATTATACTAAACATGTTTCTTTTGGGCCCACTCATGTACTTTGCTCCTAATATCTTATGATTCTAATAAAGTGCTGTAGTACTTGATTTTGGGTCAAATTTTGAACTATCGCGCTGATTTCTGTCTGTCCTTAAATTATACTCCTGCATTGTGCAGGTGTAATATGTATAGCCACAGAGAAAGGCACACAAGAAAATAGAATAAAACATAAATATCCAAATTATCCATTCTCTTGGTTATGACACACTAGTAATGTTTTTTTTTCTCCATATTTTAGGATGAGCTCTGTAATCCCCTCCAGATCACATAAAACATGGATGGCAGCATGAAACAGATGAAAATCTTTCAAAAATGGTCATATGCAGTTGCAAAATTTTGAGGAAAGTTAACTCATTTTACTTCTTTCCAATGTGGAATGATTTGCTTTTGATTTTCTTTTAAGAAAATGTTCGGGTGTATTGTGGTCGAAATTTCCTACCTTCAATAATTTATGTGCTTCCGACCTTGCCTGATCTGTAGACAGATATAGATATGTGTTAAATGTTATATCCATGGGCTGCATTCAAGCTACAGCCAATTAAAATATGTATTGACATTGGTGAAAACCTGCATCAAGGAGTTCTGCAGTGTATGGAATTCTTGATACATGTTTATCAAGCTGAAATCTTCTCAGCCTAATGGTAATACTGAATACTTTATTTTCATTCTGTCATCCACCTTTAGTAAACACTAGCTTAGACTAATTCAGTTAGAAGATCTGGCATTGTGCGAAAGAGTAGTGATATAGTTTACTAACAAAATCCATCATGAACAATTTTTCTGATTTTTGATTTTTTGCAGCGGTACTCTTTTTACGAACATTTATGCTTAGGATTTGTTAATAGGTAACAATACTCTTGAATCTGAATCTAGATGGACATTTCTCTAAGTCCTGGTCAGGATTCTGAACTATAAATTTGCACTTTTGGGGCTGAGCACATTGTTATTTATTATAGTTAGGTG
The DNA here is from genome assembly GCA_028749045.1 of Cupressus sempervirens. Taxonomy (NCBI): domain Eukaryota; kingdom Viridiplantae; phylum Streptophyta; class Pinopsida; order Cupressales; family Cupressaceae; genus Cupressus; species Cupressus sempervirens. The sequence goes on along the minus strand of CM053784.1, from coordinate 747,374,983 downwards.
ATACTGTTGGGTAATAATCATGTGTCCAATTTCTGAGAGGCTATTAGAATTGACAGGGTGATGGCAGAATTGAATGCAGTGTGTGGGTATCCACATTTTGCAGCCAACCATGCAATTCCACACTTGAATGGATTGAGCAAGTAGCCGAATCAGTCGATTTTTGCCGTTGATTCCAGGTATGAATTGTACCAGAATCGGAATCTGGGTTGAATCACCTGTGTGGGTATGCACATGGTTTGACTTTTTGGCCACTGAATTGTTTCAGAGAAGAAAATTGATTCCAGTTGACTCCAACAGTGAGATGGCGATTCTAGGTTGATTCTTGACTGATTCCGATGGGTTTGACTTGTAAAACCAAAAGAACCTAAAACTTTAGCTGGCTACTTGTGTGATATCCGCTGGCTACTTGTGTAATATCCCAGTAGGATATTATCTCCAAACTTTCTCATCAGAATATAATAGACAAAGTATGCAATGAATCCCAACAATATTAACCAGTAATTGCTCTTATAAATTCTTCAGAAATACGTGTTATTGCATTTTACATCAGCAATACAATAACAAGCATCAAGTCCAATTTTAAATACAGAAATACAGTCAGATTGGAAATACAAGAAAGTGTTAGCACAATTGAGACGCCTGACAATGGGGTTGCATCCACTGTCTACCAGCACAAGGGTTTCCGCCCTCAAGCTGGATAAAAGCCAAAGCTTTCCAAATAACTCTCCAAGAGAGAATGATGTCTGAATCACAAACTAAGCATATTCAAATGAGCTCCTTATCCCTCATTTAGTGATCCAACATGTGACTCTTGAGCTTCCTTCTTCTCCTTTTGTCCTTTTCCTTCCTGACAGCTTTTAATTCCTATAATATTAATTTGACCCATTTAATAAACTTGCTTTAAACTCTCATAAGCCAAATTTAATATTGTATGAATTTGACTTTAGAATTCTTAATGTCCCCTTTATGAATTTGACTTTAGAATTCTTAATCTCCCAAAAAGGGGATATTATAATTTGATACTTCATCTGGCTCTTAATATTTCACAGGGCTAATTCTTGTGATGTGGAAGGGGTGAGCAGAGCAGAGTGTCTATGGGATGAGCTGTGACCGTGAGAAAACAAGAGTGAGCAGGTGTGCTGAACTAGAGTTTCTACATGTGATTGTGGCAACAAAATGTTGTTTCTACCAGATGCGAGCAGACTCTGTGCACACCAGAGTTTCTATATGTGACTGTGCAGACCATAGTTCTTCTTCAGCAGAACAAAATTGGAGTACCTACTCCTTCATCCACTCAGAGAAGTGCTATCAGCAAAGACTATGTAGTCTGTGTGCATTCCAAAATGCACCTTCTTACTCGCAAAAAAGACAATGCACCTTCTTACTCCAGTATGAGTACAAGGAAGGAGCAACTAAGTTGGGATGTAGAACCGGAGTGCACTGAATTGGATCTTTCTATTGCTGAAGAGTTGAGTAGCCAACATATTTTAGGGTAAGTGGCAGTGGGGCCCCATCATCTAATTTCAATGTTGATGCGAATATTGATATTGATTATGACTTCATATGGTTCTGATTAGGGAACTAAAGATTGATTTGTAATTGTATTATTTCTACGTTGAACAATGATTATATATCATGAGATTCTAGTTTGATCTTTTTGATATTGAAAACTGAATTTAAATAATTTTGTTGTGTTTTAAAATTTCAAATTTGTAATGGTTTTGTTTAGCATATGTATTGGTATGTAACATCCTAAAATTGTTTTTAGCTACACATCTATCTATTTATATAGCATGGACATATCCAAACATACAAAGAAAAGGACGGAGGCAAGGAAAGGTTCAACTCATAAAGAATGTATTTTGATTGCAAGGGAATAAGGCAAACGATAATATGTAATATAGGTAACCTTTGTTGGTCATGATGAAGTATATTTTTTCAGGTCCCCCATTATGTCTATTTTTTTGGACCGTCTTGAAAATGCGAATTCTTTGTTTGCTTACATTTTTTTAGGTCCCACATTATGTCTATTATTTTGGACTGTCTTGAAAATACGAATTCTTTGTTTGCTTGCAAGAGGCGCACATTCCCAATTAGATCCAATTTAGGGACCCAATTTGACATCGTCAAAATTTGTTTTTTTTCCCTATGTGAGTATATAAAATTGTTTGCTTCTTTGTTATAACTTGTAAAAACAAAGCATTTTTGCACATTTTAAGAGTAAAGATATAATAGCTTTTAGAGCTTAATTGCACAAATAGCGGTAAACATTAAAAAGAACTGTTGCTACACAACATCAAAACTTGTTTCAAATATAAATGTGTTCTGAAAAACCTCTGAAATTGGAGGAACAACAAGGTCAAGGAATTAATGGCATGTGTGTTAATGCTCAAGATTGTGTGGCAAGGTGGAGGTATGAGGTTGTCTATGGTACCCTATGGGCCACATAAGCCCCTACCTCCCTCGGTGTTAAAACCCTCCTTTTTGTGTTGGTGCTTTGTAATATTTTTTTTTGTGTGAGTTGCATTTTGTAATAGTTTCTTTTGTTATGTGCATTTAATGCATTGGCCTCAAAATTGCATTAGATAGTACTTTGTTCCCCCATCATCCATTCAATGGAAAATAATTCACCTCGGTTGAATGAGGTTGGAGATAATAAATCCAATGACATTAAATATTTCATAGAAGTCCTTGTACTAAAACATGTGATAGTTTTGGAATTCACATTCATTGTTACAAACCCTAACTTTGGTTTGGAAGGTAATGGCAAGTGAGAAAGAGGAGAAGGTAAACACCCCACCTCTAACATGAGGACTTTATTGTGACCTTGAAAAGGTGGTTTTCATTGATAATGACAAGGATGGTTTGAGAAATGTTGCTATCTTGTTAGTAGTTGTGGATAGAAATAAAGTGTATGCTAAGCATTTCTTGATGATTTTTAAAGAAATGTTTGACTTAAAAAGATTAGGATTTCAAATGTCATTTTGTTGAATGGTTTGGATAGGATTATTTATTATTTTCTTTAAGGATTGCAAAACGCAAGAGATTAGTACTAATAAACTCTACCATAATTTATGTTCTATTTTTAGGGCTTTAAAATGGGGCTCCCAAGGACATTAATGAAGAGATCCTTGAGCTTTCCTAATCTTGATGGTTCATGGCAAAACATATATCCTATATCTTCTAGGAATTTATACCCTAGTTACTTGCCTCTCTTGGAAATATCCTTAGATTAGACAAAGCCAAATTACTTTACCTCATTTTAATGCTAGAGTTATGCTATTTATTAACCCAAACACAAAGATCTCAGATTTTATTGAGATCAATTTGAAACTCTTCATTGGAATTGATATCCCTGACAGTATTAATGTGTGATTTTCTTTATTAGAAAGAAGGCCCATTGTCACCAAGAAATGCAATGATTCCTTTGTTGTTTAAGTCCCTATGACTAGTCCATTTTCCTGTAACCCTAATTCACAAGCTAAACTTGTTCTTGCCCTTAACATCTCCCCCCCTCTTGGGCCTCGGCTAGATTTTCTAACCCTAAGCCTTTTTTTTTTTGAGGTCCTTATTCTATTTGCCCCCCTTCTTCCTCAAGTTTCCACTTGCTTAGAAGGATGAATGCTCAACAATTAGTTGCAAAAAAAATCCAAAGTAAAAATGTTAAAGACAACTACAAAAGGTAAATAATGATGTTCCTAATGTGGGAAAAACCTATAAGATTAATAGTTTTACCTCATTGAAGGCTATGGATGATTCTTTCCCTAGCCTTATTGATGACACCCCCTCTTCCATTTTAAAACATTATCAAAGATATTGGAGACATAAATGTGAGCGACAAGAATCTAAACAAATATGTTTCTAGGAAAACTCCACATGACATTCCATAGGGTTTTCTACCCCACCTATTTGATGTTCTCAATTTGGATTATATTCAAATTGATCGTGTACTAGATAGATACGAGGATCCTCTAATAAATGGTGATTTGCCTCTAATTAGTGGAGGTTTTTTGGAGGATAGATCTCTTAAGGAGCTTATCCCTTCTACATAAGATGTTGATCCTTCACCCTCTGATTTTGCTTTGATGTTGTTCCACACCAACAAGGTGGTTTCCAACCCCCATTTGGTCATGAATGATGAAAAGAAGAAACTCCTCGTAGCTATCTTTGTGGGGTCGGAAGATGCTAAATGCACTACCATTGCGAAGGACCTAAATAGTTTCGCTTTTATTCAAGATAGCTATAAGATTTCAGGTTTTTTGGAACCTCTTAGAGAAATCATAGCCTAGATATTACTAATGGGAAGCTATTGCCCATAATGAGCCCCTCTCTCGCTTTTAAATCGTCATTAGTCAAACTCATCCTATAGGGGCAATAAAATTAAATATTGTAGTGCAAAAAAGACATGCAAGATCTAAAGTCTCTCCTAGCCCAACTTTGAGAGGAAAGAGACATATGGAAGCCCGCCTAAGTGCTTCAATGGTCTTAAGAAGGCCATAGATACCTATGTTAAAATTTCTCATGGGATTCTAGTGTACACCTTGGAATTTTAGAGGGCTTGAGTCTCTTGACATAAAATACATTGTAAAAAGATTCTTGAACTTGGCCAAAAATTAAGATATCTTCCTCTGGAAGTGAAAAAACTCATTTCACTTTAGATATCAACCTTTAATGTATTTTAAAAAATTTAATTCATTTTTCCTTCAATCATGAAAAGTGAAATTGAGGTTTTGTTATTATTGTTTGAAATAACTAGGTGCCCTTCATCAAAGTCATGACTCTCATCCTTGCAATATAGTGGTTTGGGTAGTCATTGTAAAGGATGACAAGACTTTTGGTCTCTATTCTATTTATGCCTCCAATGATTATAAAGAAAGTATAAAATAATGGAAATGGTTATGCAATTTTCAAGACGTCCCTTGGAATTTAGGAGTCATTTCTATGTGATAGAAAGCCAAGATGACCAAAAAAGGAAGTACTAGAATGGATTGGAAAGACAATGAGCTATTCTATTAGGCTAGAGTGAAATCTAAGTTAAATGTATTTAATCCTCCTAGAGAGAGAAAAACTAGCTTTTAAACAATTTGGTGAACTTTGTGTAACACCCTACAAAGCACTAGGAGAATCTACTACAAACTACACAAAATTTTATGCCAATAAAGATTTCTTCAGCTTCAAATCAATAAATTTATTCCCACTATTTGATTGCAATCCTATTTAGATTGAAATTTTAATCCATGGAACAACCAACAGGGATGGAAGTTTCATGCTAAATGCCAAACTTTTAGATGACAAGGATTGCTTAAATGCCATCCTTATGTCAAGAGAAAAAAACAAAAAAAATATGTTAAAGGATAAAGCCATTATTGATAGAGGGGAAGAAAATACCAAAACTTGGAAACTTATCTTTCAAACTCTTGGACAAAAGAAAACGATTGATTACAAATAGTTTCATCTCTTTGAAGTCAAAAAAATAAAATGAGAGGTTCTTCTCAATCTAATTGCTAATGTTAGTAAAAATTGGGAATTCACTCCGGAAATTGTAAAATGGGAAAGTTCAAGGAAATTACATTAGATCCAAGATGAATTGGTTAGTAAAGGGGATAAAGGCTCAATTTTTTTTCCAGCTTCCTAAAAAACAAGTTAGCTAGAGAGAGAATAGAAAACATATGGAAGGAGGATAAGATTGTGAAAGACTATAATGATATTAAGAAGATATTCCAAAAAATTGTAGAGGGAATTTTTCTCCTCAAAGAGTAATGATAAACAATGTTAAGAAACTAGAATTTTCTGCAAATTAGTCATCCCAAAGAAAATCACTAAATCAAACTTTGATGAACTTGACGAGGTTATCACAATGGATGAACTCTTGAAAGCAATTCATACTCTCAATAATAACAAAATCCCAAGGTTTCGGGTCCTTTCAAAACATGTTTTTACTTAATCAAAACAAAATCCCAATGATAATTAATTTTGATGGATTTTTTCAAGAAGTTGGGTCAGTGAAGACCTTTAAGTGTAGAAAGGAGCAAAGAGAAGGGGTTCTCTAGGAGACAACATCAACAAGGGTATCATCAATCTTTAGCCCAAATATGGGGATAAAACTCTTATTGGGAATTGGTGGCTTATAACCTTTCTATATGTCTCCTATAGTTCAAACCATGGTTCTTGCTATTAGTTTAATCAATATCATCCCCAATTTTTTAGCAACACTCAAACTGGATTTATTGAAGCCACACACACGTGACATATTCTTGAAATGTCATTAATAGTTGGAAAGTGATGGATTGGTCCAAAAACTTCAATAAAAAATTGCATTTTTCTTGATTTTGAGAATGCCTATGATAGGGTGGAATGACCATGATTTCTTATGGCCTTGAATACTTTGGTTTTCCTCCCAGTTTTTGTCAGTGGGTGCAAATGTTAATGAATGGTGCAGTGGCCCAAATAGATGTGAATGACTCCATAACCTATCTTTCAAACTTGAAAGATCTATGAGGCATGTATACCCTATTACTTTTGATCTCTTTATTATTGCCTTTTATAATTTCTACTATTTGTAAGGGATCCAATACCCTATCTTAGAATTAAAGGTTACCCAATAAGGTGGATACGATAAATATTTTGTTTGAAAGTTATACTAAACTTTTCATTGAATGAAGTGAAAAGAACACCAACCAGCTTATGGTTAAGCTCAACATATTTTACAAGGCATCAAGCGCCAAGCTTTCACATGCTAAATCTACTATGCCAGGATGACAAGACAATCGATCCAAGTGGTTCTCCAAATGTGTTTATGGTTGGGGAGATCCAACTAAGATTGTAAGATATTTGGGCATCCCCTTTGCACTTAATCCATAGTTGAAGGATATGTGGTTATTGGACTGAGAGTAAGATTGATTGCAAAATAAGGAAGTGGAATAAGCACTCCCTTTACATGGTTGAGAGAATTCATGTCAAACATAAGATCCACTCCTCTTACAATCTATATTTTTTCTCTATTTGGTTATAGAGGTTATCAAATTAATAATACCACGAAATGAATATGCATTTTTCTATAATCTAATGCAAAAGAAAAAAAGAAAGACCATTTAGTTAAACGGACTTGTGTTTAGTAGACAAAATTGGAGCATATTAGGCTTGAAGGATCTTAGAATTTAGGATAAATCGGTTGTAGTCAAATGGATAATCAAGGCTCTTGATGACTTGGAGGCTTACAAAGTTTTGGTCGGATACAATAGAAGAAACTCTATCCCAAAGAAAGAAAAATCTTGGAAAATTCTCCGTATTAGTGACCTCCTACTTGGTCCATTCCCAATTTCTTCCTCAACTCTTAATGTCGTCAAGACTATTTGGAAAGATTGGGAACATGTTAGGGGAAAAATATCAAATATATTTTTTCCTTTTGCAAGGTTGTTCTACCAACAATTAGTACTATAGGGGCATCAAATCTTTTAATGATATTCTCTTATATGGTTAATTAAAAGCTTGGATTTCATTAATGTACCCAATCTACTTGCGACACACTAGAGAACCTATTCTAGAGAATCCTTCTGTCCTTAAAATCTCCCCAAGCCTTTCTTGTTTGATATCAATTGGATTAAGATGTCTCTTGGTTTGATGACACCAAGATGAATGGTTTGAATGCAAATATTATTTACAAAACTCTTAGTAACAATAATGCTAATTTTGACCATCTAAGTAAGATTTGAGAACCATCCTTGTTTAATAATCAGGGAAAATATACCCAATCATAAGTGAAACAACATGTTAGAGCCTAAAATGCTTTCTTTAAAATATTATTTATTTTTCAATGTTCGTCTTTTATATTAAAATACTAATATTGAAATTTGTAGCATTTTTTTGACTCATTTTGAAGCATATTTTCCTTAAGTGTTTGATTGCTAAAAAAATATGTTTAGTAATTTTTGTTATATCTTCATTGGTTAGAATTAAAATGTTGTTTGATAACTGATTCTATTTAGAACTATCAAAAAGCTTTCTCAATCCCACAATTTATTTTTTGTTATCCTTTCTTTTAAAATGTTATGGAAAATATGGATTTATAATAAATGAGATAAGTACCAAGGGAATGAGAGGGTACTTATTGTGTTTAAGAAGAGTCTCACTTCTTTGTTTCTTTACAAGTAACTGTCACATTGGAATTTTCAATGCACAAGTTCTTGAAGTTTGTCAAAAATAGTGTAGTTCTAGTCAAATTTTAAAGGTACTATATGAGAAATCATAGAGGAAGAAAACAAGCCATTCATGCAAGGTTTTCTTGATTTCATAACGAAGTATACAGAGGAAGACTATATAAACAAGAAGAACAAACTAGACAAATTTGAAAATCATCTTCATGTTTTTTGCTAATATTGTTTTTTATACTCCTTCAAACTACTTCAGTCCACATACCTAGCCTTCATATTTTAACATATGGATGTATCTATTTTCCATAAGATACTAATAGGTAGAAAATCATCTAGTTTAGCCGATTAGATGACATGATATGAATAGTATATAGTTGATTATGCACCTGTATGCTATCAACATAAGATGATTATCACAAGTGGTTTTTGGTTATCTACTATTTGTAATATAATTTTTTTTGAACTTCTAATTTTTTTTTTCACAATCTATGTTGGAGTCCAATACACCCATTTCCTATCACATTTCTCTTAATTTAAATTTATTTATGATTTCTTTCCCTATATACCCTTTTCATCTATTCAAGATTATCAACACTTTAAATATAGAGATGTGACCAATTTCTAAACAAATATGTCATTAGAGTTGTGGAGTTTCTCTTCCCAACACAAAATTTCTCCCAAATCTGTTGGAATTACAATAGGAAAGGTAAACTCTAAGAGGGGGGTGAATCAGTGCTTAAAACTTTTACCCATAAAAAAATTCACCATACATCCATCTCATCATTTAACAAGTAAACTAAAATACCATATAAATCATATACATCTAAAGTATGTAAACAATTAAGCATTCACACATATATGACACAAGATATGATTACCCATAAACCCTCCAATGAGAAGGTAAAACTGAGGTGGGGATGACACCCACAAATCTTCACTACTGGAGTAATAAAGTGTATCTAATGAAGGTTACAATGTTTGATCATGAAACATGATCTACCCTATGTAAGGTCTGCTCTGTTAAAAGCTTACAAAGATTGTTAGCTCTTACCTCGTTAAAGGATTTCAACACCCTGTTAGAAGTGTGTCTGGTTAAAGGAATTCAACTCACAATTAAGTAAACACCTCGTTAGAGGATTTGAATACAACCTATTAGGACTACTCTGTTAAGAGATTTAACTGATTCACTTGTTAGAATGTCTCAACAATGATCCTGCAATTAGCACTCTATTGCTTGATGTCAGATCACCTCTATCATGTTGTGTACTTGATCCTTCTTGATCAGATGTCTCTTTTTTGTTCATTGTTTCCTTCCTCTATTCTCCTTTAACTAATTCTACAATGTAATTCATATCATAATACCTTGGTCACCATGAATGTCCTGTTTGTGCATGCAAACTCTCCTTTTCTCTCTCTGATAATTAATTCATTCCTCCATAAAAAGTTTAGGGTTTTTCCTCCTTAAGAAGACCTAGGTGACTTAGGTTTAGGTATGAATCAATGGTTGTGATTAATCCATATTGCCGCTTAAACCTTCCCTTTACCTGATTGGATGCATGTAATACATAGGGATTCCCACTTAAGATTCATCCTTATCAACAAAATATTGTAATTCAATCCTTAAGTTGGCCCAAAAATGGTTTACATAGTAATCTGTGTCAATACAAACAACTATGACAAAACTGTGTTACTTGGCATCTAAAGTCCTTGGTGCTCGACACTAACTATGACTTGAATGTTGTCACTCAAAAACTAAATGAATCAGTATGCACTGCTTGCTTGGTTCCTAAATCAATCGACACATACTATTTGCTCGACACTTGATTCACTTGGCATATGAGTGACTCGACACTCACTATTTACTCAACATACTCTAACTTACATGTTGTTCTCAACATATGTTACTTTGTTCAACATGAACTAAGTAAATGACTTAAGTGTATAGACACTCACTTGTCAAAACCACTAAGAGATTAACAATCTCCCCTTTTGACATGCGTGTCAAAAACACTTGGTCATACATTAATACTCTTATCCTTACGAGCATAAAATAGATGCCTATTTGGCTTATATAAAATTTCAAAATATCAAAATTTTGCAACATGACTTATACCTCCAAATTTTATAACTCTAACTCCCCCTGAGTTGTTTGATCTATTCTATACTATACACTGTATCAAAAATCTTGCTCCTACTAGGTAGATTTGAATCAACTGATACTCTTTCTCTCTTCTTACTCCCTCTTGGATAGATATCTCTTTGTTCTTCTTGCTTGCTCCCCCCATGACTCTTACTCCCATTACTCTTACTCTGCCTTTTTGACATTGATGTCAATGGGTTATACACTAATAATGTATTTGTCCAAAAAGGATTTATGGACCTCAAGTATAATTTTAAGAGTTGCATCCCAATTATCACAAGCTACCTCCAAAGACTTAATTTGGATGGCCATCTCGGCAACAAGGTGGACTAAGCCATCTAATGTATAAAGATTAGGGTTTTTCTTCATTAGTTTTTCTACATAGCCTAGTTCCCTGCATAAAATCTCCATATGAGGAGTCAATGTCGCTTGGATGCTGATCAATTTAGCCCTTATGTTGGCGTCATCTACTTGTAATGATGTTAACTGACTTTGGGATTGCAATAGGGTCCCAAAGTGTTTCTCACTTTGAGTTGGAGACTTGGGCAATGTTGCACCAGATGACTGCATTTGGCTTTCCAAACCCAGGATGTGATTCCTTATCTCTTGTGTGAAGAGTGTAGGATTACATAGTTTGGTGTATAGAGAGAAAATGTTCTTTAGTACCTTCTTCACACCATCTATCTTAGTTACCAATGCAACCTGTGTTAGTGCAATATCACTAGATATCTTCTCATTCACCTTGCTTTGAAACTTCTTTTTAGGCCATTCTAATAGTTTTACATTAGTATCTAGGTTTGTGTCGCTTACTCTTTCCACTATATTGGTCATTTGTTCAATGATGGGATTTGTTTCATCTAGAGTAGGTAGACTGAATGCATCTAAGAAAATTTCTTTGATATCAATCAAAGCTTGCTTTTGCCTATGCTCCCGTTTGAGCAGTTCTTGATGTTTCTTTTTTGCTAGGGCCTCTTGTAGTATACCCATCTACTCAATTGTTATTGCTGCATAATAATTTTTTTTGAATATAATCTCTTCATCTAGGCTATCATCTCCATAAGTAATTAGCTCTTGTGCCTTAGATGAGCTAAGAATTGGCATTAGAAATTGTACAATGGTGTAGCATCTATGCTCGGCCTCTGAAGAGTTTGAATGGAAGGAGTACCAGATTCTGGTAATGTCACAAGTGCTTGGATTGCTACTAGCTCCTTTGGCTTGGCTGTCAAACTTGTCTCTTCAGACTTGTCCTTTTCTGCCTCTGTGATTTTAGTTGCACCTTGATCTTGTGTTGGAGGTGTAGGTGTATCTACTTGACCTATTTGGCTTTGTGTCCCATCATTTACTGGTGTTTCCACCTTGTCTTCTCCAACTATCTCAACCTTGTCTTTTTTAGGTTCTCGTACATTTTCTGAGACTAGAGTGCCTTCCATGAGTGTACTGAAAGTGAAACCTACTATCTCCTTCCTTTGATATAAAATAATGGGTTGTGAAGGTTGTATATTTGTGACTTGAGGAGTGATTGTGAGTGTTTCTTGTGTTTTCACTTCCTCCCCTACAGTTATAGTCTTTGACTTCTAAATTTCATTTAAACTCACCAATACAGGGTTGTCACATAATTTTTCTTGGAGAGTGGATTGGACAAGTATCTTTTTCAAATCTTCCTCTGTAATGGGATTGATGTTCTAATTAGTAGTATCAGAAACATCCTTTACTATGATAGTTTTAGTATTTATACTTGTTACCTGTGGAAGGCTGACACTCAACATTTGTGTATCTTATACACTCTGTCCTATTTGTTGCACTTCCTTAGATGGTGTCTAATCATCAACATTCATATTAGTGCCTCCCTCAACTATGCCTTGTTCATTATCATCTTCTTCATCTTCTCCTACCTCAATAGGTGTTTGGTCATCTACTTTTGATGTTGTTAGTCTGTATGTTAACTTCCACATTTGTTTGGACTTATTTAAAATATCATCTATATTGTTCTTTAATATGCTAAATGCCCTATACTTAGGTACAAATCTTGCAACATAGTTCTTTATGGCTTTAGACATTTCAGCCTTACTAAGTTTTGGCATAACTTGAGCAAGGGATGTCTCCCTAATTTGTCTTTTAGTGTTTAAGCAATAATGTCAGTTTTTCTCAACTCTATCATATAAACTTTTAGGTATGGATTTGGCAAGTTCTAGAGGCGTGTTTTTGAATGTAGCCATCATGGCATATACTGCCTCTTCTACTTGGTTCTTCTCAATCTTACCAAGATATCAAATCCAATGTGAGAGAAACTTGACAAATCAACATTGTTTCTAACATTCTTACATAAATTGTCTAGATCTGAGGAGGGACTGTGACTCACCACTTGGAATTGGTTGGTGTCATTTGATTCAGTCTTCTCCTATTCAGATTCAGCTTGTGCAACATACTTCCTCCTCAGTCTCTTTTGTGTTCCAAATTTTTTCTCTTGAGGCTTGGCTACTTCTTTAGCCTTCTATACAGTAACTCTTATACTAGCCCTTGTGGTAGGTGTTGTAGGTTTGGGCTGATTAGGTTTTCCAACCTTCTTTATTTTGGTCACTGCTTGATACGTTGCCTTTCTTTTCTACTTATCGGTAGTTATAGGTACTTCACCGACTTCTTCTTCCTTGGCAGCTTCTACAGTTTCTACTTCCTCCTCTTGCTGATCTTCTCCCTGACCTTGTGTCAGAGCTAGTGGTGCTTGAGCCTATGTGTCATCCTCCTCCTCCTCTTCTTCTTCATCTTCCTCATCTTCTTCACCAAATTTTTCTTTCAATTTCTTCACCAATTCGTTCTTCTTTCTCATCACTGAAGCAGTCTTCAATTCCATTGTGATTTTTGATTTGGCCAAGTCATTATTACCAAATACTTTGGCTTCCTTGTCCACTTCTTCTTAGGTAACACTATGATTGCTCCAGAGGCCTCATTAACATTGATTTCATAACCTAATGGCCTAAGCCATCTCACCCTAGGAATTGCTGCTTGAACATATGTGTGATTAGTATCAACTAGGAAGCAAACATCATCATAATGTTTCTCCACTAGTGAGATTGGTATCCTCAGACTTTTCTTCATGGTTTGCTTTAAATCTTTAAAATAACTAGTCATCACTGACTCAAAGTTATCACCTAATTGCTGAATAAATTCTCCTATTTGAACTGCGATTGATCTATTCACCTTCTATGCAACCTTACTAAATGTAGGAAATATATTCCACATATAGAAGAAAATACATACCAAAATAGATCCAAATTTACACTGAACACTCTTGGTTCTCCTTATGGCTCCCAAATTCTCGATCAATTATTGCAACTACAACTTGGCAAGATCATAGGTATGATCCTTCACAATTTTGTAGCCCATATCCACTGCAGTGCAAGGTACACTATTTAATTTGCTGGATTGATAAAACTTGTGTGCTATTACCCTCCACTACAAAAGCTATCAGAGGATCTATGATAGTATCAATGGTCATTCTTCTTTTATTCCATACAACCCTTGTGTTCTTTTCAATGACTTCCTTTCACTCACTTCTCATGGTCTTTGGTTGATCTAGGGTTGGATACCCTATTACCCTATGAGGAATTTTCTTTGTGATTTTAAGTAGCTCATTTTCTAACCATATAGGGCTATCATGAATTCTACTTAAGACAATATTAATCCACTCTGTTTTGAAGACGTTGGGGAAATCTAGGGCACAAGTTAACCCTTTCTTCTCGACAATCTTGAATTCTTCCTTTAACACTCCATTTTCACACAATTTCCCATATTCTTCTATAATTTCCATGTCTCCTATGCTTCCAACCTTGCAAGTGTAAAAATTCCTAACATCTTGAATCGTCAAGACTTGTGGCGGTATCATAGACAATGCACCAAAGGGATCCTGCTTATAAGCTATGTCTGGAATAGCCTTGAAAATAGGTTGTGTGATTTCATTGCTAATTAACTGAACATTTAGAACCTCTTTTCCCTCTACACCTTTCACTTTAGAAGAACTAGATGCCATTACATATATCTAGGGTTTGCAAAATTTGAAACTGCGTAGCTCGACACATGGTAAATACCTTATAAATCTTGCTAAAATGGTGTCAAACAACCATTCAAATCTCTTGCAAATGCTCAGATCAAATTATCTAGATCACCTTTATCTTTTTGTGTTGTTCTTCAAATTCAAATGATGTTAAATGAGCAAAAATTGATCAAATAACCCTTAAAATGCTGCATTTAATGCTAAGTTCTTAGACAGCTGTAAGCTCGGTATCAATTGATTTCCGGCTCACTCGACATCCACATGTCTTTCCATACAATTGGTAACCACTATGAGCTCAGCCTCTACTAACAATTTTTTTTAGCTCGACATCAACTAACATTTCACTCGGCAACCACAAAAAACTTTTCATGCTTGGTAGTAACATGAAAAACTAACAAAACTTAAAGATTTATCCTTGACTTCTAACAAAATTTTGCATCTTTATTCATGCATATGTAATATTTTCAAAACTAAATCCTTGGAATTGATTTATGGTATATCTTTTAAATATCAATCCCACATACCTCTTGATTGCTTAGTTTGATGAGGTGTGATCACCTGACCCATTGGTTGAAGTGATCTCATCTACACTTGATGTGTTGCAATCTTCCTTTCTCTTCCATGTCTTGTTCATCTCATCTCTGAGATTTTCAATATTTTCCTTGCCTTTGACTCTATTGAACTCACACCTTAGTGCCTTTGACCTTGTTGGACAATATCGGCTGATGTGACCAGTCTTCAAATAGCTAAAACATGTGGTTTGACTTAGCCACCTTTTGTAATCACTTCTAAAATGTGTCCTAATATAGTTCTTAGGAACATGTCCATACTCTTGACAATAGTGACAACAATACCTTGTATTATAATCCCAATTATAAGAGTTGCCACTATTCTTTACCTTTGTTTCCTTGTTTGATGACTACTTGGGTTCAAATCTGCATTCAAAATCTCTATGTCCATACTTGTAAAATTTATAATAGTATCCTTCAAATCTTTGAGTGTGCATGGTCTTGGTTCTGCATTCATGTGCTTGATGACCTTGTTTGTTGCACTTGTGGCAGTGACCCATGATCTTCTGCTTGACATTCTGATATAGTCTTGCTCCTACACACATTAGTAGTATGTCCTTTCTTACCAAAATTATGGAAAGTAGGTTTGGAGTTCTTATCTTTGTTACTTCTTTCTTCAACACTTTTGGATGATTCTTCTTCTTCAATACTAGTGTATCCTAGTCTAGATGTATCATTTTTAGATCTAGGGGATCTCATCAATTGTTCAAAGTACTTGATGACTTCACTAGGTTTATTGAAACTTTCAACAAACTCCTTTTCCCTTTTTAGATCATTGCTCACCTATTCATTCTGCAACTTCAATGTTGCGATCTCAATGTCTTTGACACTCAATTCATGATTTGCAATCATCATTTAACCCAAAGTTTCTAATTGCATGTTAGCAATCCTAGTTACCTCTAATGATTTCTCTTTAGTCTGCTAGTCAAAACTCTTTTGTCATCTTCAATAATGACTTTGTCTTCCATAGCTTTCTTTTTTTGTTCAATCACCTCACGTAGTAATATGGCTTATGATTATTGTTCTCTCTTAAGATTTCTGATCTCTTTAGCTAGGGCTCTATTCTTTTCCATTAAATCTGCAATTGCTGCATCAAATTCATTGGAGTTTCCATTTGCAAATGGCTTAGTAGTGCCCATCTCTTGGTATTGTGTGTCATTGTCCTCAATAGTAGTTTCCTTCCTTCTTTTCAATGATTTCTTTATATCTTCTCTTTCTTCATTCAACTGATGTAGAATAAGTTGTATTTCAATCTCCCGGTTCTCAGTAACATTTCTTAACTTGTAGACTTCCATTTCCAAGATCTTTCCTCAAAGCTACAAAGATTCACTTATAGAGAACAATGCTCTGATCTACCAAATTTTGGAATTACATTAGGAATGGTAAACTCCGAGATTGGTGGGGGAGGGGGTGGGTGAATCAATGCTTAAAATTGTTACCCATAAAAACATTTAGCATACATCCATCTCATCATTTAAAAAGTAAACTAAAATACCATATGGAGCATATACATCCAAAGTATGTAAACAAGTTAGCATTCACACATATATGACACAAGATATGATTACCCAAAAACCCTCCAATAAGAAGGCAAAACTGGGGTGGGGATGACACCCACAAATCTTCTCTACTGTAGTAATAAAGTATATCCGATGAAGGTTACAATATTTGATCATGAAACATGATCTACCCTGTGAAAGGTTTGCCCTGTTAAAAGCTTACAAAGATTGTTAGGTCTTACCCTGTTAAAGGATTTCAAAACCCTGTTAGAAGTGTGGCTATTTAAAGGACTTTAGAGGATTTCAATACAACCTGTTAGGACTACTCTATTAAGAGATTTAACTAATTTACCTGTTAGAATGTCTCAACAATGATCTTACGATTAGCACTCTTTTGCTTGATGTTAGATCATTTCTATCTTGTTGTGTAGTTAATCCTTCTTGATTAGATGTTTCTTTTCTATTCATTTTTTCCTTTCTCTATTCTCCTTTAACTAGTTCTACAATGTAATTCAGATCATAATACCTTGATAACCATGATTGTCCTATTCACACATGCAAACTCTCCTTTTCTCTCTCTGACCATTCATTCATTCCCCCATAAAAAGTTTAGGGTTGTCCTCCTTAAGAAGACTTAGGCGACTTAGGGTTAGGTATGAATCAACGAATGTGATTCATCCATATTGCCGCTTAAACCTTCCCTTTACTTGATTGGATGCATGTAATACATAGGGTTTCCCACTTAAAATTTGTCCTTATCAAAAAAAGATCGTAAATCACTCCTTAAGTCAGCCCAAAAATAACTTATATAGTAGTTTGTGCCAATACAAACAACTATGAGAAAACTGTGTTACTCGGCATCTAAACTCCCTTGTGCTTGGCACTAACTATGACTTCAATGTTGTTTGCTCGACACTTGAGTGACTTGGCACTCACTATTTACTTGGCATGCTCTAACTTACATGTTGTGCTTGGCATATGTTACTTTGTTCGGCATGAACTAAGTCTATGACTTAAGTGTATAGACATTGACTTGTCAAAACCAATATGAGATTAACAAAATCCTCTCTCTTATATTCCTATTAGGATTTTGGATTTCCCTATTTAAGATTACCTTAGAACCATCTTCCACATTTATTACTTTCTTTTATTAGTCCATTAGATTTGGTTATCCCATTTAATCATTCTAACCACTCTCGTCATTTCTTATTACTGATCGTACCTACTAACTAGCATGTTAGAACATTGTTATAGTTATTCTTGACATATGGATCTAACTATGTTGTCATTTCACCAATGATAGTGCTTTATGGTTGAGTGGTATGGGTACCATCTCTTCTTGGTTTAGATTGGGCCTCTATTGAGCATGTTTAGACTCTACTTCTCCAACACATTATCAGATGCCATAGATTCACCCCCATGACATTAATATGCCAAAATTCAGGACTCATCCTTTCAGAGTGGGTGTCATTTTTGATCTGGTTTCATTTCTTCACTGGATTCATGGCCTTACAGATTCCACAGATGGTCATCATAGATATGCTTACTTGGCCTAATTCTCCTCTATTTTTGTTGTTTCCTGGGATCCCTTCCCTAGAGGTTGATGTTGGTAGGCTCATACGACCTCTTTGTTGAGCTCTATAGGGATTGATATTGACCACTTCCCTCCCTTCCAGTTTTCATTAGATGCTCCTGCTCATCTCTTTCCATCACAACATGAGTTGAATGGACATGTCAGGACAAGTCTATAGACAATATATCACCTCAACCTGGAGTAACCTGGTTGGGTGGTTACGTCCTAAGATCGCCTTTTATGCTGAGCACTTCTTGGTTATCATTAATGGAATTATTACATGACCTAGAGCTACTTGTCATGGTGTTGGTGTCATGCCTTATGCATCTCCCTTAGATCTTTCAGAGTTGGCTCCCAACAGTTACAAATCCAGACTGATCATCATATGGGTAGAGAGGATTGGATCTATCGATTGTGCTCCTTGTTTGAGGCTGAGGCTGAGACCCATTTCATCTTCCACTGCTTGATCTACTATGAGATCGAAGGGATATTCTATTTTATTTTCAGAGAGTGTAGTTCCCTCGTGACTTTCTTTACATACATCGATCAGATGTGTTTGGCACTCTATCTCAGGGAGGCGACGTAGTTTTGGGACCACACACTACAACACTTGACCCCCCACAAGGCCTCAGATCAATCCCTTATCACTATCTTCTTCTACCGTTTGTCTCTAACATGAGGGGAAAAGAAGACCTCTAGTGCCTCTAGTACCCCCATGGCTGGCCACTCCAGATTAGTGAGACCCTGCACCAGACTTAATACCACTCTTCAACAACACCACTCTAGCAACTCGCAAACCAAAGTTCCTCCCTATCCAAATCCATCTTGTTTGGTGCTGGATTTATTTTAGCAGAGAAAGGATCCCTAGTCCTTGTCTCCTTGATGGCTCCTTTGTTGCTTTATTTCTATTTTTTCTCTCTTGCTCTTTCCCAGACATTGTTTTGTATCTTATTGTCCACTGCTTCTTTGGTTGTATTCTTTTAGTCCCTTAGACCCTTGGTGGTCTTTAGTTGGAAATTAATAGATTTATCTTATCTTATCTTATCTTATTATAATAGTTGAGTTTGTCATCCTTTTTTATCATAAATGTAGTAGTCAAGGTTTGTGATTGTATATCTTCATTTCATTCATGTTTGAAGTTATAACTTTTTTAGTATCTTCTTCTATATTGTTGTGATTTCACAACGCACACCCCATTTCTCTTAGAAATGAGGACCTCATAGTAAATTGTCTCCTAGACCCCTAGTCTAGGGCCTGGGTCATTTTTGGACTTCCTCTAAGAGTCTAAGTCAATCCCCAGTCTTTGACTGGGAAGTCTGGAGAGCCAGATGCAAGAGGAAAATGAAGTTTTTTGGAGTTTTTAGTGCAAAAGTGCACACTAGTGTACTAGCGCATCTTCTCATAGTGTGTAGGTGCACTTAGTGCACAAGTGCACCCTCATCTCCTTTCAGAGATGCACAAATACATACTTGCACATGCACACACCTCTAGAGGGTACTGACCAGCAATGGTGTGCACATACGGAGGTGTGTACTTGGGGCCCAAGGTCTATATAAACCTTGGACCCCCCCTCCATCTCCTCATTGTCCTCCATGTTGATCAAACAATCACACCTTTGCATCCCTTGACATGCACTTCCTCCGCTTGCACCTGCAATCATTACAAAGCACAAGGTCAGAAAACATAAGAAGGTGCACACATGTGCACCTTGAGGAGGTGGACATGTGGGCACCTTATTTTACCCTTAAAACAAAAACAAAATTGTGCACCTTCTTTCACCCTTAAAACACAAATGACACAACCTAAATCCTAAACAACCAATGCTAAGTCACAAGAAGGTGCACACATGCACACCTTTTTAAACCTAAACTAATGAAACACGTAAGACAAAAGGTGCACACATGCACATCTTTTGTGCCTTACAACACTTAGAGTATATAAGGGTGCGCACATGCACACCCCATAAAGGTGCACATGTGCACAAAGTTAACTCAAAAAGCATCAAACTTAGTCTTTTTTCCCTAGTACACTTTCACAGCGCATGTGCGCACCTTACCAAGGTGTGCATGTGCACACAAATGGCCATTTAAGGGCCATTTAACATACCTAGTTCACCTGTAAGGGTATGCTAGGTGTGCTAAGAAGCATAATAGGGCATTTGGGGGGAATTGACTGGGTTTTGATTGTTTTGGGTTGATTTTTGCTAGGTTTTGATCTGTTTAGGGTCAGTTAGGGTTTATTTTAGATTAAAATTTGGCTTTTTGAACTAATGTCTCCTTTCTTGTGCATATAAGATGACATCATCATCTTATTCAATGGCAAAAAAGATAGCTCCAAAACCCATTGTATTCAAGTACCAAGATGTACTAAGGAAATCCTAGTTTCAAGATGGGCATATTCAGATCAAAGACACATAGCTTGAACATATAGAATGGAACACCTTCCTCATGATCTAAAATAAGCCTAGAGAATGGTTTGCAATGGTATTTGCACTTATGCGTTCAGGCCTCATAAACATAGCCTCACACTTGACTTTAGTCCAGTCTTTAGAATTGATAATGACCTTGGTAGAATACTATGTGTCTGAAGAAAAGGTCGTTAAGAGTGTCACAGGAGAAATAGTCCTTGACCTCCGACCTTGAAACATTGATAAATTATTTCATCTCCCAAGGGAAGACCAATATTTGTAAATTTCTTATGAAGGAGCTAAGAGATAGTACAAATAAAATGAAAAAGGAAGCTAAAGAAATCATTCAATCATCCTTCCTAATAGACAGAACATTAATAAGCTACAAAGTCGATAAAGTGGACATGACATGGGGATACATGAAAGATGATATAGGATATGCAATTGTGCTTCTGAGAAGATCAGTGGGACTTCCTGCAATAGGACATCTTCAAACTTGGATGGTCCATTTCATAGAAACAATTAGGAGAACAAGAAAGCCAATTGACTGGGCCACTACTCTAAGTGATAACTTAGATGAGAAACTAGTAGCCATCAAAGCTGATCCAAGGTTCTACATGACATCATATAAGGTGTACTTACTGGCGGCTAGAATGACAGATTACCTAGGACTTTATAAGAAGGGAAGTATGCAAGATGCCAATGCATGGCCTTATGTGGTGTACCCTCAACTAGTGAAGAAGAAACTCTTAGAGAAGAGCATAGAATATAGGGTGGTGAATGACCATTTCATATTTACAATCATCCAATTTATTGAATGTGATTATGCTAAAAGAATGTTGGTTGAAGCAACGACCAAGATCACAGAGATCGACACATACTATATCCAATTCAAGACATTCACATATCTTAGGGTGGCCAAAACTCTTGAAAACCTTGAGAAGCTCCCAAGATATCCATCATATAGGCTCATTTTGCTGGAGATTTCTCGACAACTCACATCTACATATGATAGAGTGAGAAAACAACATAAGAAGACATGGGTATAGCCCATTACAATTGGTGCTTTTGAGTTCAAGCAAAAGCAAGATATTGGCACTTTTGATTTTGAGTGGGTCCAATATCCACTAGAAGAGTACAACTCCCCTCGCCCCTACTTCAACAACATAGGGATAGTGCAACATTTGGCAAGGAAATAATTTGTACATGAAGATGCGTTGGAAGATCATTGGATGAACGTAGTAGATAACTATGATATTTGAATTAGGGATTATTGTAGGATGACTCTATATTTACTGGAGAAGGTGCTCAAAATAAATATCCCATTAAAGGCTCTCGAGAAAGATACATAAGACATCTTGGATCCTCTATACAATAGGGACAATATTTATGATAGGCCTCTAATGAATGTGGAGATCAGAAGAGATGAAAACATAGACATCAATCATAGAGCTAGGCACATAGTTCAAATAACAAAGGAATGGATCAAGAAACATTTCAAACTTGATCCAGTTCCTCAGGCTTTTCCTCTTCAAGCCATAATAGGCCCTGTGAAGGGTAAAGGTGCAAAAGCTACAATACCAACCTTCTCGAATCAATCTCCTGTGAGGCCAAAAATGGTGCATCATCATGAGTTGAAGGTTCAGTATTTTGAAGCAAGTTGGGGTGCCAAAAAGAGGAGAGCTCCTACAAAGGAAAAGAAGCAAATGACTTTGGATCAAGTACTTCAATAAGAACAGGTATAACCTATACAAGCAGAGCCAAAAGATGAGCCTAAAGCTCAAGAGCCTATCCAAGAGCCATAAGTGCCTCCACATGAAGAATTGGTGTAGGATGAATAGGTAGAATAGTTAGAACAAGGGTAGCTAGAAGAACATAGGGTGCCACAAGTAGCTACACAAGAAGAAGAAGCCTCCCCCTTAGTTCCAAAAAGGAAAAGAACTGAATCAGAGGTGGTAGGAATAAGGAGAAGAAATTTAAAGAAGAAAACTACTCCATCTCCTCAGGTCCCTAAAACAATAGTGGAAGTTGAAGTGGGAGAAGAAGAGGGGGGAGAATTTAATATGTCCCCTTGAGTCAAAGGACTTGCACTGCCAGGACAATAGAAGAAGAAAGGAGAAGAAGCTCAACCTTGATGCCTCCATCTACTAAAACAGAGCCTATTCACATTTCAACATCAGAGGATGAGCAACAACAATGGATAGCGAATATGAAGGATCAAGAAACTAATGCCTTCAAACTCTCCTATTTTGATTTCATGCTCGTAGGTACTGAGATGGTGGGAGAGAAGATTGTAACGCCCCGCCAAGGGATCCAAAAGAATTACCCTAAAGTTTCACTAAGTTTGCTAAACATTTAAAAAAAAAAAAAAATTAAGAATGTATAACATACACATCAAACACATAGTAGCGGAAGCAATAACATGTAATCATCGATAACCATACTTTGCAAGTCACATTTCTTAAGGATCCCAAGACGTTGAGTCACGTTTAAATTTAATTAATTCTAAGCCTAACAATTATCACATACATATGAAAGAATAATCAGAAAGTCCCATGTCCATAATATACATTTGATCCGAATGCCTCTTGGCAAATTAATTCGGAATGCTCAATCATCCACTGTACAAGTCACAGGGTATGAAACGCTTAAAAGAATACACATATGTAAAGATCAAGATACAACATCCTCAAATCCATGATACAAAGTACAGTAAAAATATATGAAACTATTCACCATACATGATACATCCATACATCCATAATGATAAAACATCTATCATAAAATCTAACCATCCATCATAATAATCCAAGAACATAGTGAAGGTAAATGCCAATCACGAAAACTCTAGCCACGGTGACCACGAAACGGATCTCAATGGTAAGAGTAAAAAGCACTACCACCCGACCGCGTGGAACCTAAATGGTCCACTCCCACCGCACTGAGGAGATAGTCTCAAGTCCCAAATCGGATAACAATACCCATAATCATAAATACTCTCTAAGTCCAGGAAATCCTATAAGTATGCTAACTCAAGGGTTGCTATAATGATTGACATCTAAAACCCAGAGGTACCACAAGACACGTAAGAAACCTAATATGCAAGCGAGAAAGTGTCATCGCAAAAGTCACGTAGAAGTTACCCGAGCAATCCCTTAGGAATCTCGGGTCCCTATTGATCCCTGCGGCCACTAGTATCCTCTTGTACTGACGAGGCATACTATGGAATGCAAGGTCGTAACCAAGTGTTCTCTCTACCCCATCCTAGTCTATACTAGCACTCAAGGCATGGGAGAGAACATACAATTATCTTGTTAGGTTCATTTTCCCTCATTTAGTGTAAATGTTTTCACTTATTAAAACAACTTACAATGGGTTACTCCAGGTAGCCTCTTAGGGCCCCGATCCCCATTGCAAGCCACTTCCCGACTCTACACATAGATAACCTACCCTAGGCTCATGAAATCATAAATACAAGAATCATAATAAAGCCACCTCAGTCCTATACAAGCAACTGAAAAGACATCATAAAAGATAAGCCACAAAACTACATCGGTTCTTCATGAGCAACAAATAAGCATCCAATAACAATCATATGATCACGACAGTTCTCTATCAGCAACTGAAGGCATCAATGATAAATTACAAAATCCAATGGTTCTCCAATGAGAAACCAGAAAGTATCCCAATAGTAAATTACAATATTGATCGAAGACTCCAAAATGGTCAAGTCAAAATATGACATCATCAAGAACATAACCACCACTTCAGTCCTCTCAAGCGACCGAAAAGCAATCCAAGTATAACTGATCGAGACTCAAAAATGGTTATCAAATATAACTGATTGAGACTCGAAAATGGTTAAGTCAGGTATCTTAAATACATACATCTCAGCTTCACACAAGGAAACTAGAAAGCAATAACAAACAGTAATCACAAACATGTCATAGAGCATATCAACACATCACCAGGGTTGGGTTTAAAAGATCGAGATCAAAACAACATAACATCACATTCACATAATCCCCGAGCCTCTGGTAACAACCTAGGACTGGTCAATGCTAGGACAAAACCTAAACACCCCATAATACAGATAACACATAGAAATATAGAATAGTCTCACAATTTGATTTAATCTTAATAATATAATGTTAATTCAAATGTACAGGTTTCTATTCTCGTTTCCAGTGTATAATTTAGGTACTTATGATTTACAATATATCCCTTAACCTATTCTTATATTTAATTAGGATCAAGCTAAAACCCTAATTTGATTTTAAAAACAATTTTCTAAAAAGATCTAAAGACAAGATACTTAAAAATAAATAGGTAATTTATCAATTTACAATTTTCATTTAACTATATTCATCAATGGTTAATTTTAATTAAACTAATGTTTAATTAAATTAACTAATGATAATCAACTAAGTTCTTATATTACCAACTCTAGAATTATCAATTATTAATAATTAATATAATTACTAATAATTTTATTAATTAAAATAAACTTATTTTAAATACATTATTATTTAAATAAACAATAATTAAAACTTTGTTAATACTTTCATTTAAATAATAATTAAGAATTATTAATAATCTTATTAATAATTTTATTTATTTAATAATAATTAATAATATCATTAAAACATTTTTTTATAAATATTATTAATTAAAATAATAACTAAATACATTTAATATTATTAAAAATAATAAATAAATAAATAAAAACAAAAAAATAAAATAAAACTTTATATCATTAAAATAGGCCATCGGCCTTTCAAATGGCCAACGCGGCAGGCCTGCTGACGCAGGGCCTGCGGCAGCCTGGCTGACGCAGTCCCTGTGCCAGCAGACTGCCGGCGACAGTAATAAAAGGTAGGAATGGGGGGGTGTGGGTATTCCCACCCCCTCCCATAAACATTTAATTTTTTTTTTTTTTTGTTTAAAATTTTATATAATACTTTTCAAATATATTTAATTTTATAAACATTGTTATATATATATATATATATTAATAAATGATTGAAATTTTAATCTGATAGAACTAACCACTTAGATCTCTAAATTAAAATATTCGTTAAAAGAATATCGTCTCTTTTCAGTATAAAAATTTATATAACAAATTTCTTCTCTTTCATTTTAATAAATTTTTCCAATCAAGATTTTCTTTTCTTTCAAAAGCTCCCCCTAGTTTATATTTGTAAAAATCTATCATCTAGAACGAGGGTTTCAAATTGATTTATTCTTCCAATTCTATTATATAGATGAAATACAATATAGTATCATAAGGTTCATAAGAGAGCGAAAGAATTCAACCAGTGAAATCCAGACAATTCGGATTGATAATCCACAAGCACGAAGAAGACAAGATTATTAAATTGCATAATTCAACCCATGATCAAACACAAGACCCTACCTCAATCTGATGCTATTATGCAATCTCCAAAAACTGTAAGAGAATTCGCTCCTCTTCAATAACCTTCTTCTGAAAATCTTCTTTAGAATTCTCCTTCTGAAATTTGCTTCCAAAAGTTGTCTCCCAAAATTCCTTGTCCAAATTCGTGTCCCAATTCGTGTCTCCCAAGAATGAACCCCCAACGTTGTGATAAGAAAATTTCTCCTCAAACCCCGGCACTTAATTGTGCGTTCACCCGAGAAGACTCTTTGCACAACTGAGTTAACTCCAATTAACCTTTCTTATCTTTTCTTTTATTTTGCATTCATCTCTTATGCACGTTAAGTTGATTTATTAAATAACTTTATTTAAAATTCTACTTGAATTCTATTTTTAATTAATTTATTACTTTAATCTCATGTGCACTTTATGAAATTAAAATAACATTATTAATTTCTATAATTTAATCTTTTAAATTTATTACTCAAATTTAAACTCATGCTTAGATCATGCGATCTAAAATCCTTTAATAATTTAATGTCTTTCAAATTTTTAAATTAATTTTAGAAACTTAATTGATAACATATTTAATTAATTTAATTAACAATAATAATTAGCATTTATTTAAAAATGAACTCCAATTATATTATTATTAAATTAAATAAATATTATCCTGTTCTAAATTTATCTTTGAACTTTAATCTCCAAATTTAATTCTTTTATTTAATTAATTTCTCAATTAATTAAATATTAAAGATATCATATTAATTCTCTATTAAATTAAATCATTAATTAATCTTTTTAATTAGACTTAATTAATAGAAAACACATCAAGGACTCATATAACAGCATACGAAAACCCATCATAGAAAAACACATACTAAATCAAACAAAAAGGGTTATAATCACGAAATTACATCCTTTGATGCATTCAAAGGGTACTTAACTCAGATACTTGTCCTAATTATCAATTAGGACAATTGGCTAAAGGGTTTAGGATTTGGACTTAAGAGTTTATCTCCCCTCTCTTACCATTGAGACAATGCGATAGGGTACGCTCATCCTGGCAATTCAGGGAAGTCAATACCCGGTACTTGCAACCTACATAAAATCCACGCATGTACAAACACAATATTCTAAGCTAAACAAACAATGGCAGGAAGTGGTGCATCGTGTAGATCCCGACTAGCAGGTGACTATGACTCCCTTCCTTAACCACATCAGAAACACCATACATAAATAAAAACAAACACGGATACCATACACATGCAGTATGGGGTAAGTATCCATAAGAAAACATGTGTGATAATAAACCATCTAACTAATCATCATCGATAACTGAAAACATTGAATAATCATCATACATGCATGAAATATAGAGTACCAAGTAATCTCATCATATAATAAACTGAGTGTAAAACAACATCTGATAATCTCTAAAATAATAATACTAATCATCAAACATAAATTGGCCTAAAAGAGTTTGGCAAGGATGACAGAAATGCGACTTAGGGGCAGGCACTACAAAGATAAGAAATACTCCCATGAGTGAACCCTAAGGAGAGGACTGGAATCGAATGCCACCTCTTCTACAAGGACCTCTAGGTATTGCACCACCACCATCTTAGGACTTAACATTCTTGGACAAAGGCTTAGTAAGACCACTTCGTTAAGTTACAAAAATAGAAGAACAAACAATAGAGGAAGCTGAGCCCCAACAACTACAAGCCAATGAAGTATCAGAGGAAGGGAAAATACCTGAAGAGCCTCAAAAAACTCCTCACAATACAAAGGCTAGGACCTTAGCCAAAGAAAATATAGAGACTCCAATTGGCAATCTTTCTGAACAGGAAGAGACTCCAAAGAGGATGGATAAGGGAAAAGGGCCTACAATGGAAATCACCTCTTTAGTCAAGTATATGTCTCCAATGGGTACTATGTCGACATGGCTAAAGAGGGGAGTTATGTTTCAACAAAAGAAGTAGTTGGATCTAGCTACTAAGGAGGGAATGATAGAGTTGGTCAAAGCCATCAAGAAGCCTAAGCTACCTACGAGTGATGCACAAACACTAGACTTCATAATGAAGAACTGAGATCAGGACTTGCTTGCGCACATAACTATTCCTCCTTCGCATGCTGACATCGAACACTTGACTCTTGACTCCTAAGGACTATGAAATAAAGGAGGTCATGTGGGGTAGATCCATGGTAGACACTGCTAAAGTGATGATCACTATGTGGATGAAAGAGATGTTTAGACATATGAACTGAGATGAGTCTGAGTTGATTGCGTTGCAAAAATAAAATGAGCTTTTGAGAGGCTATTTGCATGGAGTTGTGGGCCCTATAGACCTAGATAATCTAGAGATCACTCTTTTTGTTGCATTAGAGAGGAAAGAGAAGGGGAATGTGCAATTAGACCCATTTTTGGAGGCATGTTAGCAATGGCGTGACAATTTTGAGGAGAAAGGTGTACAAATATTACAAGGGAGCTTGAACCTATTGCACCATATTCAGTCGACTACAGATAAGTTGGTATCCATAGTGAACCAAGATTTTGGATTAATGGATGAGGTACATACCTGGGCTAAAGACTTACATGTGTTCTAATCAATAAAAGGCCAAAGGTATCGTACACTCATGGAAGTCACCATTGAGGAGCTTGATAAGTTGGATGACTGGATACAGATGATATCTACCAGCAATAAAGTCATGGAGGGTCTATATGTAGATATTCAGCAAATAAAAGGCCAAAATCAAGAGCAAATTTCAAAAGCAAAAAGGTATTACAATGATGTTTGCCTTGAGATTTTTGAAGATGAGTCAAAGGTTAAGCTCAATACAATACAATCAATAATCCAACAATTTTGAGGAACCTTCAAGGATGCTTCGTTAGATGAAAATATCAGGCAAACATTCAAGATTGAAGAGGTATTGTTGGAGCTAGAGACTAAACTTGAGGACTTTATAGCAACCCAAATAAAATTCAACAACTGTCAATAGTTAGTAAAAGATAAATATGGAGCTTTAGATTTTCCATAAGCTTCCCAAGTGACAAAGATAATAGAGAAATTCAAGAGAAAACATCTAGACATCATTTTGGTATAAAGGGGAAGAAAACCTAGGTGTTAGAAATTTAGTTTTGACACTAGAGAAAATTTTACATTTTTTTGAAACTTGTCATTAAGGTGCGCAGGTGTGCTTTTCAGAGAGATGCGCCAACATTTTTGAAGTAGAAGTAGTGCACCAATAGTTAACTACCAGTTCCTAATTTAGAGCATTCCATGCATCAAAAATGCATTTTGACGATAGTTCAACTCTTGGAAATGCTTAGAGCAGGCCGAGCTTCCATTTTTAGAACTTCCAGAGACTCCCAGATTATGTTATGGCTTATGTATTCTTATCTACTTATTCTTTTATTGTTTTAAGTCATTTAAAGGCTCATGCACCCATTAATTGATATGAACAAAGGTGGAGACCTACTTAGCACCATTTAGAGAGTTAGTTTGTATATAATTAGATTTATTTTATTATTTTTAGTATGTGTTACATTTTAAGATCTCTCTCTCCTAACACAAAAGTAGAAGATGATTTCTTATAAATACATGGATTGTAATATGTACTCTAGGCCGTTAATTTGATGGAATAATAGATGCTATTGGTGCTATCATTTTGCGTGTAGTTATTCTTGCCAGAATGTGTTATTTTTGTGAATGCATGTTCATGAATAATAATGGAGCCAATGGTTTTATTGCTTTGTTATGATTGTGTGATCTTTTATTTTTAGTGTTTGCCTCGTGTTAACAAATTATGTTGATGTACCGAGTTGGAGAAAAGATCACCTATTGTTCCTACATAGCTTCTTGTCTTGCATGAGTGCACTTTCTATGGCCTTGCAATTTGATGAGAAGTGAAACATCTTTGGGTTATTACTAAGTTCCCATTGACAATTACATCAGTCGAATTGAGAAGCATTGCTCCTATTTTCATTGGTTTCCTACCTGATCTTTTCAATTATTTAACTTGTAGACGTGTTGTTACCGTGGTTTATGTCTGTTAGGAATTTCCCTTTCAAGTTATTTGCTTTAGTTTCTCATCACCCTATATTTGTTATTTGCTTTTATGACACTTGGTTAAAATAAGAATTTGTATAGTTGCATTGATAAATTGTATTTATCATAAAATAGAAAAAACCAAAAAATATATCTCTTTTGTGGTTACTTTTAAAATAGTAGATCAAACATCTTATCCAAAAAATTTTGAACTAGAAAAAGCCTCCTCATGAACATACACATTTATCTTCAATTGAGCGCATTCCAGAAGGTCACAATATTTCCTAGAACCTTGGATTTAATCCTTGATTAGCTATTTAAGAGAGGAGTTTGAAAGGATTCCTATTGTTAAGCATCGTGCAAAATGACAGGTCAACAATTCCCCAATAAAGTTGCTTAAATTCTATTCATAAACATATTTTTCCTTCAAAAAGAAATATAAAGAATGATTCAAAAGGCCCAAATTGAAGAATAAGATCAACTAGCAGTTGGAAAGACTATCACGGGATTGATAACTTTCCTCTAAATTATGAGGTACAACTCCCTCTTAAATGATTTTTAGGGACTTAGTTATGTCTTTAAGAAAAAGACAGTAAGGTTATTAACATTCATTCATTAACATGAAATGAATGTGATTACAATATCAAAGATCAAGAAAAACACAAAAAAATGACTAACATATCGCCTATTTAGTCCTCCTTATTATTGAGATATCAAGGGAGTTGAATATCTTGATCTACAAAATATGAATGCACAGACCAATAGATTTGTATGATTGCTAAGATGACACAAGATTATATTCAGATATACAAAAAGAACAACTAACTAATTTATTTTGATCAAAGGAATAAATATTCAGATCAACAGATTTGCAATACAAACTCCTCTTTATTACTAAATATAACAAAGTGATAACCAGGTCACTTTGGTTCTTGTCATTAAAATCAAGTTGCAAAATTATAAAATTAATTCCCCCTATATCCCATGTTACAATCAACACTCAAAAAAATGCTATAAAATTAAAGTTGCAGATGATCTTCCATACAAGAATCTCTACTACTATAAGGGACCAATGAAACTTCAGCTATCTAGCCATGTGATATTGTACAAGGGAAATGCTCCTCTTTAAGAATCAGAGTAGATAAATGCCTTACAAAATTACAAAATCAATCCCACTTCACCTTTTTAAATTAGCAACATTTTTATACAACTATCAACATTTTTGTGTTTTCATAATCTTAAATAGGCATACAACTGTCATTCATAGCAATGGACTTTCTCATTTGTACATAAGCATTTGTTTCGGGTTTGGTTCTGCTTCATGTTCTAGTACCTACCATGGCTTGCATTATCTCAAGTTTAGCTTTGTTGCTTCTTCTAGGTCTTGAATATGGCGATGTTTATGGAAGAAGCGAGAGAGAGACGTGGCAACTCTGCTTAGCCTCCTGGATCAAGTATAGATGACAACTTTTATGTTGCAAATAGTGAAAGCCTTGCAAGCTCATAAGATGAAAGGAGACATCTTTTAATTGAAGAGACTAAGGGAGGGGATGTGAATTTGGTGAAACATCTCATTGAGAGTGTCATAGACCTTTGTGCAACATATGATGGCAATCACTCAGAAGAAGAAACTACTTGAACTTTGCAGAGTGGTTCCAAAGTCATGTAGAAAAAATTGAGTAGTCACAATTATTTTGTTAGTTTTTTCTACTGTCATTTTTCTTGTACATTAAATGCATCTATTATGTTCTATGTCCTTTTTAAAAAAAATTGAAAAAAAATGCAACAAATTTGCTATGACCAATTAGAAAAAAAAAAAATTTAATTGATTTTAAATGATTTTCAAGGACATAGTTACTAGTTATGTCTTTAAGCAGAAGACACTAAGGTTATTAACATTCATTCATCAACATGAAATGAATGTGATTACAATATCAAAGATCAAGAAAAACACAAAAAAATGACCGACATATCACCTATTTAGTCCTACTTATTACTGAGATATCAAGGGAGTTGAATATCTTGATCTACAAAATATGAATGCACAGACCAATAGATTTGTATGATTGGTAAGATGACACAAGATTATATCTAGATATACAAAAAGAACAACTAACTAATTTATTTTGATCAGAGGAATAAATATTCAGATCAACAGATTTGCAATACAAAATCCTCTTTATTACTAAATATAACAAAGTGATCACCAGGTCACTTTGGTTCTTGTCATTAAAATCAAGTTGCAAAATTATAAAATTAATTCCCCCTATATCCCATGTTACAATCAACACTTAGAAAAATGTATCCTCCTATTATAGCCAACTGACTCCTTTGGAAGAAGAAGATGTTGATGTTTGGTACCTTTAGTCAGATAAAACTATATATAATTATATATGAGATATAATATGTGTGTGTGTTTGTTCATTATATATATAGGATTTAGTTTGTTATTATATTAATGATCCAATTAACAAATAGACATATTCCATGGAGGGACATGTCTCTTCATAGCTTATTCTCAATATAAATAAGAGATAACTATCATTTGAAACACATACCAAAAAGGTTGTGCTATTACATCTGCAAGCAATTCTCATAAATAACATGATATTAGAACCTAATTGCATATGTAAATTGAATAGAAAAGAAAGAACAAGAATATGATATCATAAAAAGAAAATCCAATGGAAGTACCAATAGTGAATATTGTGGAAGAAATGACTTCAAAGAAGAAAATGGACATTAAAATGAAGCATTCACGTGAGATATTCATGTGTGTCAGGATTCACAAAAAAAGGGCGGAGATGTTTCTTAGACATATAAGGGCCAATACATTATGGTTTTCCAATGGATATAAACTAACATATTTGGATGCATTGGAAATGCGGAAAAACAAGTTTGAGAATCCACCACATAATTTTAGATCTCAAATTTGATCTCTTCCTTGTTTAATCTAACAATGTAGAGGAGTACATATGTGCCAAGGCATATGTTGAGGTCACAAATGTGACTCAAATTCTCAGTGTTACAGATCAGGTGGGGATAATGGTTAGTCGAATGAATGACTAGTGGATCAAGGATTGGCAAAAGTTCTCAACTATCAAATGAAGGAGCAAGATAAAGTTGTGGGGGATCGAATTGTATATGTCAGTGATTTTAAGTAGTGGGATCCTTAGTAGATAGTAGGCTCGACATACAATCCAAGTGAACATTATAGTCTAAACAATTTAACTTAATATCATAACCAATTTCCTCTATGATGCCATGTGAGAAATGATAATTCATTAATGCAGAAAGTGGCAATTCTTTAACGCCAAGGATAAGGTACTATCATATTGACTCGATGGGTCCATTGTGGTGTGAAGGAGTAAAATGACAAGGTCCTACACCTACATATACCTCTATATTAACAAGAGCTCTAGTGGAGCTAGAGTCCCTACCTTTTTGTTTAAAATGTAAGATAGATTTGTTCAATTGTCGAAGCACAAAATACACCAAACAAAAGAGACAATGATGTTGTATAGATGTCATGAAAATAATTATTTACAAGTTTGTAAGTGTATTATTTTGTATGTAATAGTATAGAAATTGACATTTTGAATAATAGAAATACAATTTTTATGTATATAAGAATCTTTTTATATTACTGTGAAATATATGATAATAACAAAATAGAGATACTTAAAAGAAAAAGAAATAGTTATTTTAAAATTTTAAATAAAAAATTGTAATTTTTTTTATGTGAATTTAAAATATTTTTAGATAATTAATAGAAATTAAATAATAAAATGGTAAAGAAAAAATTATTATTTTTCAAACTTACTTTAAATATTATTGTATTTTTTTAACATAAAGTTCAAAACTTATAGATATATCTTATTCCAATCAATTAGATATAACCGTAGCATATGGATAAAAAGATTTGAAGAGTATCTACATTATTCAAAAAATGCTTGTCAAACCTATTTAATGTTTGTTCTATTGTTTATTTGTCTATGTTTCTTGGTAACCCTTTACCGAATAAATTTAAAATTTGAAAACACATTAGATGTTGAATTAGACTTGTATTTATATTATTGAAAATAATTCAAATTTAACAAAAATAAAAATTGCACTCCACTCAACCAAACTTAACTTAAAATTTAAAATGTATCTCTCTTATACATGAAAAAGATAAAAATCCATTTATTTAGCATTGAGCTCTCTTTCCCAGACATTTCTTTAAAAAAAAGTCCATTTGATCAAATCACTTTCTTTTCCTTCTAGAAACCTCTGCAATGTGCAATAGTCCAAAATTTTAGAAATTAGGTATTTAAAATCAATTAAAATGATTTTTTTTTCTAATTGTTCATAGCAAATTTGTTGCATTTTTTTTTCATTTAAAAAAAAAAAAGTACATAGAACATAATAGATGCATTTAATTTACAAGAAAAAAGATAGTGGAAAAAACTAATAGAATAATTGTGACTGCTCAATTTTTTCTAGACGACTTTAGAACCACTCAACAAAGTTCGAGTAGTTTCTTCTTCTGAATGATCGCCATCATATGTTGCACAGAGGTCTACGCCACTCTCAATGAGATGTTTCACTAGATTCACATCCCCTCCCTTAGTCTCTTTAATTAAAAGATGCCTCCTTTCATCTTATGAGCTTGCCAGGCTTTCACTACTTGTAATATAAAAGTTGTCATCTATACTTGATCTAGGAGGCCGAGCAGAGTTGCCACGTCTCTCTCTCTCTCTCTCTCTCTCTCTCTCTCTCTCTCTCTCTCTCTCTCTCGCTTCTTCCATAAATGTAGCCATATTCAAGACCTAGAAGAAGCAATAGAGTCGAACCTGAGATAATGCAAGCCATGGTAGGTACTAGAACATGAAGCAAAACCAAACCCAAAACAAATGCTTATGTACAAATGAGCAAGTCCATTTCTATGAATGACAGTTGTATGCCTATTTAAGATTATGAAAACATACAAATGTAGCTACTTTAAAAAGGTGGAGTGGGATTGATTTTGTAATTTTGTAAAGCATTTATCTACTTCAATTCTTAGAGGGCATTTCCCTTGTACAATATCGCATGGTTGGATAGCCAAAGTTTCATTGGTCCCTTATAGTAGTAGAGATTCTTGTATGGAAGATCGTCTGTATTTGCAGGGAAAGTAAGCAAACGTAGGAGGATTTTTTTCATCTATTGTGAGTTAACGTTGCAGGGGTAGGGGAACAAAAGAGAGTATGAAATAGTAATAAATGTTCCTGACCTATCCATGGGATATTTTCTGACAATTACAAGTTTATCTATTTAATTTATTTTTTCTTTCTATTTTTCACAATTAGAAAAGAAAATTATCCCTAGGAAAATGCCTCTCAAACAATAGAAAATTAGGATTTAGATCACAAAAATAGATTTTTTAAATAATACATATTTTAACCTTAGGAAATGACAATTGATTCTAATTGAAATTAAATAGGTGCCCCTACCAAAAACATTAGTTCCCTACCTTAAGCAAGGCAAGAACTAATAATACTTTCAATTCACTTAAATTGAAATCTATACACATTGGAAATCATCAATTACATTCTAAGGCAATATATATATATATATATATTATAATGCCTTATGTGTGTATGGAATTGCAAATAAGAAAAAAGGGGCAGAGTGAGATGAGGGAAAATGTGATATAAATTCACCACCCCAACACATAAAACAAGAGACAAAGATTATTGATTTGTCCCATGCATAGGAGTACCACCATGTGGAGCATTGAAAGCACCTTAAAGGTCAAGGACACTCAATGACCACTATATATTCACATTTATATGATGACAATAATCTACTAGGATGGTAGATAGATAAATAAATTATATATATATATATATAATTTATTTATTTATCTATCTACCATCCTAGTAGATTATCGTACTTACCATGCTTCTTAAAACAAGCCATAAGAGATGAGAAGAAATAGGCACGATGTGATGACAATGATAATGACTTATGAGATAAGTATTTTGTTATCTTCGTTACTACTCTTATTTATTTTTGTAATTAACTTGGATTATTGTATGTGACATAATATGTTGAATATGTGTGTGTGTGTGTTCAAAAGCATATATTTTAATGAGGTATTATCTATATTTTATTGGAATGCTATTATCATTATGTAGAATTATTAATTTACTTTAATACCTACTATAAGAGCTATTTGCCTTGGTCTTTTATGAGAATGCTCTTGCAATAAAAGGAGGATTAATATCATATTTAGAGGGAGTCTGACACTTCTTCAAATGTAGAGAGCCCAGAATATTTAGGTTCAAAGGGAGTTTGACACATTCATCTAAAGGAGCAGATAGAGGATATGCTTTAGTTGATCTTTGAAGATCTTGATCATATATGATCCAGAGGGAGCATGCCACTTTATCAAAGGTAATTTTGGTTGATTTTTAGAGGGAGTTCAAAAGTCCCTGTGTGTGGCTGTATGGCCTTAATGGGCCTATCCCCTGTGCACATCATGAGGAAGTGACAACTTTGAAATGATTATCACTTTTATTTGCATAAGTTATTGAAAGGTGAAAATCTTACAATAACTTAATTTTCTATTATGATGGATATCTTACAATGTCTATATAGATCATGATAGATTATAATTTGCATGGTGAATGTTTATATGGTACACATTATTAGAATGTGTGTTCACATACCTTATAAAAAAAATTTATACATGGTAAATATTATGTAAATTGATGTTTAGGAGGCCATTATGTAGAGTATTAGATGAATATCATGGGACTTAATGTTCAAAAGGCCAATACTTGCAGTACTTGGTGAATATCTTTCATCTTGACATTTTGGAGGCCATTACTCAAAGAGTAATTGGTGAATATCACATGTTGATATTCTAGAGGCCAATACTCACGATATCAGATGTGATATCTAACCTTATTGAGTACATGGTGAATATCATATCTTGATATTCTGCAAGCCATTACTTAGAGCATTTGGTGAATATCATATGTTGATATTCTATAAGCCAATACTCATGTGATTTCAAAATGGTGAATATCATGTGTTGATATTCTACAGACCATTGCTTGGAGTATTTGGTGAATATTATATGTTAATATTCTAGAGGCTAATACTCATAATATCAAATGTGATATCAAAATGATGGATATCTTCTGATTAAATATATCCTTAAAATTTGTCATTCCTAATATTACCAATGGTGTAATGCTTGTCTTGTGTTTATCATCCCTAGCTAAGAGGGAGTCCTGATGTTTGGTAGCTTCATTCGAATAAACTTTTATACAATTAGATATGAGATATAATTCATTCATATGTGTTCATTATATATGATATGTAAGTTTATTTTTATATGAGAGAAATCAATATAATCATGACACATACACACACATATAACTAAGATTAAATTTGATATTATATTTGTTTTTATAATTAATGAATATGCATGTCCCATTAAAGGACATGTCTCTTCATGGCTTATTCTCAATATAAATAAGAGATTGTTGTCATTTGGAAAAAAAAAAACATACCAAGAAGGAAGTGCTATTACATTTGCAAGTGATCACTATAAAATAGCAGAAGAAGTTTCCCTAATGAAAATATTTGAATAAATAACAACCCATGCCCTTCATTCAGTTTTTGAATCTCCATAACTAATTCTTGAAGAGTAATCTTTAATAACTTTTTACTTTTCCACTTCTTGTGTTTATAAATGTATAATTCATTATCGATGAATTAGAAGATTAACGATAATATAATAAACATAGTTGATTGAAATTTATTTTGAGATTAGTTAAATATTTGTTCCCGTGTTATATCTTTCAAGTTAATGTGTTTCATAACAAATTATCCAAGTGTCACTTCCACTATATTTTCCTATCAAAATAAGGAGTTGGTCTCTCTTGATAGACATGTACACAATCAATTGTAACTTTTCAACCAAACCATATTTTTTCAATCACTCTAGTGATGCTTTAGAAAACTTGATTTTTGCAAACATATAAAAAATTTAGAAAGATGCAATGGTGGAATTAAAAGTTATGACCATCGCATTGAGTCTCATTGTTTTAGCCTGCTAATTTTTAAAAATGTCTCATGTTCACGGAGTTGCCAAAGTTTTCTCTATAAAACTGAATGGAACCAAGCACCATAAAACACTATGATGTTGTAGGCATCCTCATACGCTCTTGGGGTTGAATCTAATGGTGACTTGAAAAAATGTCATCTGATTATAGGCAATAAAATTGTTGATTGTCACATTCAAGTTAGTAAGGGAATACTTTCTCTACATCCTATTAAGTATCATTGGATGACTGATTTTATGCCAAATCCTAGGGTATTCATTCCTTTTAAAAACAATAGATTAAATGATTATAAAGGGCATGAGTTCTCTAGTGTCTTCTTATGAAATGTAAGAAAGAGCTCATATTTAGGGAACAATATAAACTTTACTACCATTGTCACTTGAAAATTCATGCATTTTTAGTGCACTTATAAAGGCCTTGCACTTGAAATTACGAACTTAGGAATGTAAATTATTTTCAAATCTAAAGCATATAATCTTATATCCTGTACTTTGAACTGTGAATTTGAACCTACACCCTTGAAACTACATTTTGAACTTTCAAACTTGAAAGTGATCTGTACTTCCAAACCTGTAACGCCTCTCCAGGGAACTTGAAAGAAATTAACCTATTATATCATTAAGTTTGCCAAGCATTTTTTATTTAAAATTTAAAACAACAAGAGATACCATAACAGAAGCAATAACTCACATACATACATAAGCAATACATTAAAAATTACATCTCTCAAGGGTTCCATGATGTTGAATCACATTCATAAGTTTAATTAAGATTAAATTAGATACATAACTAAATCCACATCATAGAATAAGCATAAGTATGAATCAAATGAAATAATATACAAATACATAAGATGCCACATGACATAACTAGAATGCATAATCATCGTTTGTACAAGTCACAGTGTATGAAATGTTAAAAGAATATACATCATGATAAGATACAACATCTCATAAGATCTCCAATAATCAAATATAGTACATCAGACTATGATCAAAGAACATAATCACAAGATCAAAATAATAGAACAACTACACAAGAACATCCAACATCGACATCCAACTGCCCGATCTCAATGATATAAGAAATACTACCACCCGACCTCATGGAACGTAAATGGCCCACTCCCACCGTGATGAGGAGATAATCTCAAATCCCAAACGGATAACAAATCCAAAAGTCATAACCAAAATCTAGGTCAAGGAAATCCCAATAACAATCTATTTCAAAGGTACCAAGATCAGACATAACATCTAATCTCGGAGGCAACAAAGACACCTAGTAAACCTAATATGCATGTGGGCAAGTGTTATCACATGAGCCAACTCTAAGGTTACCCTAGTAGCCTCTCTAGAATCTGGTCCCCTTGTAACTCTATGCAGCATTAGTATCCTCTCTTACAAGAAAGACATACTAACGAGGCAAGGTTGCAACCAAGAATCCTCACTATTCCCATCCTAGCTTGTACTAGCACTTGAGGCATGGGAGAAGTAAAACAATGAATCTTGTTAATTCATTTTAACCCATTTAATGAAATGCTATCACTTATTAATAAAACCTATAACGGGTTACTCAGGCAGCCTCTTTATGGCTTCACCCTCCATTGCAAGCCACTTCCCAATATAAACATAGATAACCTACTCTAAGCTCATTGAAGTATATCTCATAAAATTAAAATATTCACCTCAATCCTATACAAGAAACTGGAAAGAACCAATAGATAAATGATCAAAACCTCATAGGTTACACCAAGAAAAATCACAATATTCACCTTAGTCCTATATAAGCAACTAGAAAGCACTAGCAAATAACTGATCAAAACCTCATCATAGAAATACGTGAATGCATCACAATGGTTGGGAATAAAAGATCATGACCAATAACATACTTAATAACATCATAAACAAATCACGTCCCAAGTCTTTTGTATACATACCTAACTGGTCAAAACTAGGTTTATTCCAAACCCATCACAATAAAAATTACAATACTTCAACAGGTATACAAACAAGTGAAAATAATCAACCATTTTAATTATTTTTTTGATTTAACTTCCATAAAAATCATTTTACATTTCATTGGTAATAATCTTCCTGATATATATTCCTTCTAGATTTAGATGATCATAATACAACCCCCTATTTTTGTAATTTTAAAGAACCCATTTTTAATAAAACTATATATATCTATATACAATTCCTGATAATAGTCATTACTTAAAAAATAATAATAATGAATAAATAATGATACTAAAATTTTGATGTATGAAAGAAAGACTCATTTTTAAATAATGAAATATATAAACCAAACTATTATAAAATTCAATTTAACCCTTTTAACAAATAAAAAATGAGGAGGTCTAAGGAGGAGGATGTGCCCCTAGCAGGGAAAACAGATATTGGGCTGGAGATCACAGCCATTCCTCTTTCCCCAATTTCCCCTCCTCAGGAACATGATAAGGAGAAGACAGAGGATGAGAGTGAAGAGACGGTTATAAAGGATAGATGCATTGCCTGAAATTTTTTTAATGTTAGAACATCAAAAATGGGAATAGTGAGAGAAACCATGAACCCTCAAATCCTTGAAGGTAAAAAGGAAAACTCTAGATGGAGGAACTCATTGATTCGGCCCTGGTGGCTATTACTAATAATGCAAGGGAAATTGGCATGAATTTGATAAATAATGCTAGAATAGTATGATAGACAATTTAATGTCAATTAAATGGCTCTACCATGAATTGGAGGAGGTCAAAGAAAGAGTGGGTCAGTTGGAAAACCAAGGGAAGAAGTTAGAACATGGAAATTTTACAGATCAGGGTGATGGCCTCAGATTGGTGGAAAAAAGAATTTAGAATCTGGAAAATTACAATCATAATTTGGCAAACCAGATGATTTCAATACTAACTTCTCTTAATGAAAATATCTCTTCTCTTGCTAGAAAGCTGAAAGTCAGGGGCTTCCTCGAGGATAACAAGGAAAAGGACAAAGCCAAAGATAGGATGGATGAGGACATGACTATGGACATTACCTTTAGCAACTTGGATCAGATGGGTCAGAAGAAGCAGTAGCATATGGATGAGGAGATCCATAAGGCCTATGAAGCGGTGGAAATGATGTAGGAGCTAGAAAGAAAAATGGAGTAACATAGGTTTTTCATTTCCTGTCCTTTGATTTGACTTGTTTCTGTAGTTTTTGGTTTTTGGCTTTTTGCCTATTCATTGTTCTGGCCTTTTGGTTGGCCGTAGTACTGTGGTTGGGATTTTGTGCTTATTATCAACCTTTTGATATGTATGGGCTGTGGTTGGGCTTTTGTTGCTTATTATCAACCTTTTGATATGTTTTAACTTTTGGGTTTCAGGATCCCTGTAAAACCTATTTTTCTAATAAAAAACAAATCAAAAAAGAATTTAAAACCAATTAACTTTTATTTTATTTAGAACTAATAACTAGTAATTGAAAGCTTTATGTGTGTGTGTGTGTGTGTGTGTGTGTGTAGTTATTATTATTAATAATAACTATAAAAATGCTAACTTATTGCAATACCTTCCCACTAGGGGTAAGGCGCTGCCGTGATAGTCCTGCTATTAATAAAATAATAATTTTTTAAATTTATGTGCAAACTTTTTGCGTTTTAGAAAAGTTTATTTAAATTTATTCTCACTTGCCTTTATTAAATAATAAGACATATTTAAAAGTATATTTATTAGTTTAATTAATAATATTTAGAGTTCCTTATTAAAATGAAACTCCTAAATTAATTATTATTAAATTATATAAATATAATCATACTAAATTTGGATCTTTAATTAAATCTTTTAAATTTAAATATTCTATTCAATTAATTTCTTAATTAATTAAATATAATTAAAATTTGATTTTTCTTTATAAAGTTTTCGTTAAATTAAATCATTTAATAATATCTTTATTCGATTAAATTATAACTAAAAATCACAATAGACCAACAAACCTAAATAAGAAAACCTATTTATAAGACAAAGTACAGATTCAAATTTAAGGGTCAAAATCTCAAATTCACGTCACTTGAAGAATTCAAAAGGGTGAATAACTTAGATACTTGTCCCATATTCTATGATAATTGGCTTAGGGTTAAGGATTTGGACTTAAGAACTATCTCCCATCATTACCATTGAGATACTACGATAGGGTACACTCATCCTAGCAATTCAAGGAAGTCGATGCCTAGCACCTGCAATCTACATAAAAGACGAACATGTACATATGCATATATATCTAAACTAAACATGCAATGGCGAGAAGTGGTACATCGTGCAGATCTAGATTGGCAAGTGACTACGACTGCCTCCCTCAGCCACATCATAAACATCAAACATAAAGTAAAACATGCATGTACACCATACACATGCAAGTATGGGGTAAGTAACCATTAAAAATGTAAATAAATTATCCATCTAACTGTCATAATGAAAATAAGTGAATTCACTATATGAAATGTACAAAGCATCATCATCGAAAGAATAACCACGAACACATGAAATAACCAAGTATCAATTAGCTCATTAATAAATAAACTAAGTATGAAATAACATCAATCAAATTAGGTAACCAAATACCTCTAAATCATATCACATAAACATAAAAATTGGCCTAAAAGAATTCAACAATATAACATGAAAATAAAACTCGGGGTACGCATTACATCTAGTGAACTTGAACTTGAATCCTTTGGTTCAATGGTTCAAGAGTTCATCTAAATACTGCATTTTACAAAATATCAAATTTACAAAAGTATTTTCAACAAA
Source organism: Cupressus sempervirens (assembly GCA_028749045.1). Taxonomy (NCBI): domain Eukaryota; kingdom Viridiplantae; phylum Streptophyta; class Pinopsida; order Cupressales; family Cupressaceae; genus Cupressus; species Cupressus sempervirens. Next base: position 747,332,268 of record CM053784.1, on the reverse strand, counting down.
GATCAATATAAGACCTAGAAAAATTAAGAGAACTTCTCCATGCAACTCGATTTTGAAAGTTAAAACATGGGTGCCAAAGGCAAGACAAAAATAGTCATGATAATAGAAACAAATATGTGGCACCTACTAATCAAAACCTTCAAATCTATATTGATCCCTTACCTCAACTCACTACCAATACAATTGTTCAACTTTCTTCTTCTTCTTCTTCTCTTAATCTGAATGTTACTTATGATACCTTTCGACAAGAGAATGATCATATTGCTAATATTTTGGAATGTTTACTCCACCTCCACCTATGATGAAAGTCACATCTAAATCTCATGATCAAACTAAATCTAAACCTAACCTTAAGGATGCTAGAGACCTTACTATTTCATTTAATGACCTTGATATTTTTAGGCTCTTTACAATCCTCTTTATGTTGGTACGAGGGTTGTTGAGTATCCTTCTTATGGTTTTCTTGTTGCTCCTACTTCCACGATTAATATTTTCACTGAGGAACATTTATTTTCTAAGAAATCGCATCGTGACTTCTATGACTCAACTAATACTTAGATTTTGACTTGCAATGATTTCTTGTATCTCCCGAATGGGTCCATTTTCTTACCTATCAAACTATGTGGTAAAGTATTCAATAATACCTTTTTTGTCATTCCTACTCTCAATCGATTCCAAGTAAAGCTAGATTTCCCTTGGTTGACTTCCATGAAGCCATTACTTCTCCTATTCATCATTGCATTGAATTTCCTTATGATGGTGAGATTAAGATGATCAATCGTAGTCTTTATCATCCTTCTAGGCCTAGACATTGTACTACCCTTGATTTCTATTGGCCTTCTATTCCTAATACACCTCCTAGTTGTCTTGATTGTCTTTTTCAATCCTATCAAGATCATAAATATCAAAATATTGTTGAGTTGAGTATGCCTAGGGATATTACTCGTGGTCTTTTTCCTACACATTCTACACCCATTTCTTCTTATTCTTCCATTTCCAAGTGTCAGCCACCTCCTGCATCTAATGATCCTTCTAGTGTGGTTCCTCCTAATTCTCATCTTGATGCTATTCATCCTATTAACTTGTCTAATGATAGTAAGGAACCTATGGTTCTTGATTCTTCTTCCTCTCAACAAATTTTTGGAAAGGGTAAGTGTATCTAACATGCTTGTGAACGTTGATAGAACCTTCAATCTCAAGCTAAATCATGTATGCATGCTTCTTATCAGCTGATGCCTATAGAGAAAGTTAATCATACTAATGAGATAAATGAATTTGATATTCATATTTTGGATTCTATAGCTATTAATCTTCATAAAGAAGATACATTAGATGATGAAAAGAATGATATTATATATCTTGATTTTCATTTGTCTAACATGCTACAACATACACTTACACCTAGTCTTAAGCATAGAGAATCTCAAGGGGGTCCCTATTCAGACTTAGTTGTTGTCCCTGCTATGTTGGATGTTGCTCTTCTTGAAATTATCCACCTTCTCCACATACTATTGATTGAGATAATGGAGGAGGGAAATGTGCTTGAGTGAGTGCTCTAGCATGGTCTTTTCCTATTGTGATGCACTTCCCCCTTATTGTATTTGCTAGATGTTTGTTCATATTTCTGTAGATAAACCTTGTTTCTCCATTGGCGCAAGGTGATAAGGGGATCAAAATGTTGTATAATTCTTCTACTGTATCTTACTTCATCTATATGTTGTACACATGTCAATATTTGTAGTTGTATCCTTGTGTTGTCTGCTTGGATTTATGACATGGTAGCACCAATTATTTTTGTTCTCCATGATGGCAGTCCAAAAAGATTCTTCTTCGTAACTCTTACATTTATTTCTTCCATTATGTTGTAGTTTTACTTCCTTAGAGAATGATGATATTAGATACTTAATATAATAATTACATGTTATCATACGATCATACTGACCTCGAAGTTAGTAAATCCCTCTATGCTCTATATATGTTATGTGCTCATTTCCATTGATTTGTCTTATCTTGGGGGAATCTCATAGTAGATGTACATAGACTCTATTAAACCCATTTATCCTATTAAAATATTAGAAATGACTTTAACATGGGGGAATACACTTTGCATATTTTGCTTTCAATCATGGAGTAGTAAATATAGATTGTAAGTATGGCTTAGTGTACTTTAGCTTTGGATGCTTAATACACTTCCTAGATTATCATCAAATCTATATATTATTGCTTCATCCCCTTTTTTGCACATAACTTATGAATCCCTTTATGGATTATGCACAAAACCCTAAATAATGGATTTTCCATGCACACCTTCAATTTAGGAAGTGAGCATCCTCAACATTGGTCCTCTCTCCTTTGCACACACATACACTAAATATCATATATGGATAACATGTATAATCTTGGTAAATCTCATATATGGGTAATACATCCAAACATATATGTGAAATATTATATACAGGTAACACATAAGAATTTTCAAAATCTCGTATATAGGTAATGCAACACCCCGCTAGGAAACCCAAAAGAAATTAACCTATTATGTCACTAAGTTTGATAAATAGAGTGGAAGCAATAACATACATACATATATACATACATAAGTAATACATTGGAAATTACATCTCTCAAGGGTTCCATGATGTTGAATCACATACATAAGTTTTATTAAAATTAAATAGGATACATAACAAAGTGCAAATCATAAGATAACCATAAATATGAAATCAAATGAAATAACATACAAGTACATAAGATGCCACATGACATGACCAAAATCCATACACATACTCTGTACAAGTCATAGGGTATGTGTTAGTGTAAATAATTAATTATTATTACACTTAAGTTTACTTAGGTTAAATGCATTATTTTATTATTTATCATATAGACACCTAGGAGCATGCATTGTCATATGAGTTTTCTTGTTGAAAACATAGGAGTTTGCATATTCATCTGAGTTGTCATGTAGACAACACAATTGTTTGCACTCCAATTGAGTGCATGGTGTCTACAACATCTCTTTATGAGATACACCTGTGTAAGCTTATCCTCTCATCATTGCAATAATTTCTGTGCTCAATGGAGGATAATCCACTCTTGGTGGACATTTGCTTAGTTGTGAGGCTTATCACTTTGCTTACTCCTAGTCATTCTAGATGCCTTTATATACAAGCACTTCTAGTGTATATTGTACATATGATATTCTCATTATTTTTATTCTGATCATCCATTATTGGTCCATATTATGCTAGTATTTGAGCTTCTTGATCTTGGTGTTATTTTTCCCTAAGTCAAATTCTTACATGGTATCAGAGCTGAGGGAGCTTCTCTTCACATAGCCATTGGAGATCTTTTTTGCTTCACCTCTCGAAGGACCATGATTCAGATCCAGATTATCTACAGCTATTCGAAGCATCTAGAACCAAAGTAGACCTCACCATTGCATTTGGAGCATCAATTTGGTGAATTTTGACTATAAATTTGCATCCCCAATGCTATAGTAAAATTTGAGGCAATTTTTTTTTGCAAACCGGAACTCGAAGGCCCGATTTGCGAAATTGGTATGACCTCTTTAGGCCTATGCAATTAATTTTTTAGATCTGAATATTTTTGCATCTCTGCATTTTTTCTTTTTGGATTTGCATTTTATTTCCAAAATTCTACGAAAAAATTGGCCTTTTAGGCTAGTAGGAGAGATTTGTTTTGCAGGACAAGATTGGACCTTGTTGGTGCAAATTAGATATTGGCATCATGTTGAGAAGGTCAAAAGACCCCCAAATCGACTTTTGTTTCATCAAAATCAGACATTTGAGGTGAAATCTAGAGTCAATTGATTTTTGGAGGTGCGACGACGGCGATTCAGGAAAAATAATTATAGAGGTGATTTTCAAACAACAATATCTCCCTCATACAAACTCCTTTTTTCGAGCAATTTTTTTGTTTTGTTTTAGGGTAGAATTTTGTGATCTACACATTGGTGCAGGATGTTTGAGATCTTTGTTCCTAAATTTTTCTACAAATCGCAAATCTCAATTTTTGCAACTTCAAAGGCTTAGTTTGGGCTCATCTAGACACATATTTAGGTTCCATTTTTTTTGAAAGTGCATAATTTTTCATTTACTTTCCAGATCTGCAATCAGATTAGTAGCTTGTGTGGACAGAAATACCACTTTCAGAAATAAGTCCTTTTTTGCATTGTATTACTTTGATTAAACTTCAAATTTGTTGTATATCTAAGCTACATTACTAAGTACTAGATTTGAACTCCAAGAGGAGGTTGTAAACATAAAAATTAGAAGTCCACTTTTGTCTATTTTGACAAGTGGCCTATTGTAAACACACTACATATAAAGTGCCTACTATATATGAGCAATGTTAGTATGCTAATAGAAACCAAATTTAAATAAAGCTTCTACAAACTAAACAAAATTCATAAACTTCAAGATAGACTAAGATGAGCTCTCAATTGAGAATATGAGCCATTAATGGGCTCTCTCAATGAGAAGCTCTCTTGTTGAGTAGCTTTGTCTAAATAGATAGGATGTATGCTCAAGCTTTATGCTTCAAAAATGGCTTCAAATGGAGTTGGAATTTGGGTGTGAGTGTATGGTTTTGATGTAAAATGGCTTCTTAAAATGGCATTATGACTTTACTTCATGGATTGTGTTATTTTGCAAAGGGGAAGGATCCAATTTATAGGCAAGAGGCTTGAGGGATTGAGGGCTAAGATGCAAGGATGGGAAAAAGCTCATGGAGGGCTCAGATTGCATGAGAGGAGAGCACATGGATTGTGCTTCCTTACAGCCAATTAGGGAGTGACACATGTCACAGGGTGAGAGGATGGAGGAAAGGGGAAGGATGAGTCAACAAAGGAGGCTCAAGGGATAAAATCTTCATAAAGACCCTCATAATGGCTTGTAAGAGCAATAAAAGGGCTTTGGAAGAGTCATTTATGGCCTAGTGGGCTTCATAAAGTTTTATGGTTGGGATATTTTGAAGGAGATGAGAGGAATTTTGACTTGGGCTTGATTAGGAGGGTTTTAAGCTTGCTTAGGATTGTGCAAATGATTAGAGGATGGATTAGGATGGTTTAGGATTAGCTTAGGGATAGGCAAGTGGATGGCATTTAATGAGGGTGGGTGAAGGAGGAGATATTTGTTAACTTTGGCTTGGGTTAGTAAGTCTTAACCCATGTTTAGGGAATGAGACAAGGTTAGGAGGGGATTAGGATTAGGTTTAAAGACATCTTCTAGAAGAGTCTAGACTTTGGATGAGGATAAAGACTTTCTAGAATAGTCTAGAATTTCCTAGGATGAGGATGAAGACTTTCTAGAAGAGTCTAGAACTTCATAGGATGAGGATAAAGACTTTCTAGAATAGTTTAGAATTTCCTAGGATGAGGATGAAGACTTTCTAGAAGAGTCTAGAACTTCTTAGGATGAGGATAAATTAGATTTTTAGGAAATAAATAAAGTTTTATTTATTTCAAGGGTTTGGGTTGAGGAGATATTTATTAAATTTTTTTTAATAAACATGAGGATTAATATTTAATCTTAATTAAATATTTTGAGTTGGGATTAGGGGTAGGAAATGATGGGATTAGCCTTTAATCAAAATTAAAGAAGGATTAGAAGATTTTGGAAGAGGTTAGTGGTCTTAAGGAAATTGGCCAAGTTTTGGGCAAAAAATAAATTTTTTATTTATTTTGGGTTTTTGGTCAATTTATTAATTAAATAATTAATAAATAAGGAAATAATGTTTAAATAAGATTTAAACATTTTTGGGAGGGATTCCTTAATTAAATATTTTTAATTAAGATAAAGGGATTTAATGGCATGAAAATAAATAAATAAATAAAATAATTAATTAATTAATAAATGATGATGTCATCAGGAATTTTTCAGAAAATAAAAATACTTTATTTTCTAAAGGTGTCTACACCTACAACATTCATTTTGGGGGGGGGGGGGGGGTGGTTTGTTCTTTGATTGAGTGAAAGGGGGGGGGGGGATGTGTCTTGTGTTCTTGTGTGTCCTTGATATTGTGCTCTTTCTTTTGCATTATGGGTTCTTTCTCTAAGTTAACATCACATAATTATGCTACTTGGGAAGAAAGGATAAAAGAACCATTGGTTGAAAAAGGTTTACTACGTTATGTAACTAGTGTAGCAAAGAAACCCAATGATGATGCTGATGAGTCTCGTAAAGAAGACTGGGCATCAAAACAAGAAATGGCCCTAGGAACCTTGTTATAGAATATCTCAGATCCTATCAAATATCACATCAGAAACCTTAACAATCCAATAGACGTATGGGATAAACTTAAAGCATTGTATGTGATAATAGATGAAGATATGACCTGCACGATTGAGGACAATCTTCTCAAATTGGATCTTAGGAATTTCAACATGATCAAAGATTATCTTACCCAAGTAGACATGTATAGGGCACAACTTAAGGATTGTGGTGAACCCATCAAGGATGGAAAGTTGATCAAACATGTGATAACTCATCTTCCTCTTGAATATGCAACTTTTGTTTTGAGTTATAATTCTCACAAGTTAACAATAGGTAGTGCCTTTACTAAGCCTTCATTCGAGTCATTTTCAGGAATGTTGGTCTTAGAACATGAAAAGTTAGTGAGTATGGAAATTTTGTAGTCTTCAAAGACCAAAGCCTGGGTAGCTAATCAAGGGAATCGAGGTGGTAAAAATTCTAAAAAGAAGCAAAAGCAATGGAAGGCTAAGCCACAAGATGACACACAACAATCTTCCTCTATGCAACAATAGTCCTCCACACAACAATCTTCTTCACAAAAAAGAAAATACTTTTCCAAAAACAATAAGGGAACAAACTTCAACAAAAGGGAGAAGAAAACTTGTGCCTATTGTAAGAAAAATGGTCATTATGAACATGAGTGCAAGGATAAGTAGATTCATGAGTTGTTAAACTTAATGATGAAACATAAAATTGATGTACCAAATGCCTAGAAGGATAAGGGATCTTCAACCACTTCAAAAGGTAAGGGACAAGCTTTGGTAGCAAGTACAAACAATTATGGGGAATGGATTCTTGATTCAAGAGCTACACATCATATGGGTGCTTCAAGGGAGCATTTTTCCTCTTTGAAACCATCACATGTACCTTACATCTATGTGGGAAATGACACTCAAGTGGAAGTTGAAGGAAAAGGAAATGTTGAGTTGGACAATGGAGTCTTCAAGGATGTTCTTCATGTTCCTAACGTTAGCACCAACCTTCTTTCAATCTACCAAATAACTCATTATGGATGTGGCAACAAAGTGGAGTTCCTTCCTAATTTAGTTGTGGTGAAAAATCTAAAAGGTGACTATATGGTGGCAATTGTAAAGGATAATAATGATAAAAGACTTTATTCTTTTTCTCATTTTGTGCCTAAGTTTACTTCCCTTTCCTTGTTGACCCACTCAAATTCACAAAGTAAACTATGGCATGAGAGGTTTGGACATCTCAATTGCTGCTACCTTCAACAACTTAGCAACAAGAATATGGTCATAGGTCTACCTCAAGTCAAGTATTCAGAGGGTGTATGTTCAAGTTGTGAAGCAGGAAAGCATCCCAAAGAGAAGTTTGACAAGGGGAAGTCTTGGAGAGCTACTGATGTTCTTGAATTAGTTCATAGTGATGTTGCTGGCCCATTTCTAGTACCATCATTTGGAAAGGCTCACTATGTTCTCGCCTTCATTGATGAATTTTCACACTACACTTGGGCCTTCTTTCTAGCTCATAAGAGTGAATTGTTTGATAAGTTTATCACCTTCAAAGCTCAAGTTGAGAAACAATTAGGGAAAGCCATCAAGATTCTATGAAAGGTAATGGAAGGGAATATGTGAACTCAAGGCTTATATACTTTTGTACTTATGAGGGTATTGATCTTCAAAATTTAGTTGCATACAGTCCATGACAGAATGGTGTTGCTGAATGGAAGAATAGAACCCTTAAGGAGATGGCCACTTGTATGCTTCAATATAAGTCTCTAGATCAAGTTTTTTGGGCAAAATCCATGAATTGTGCCAATTACATCCAAAATAGAAGCCCACATAAGGCCTTAGATGGAATTACACCTGTTGAGCCTTGGTGTGGAAGAAAACCAAGTTTAAAACACTTTAAAGTTTTTGGTTGTCCAAAATGGGAAAGGATACCTCCACAAAGGTAGAAGGCATTGGAACCTCAAAGAAAACCTTGTATATTTGTTGGATATCCTGACCACATTAAGGCATACAAACTCATGGATCTAGAGACTCATGAAATCTTATTTGAGAGGAGAGTTCACTTTGAAGAGACTTGTCCAAGTTTGGCTCCTTCAACTCCTTCTTCCTCCTTCATGGAAAGTGATGATAGTGACTTGGAAGATGATATTCCTTCAAATTTGACTTGCAGGACACCACCTTCGCAAGGTCTACAGCTAGTTGAGGATATTCCTTCTTCTTACACTAGACCTTGTTGGGCACAACAAACACTAGAATCAATAGGTTCATTGATGGGGAATCCTTTAGATACTATGAGGACAAGGTCACAACACAAATCATTCCCACATGCTTATATTGCCATTGCTTTTGATCCACAGTCATTTAAGAAAGCATCAGGGACTCCTGAATGGGAGAAGGCCATGGAGGAAGAATATAACTCTTTAATGAAAAATGACATTTGGGACTTAGTTCCTCTTCCTAAGGGAAGAAAGTTGGTTCAATGTAAGTGGATCTATCAGACTAAGTTTGTAATGGATGTAAGTGTGGATAAACATAAGGCTAGACTTGTTGCCAAAGGTTTCTCAAGGGTTCCTAGTATTGACTATACTGAGACCTTTGCACTGGTAGCCAAGATGAACTCCATTTGTTTGACACTAGCTATTGTTGTAGCTCATGGTTGGGTTGTTCATCAAATGGATGCAAAGAGTGCATTCTTGAAGAGATTTATATGGAGCAGCCATAGGGTTTCATTTAGGATACTACTTTGGTTTGTAGATTGAAAAAGTCTATCTATGGCCTCAAGCAAGCTCCTCAGGCTTGGTATGCCAAGATGGATTCCTTCCTACTCTCAGCAGGATTCACTAGGTGTCATTTGGATTTGAATGTCTATATTATTTAGAGGGATGACTCACACTTAATACTCATGCTTTTTGTAGATGACTTGATCATTACAAGAAGTACTTCATTGATCATTTCCAGTGTCAAGACTTCTTTGTAGGACATATTTGCTATGACAGACTTGGGTTTACTTCATTATTTCCTTGGTATTGAGATCACATAGTCTTTAGCTGGGATCACACTTTCTCAACCTAAGTATGCTCTTGATTTACTCGCTCAATTTTGCATAAGTGATTGTAAGCCTTCTCCTACTCCCTTTCTTTCAGGTGTTAAGTTAGAGGCCAAGTGTTCCACTCCACTTGTTAATGCTACATTATACAAATAGTTGTTTAGGAGTCTCATCTACTTGACACATACATGCCCTGACATAGCTTTTGCAGTTGGCATGATTTCTCACTTCATGTAAGAGCCACATGAGCTTCATTAGAAGGCTACCAAACACATTTTACACTACATGCAATGTACACATACACATGGGATACACTATGTAGCAAGTACTAGATTTTAGTTGGTTGGATATACAGACTCAGACTATGCAGGAGATCTTGATTCTCACAAATCTACTTCAAGTTACATGTTTCATCTTGGTTCTAGCCCCACTTGTTGGTAGAGTAAGAAGAAAATTATTATTGCTCTTTCTTCAACTGAGCCTGACTATCAAGGAGTTGTCACTGCGGCTACAAAAGCTATCTGGTTACAACATATTCTAAAGGAGTTTGGATTTGACATACCTAAACCCACAATCATTCATTGTGATAATCAAAGTGCTATTGAAATCTCAAAACATCCAGTTCAACATCAGTGGACCAAACACATTGAGGTTCATATGCACTACATCAGAGAGCTGGTACATGAGCAGGTCATTGCATTGCAATATTTTCCTATAGTAGAACAAGTTGTAGATATCTTCACTAAACCCTTCACTAAGGTCAAGTATCTTCATTTGCAAGATCTCTTTGGGGTGAGAGATATTTTACAAAGGGGAGTCCCTTGACTTCTCTCTTCTTTCTTATGGGAGGGATTTTTTCCTTACATAAGGTCTTCTTCTCTCTCATCTTCTTTATTGTACTTATCCCTTTTTTTGGGAGAGAGTTTTTCCCATGAGGTTTTCCCTCTTTCTTCATATCTAGAGAGATTGCATTGCATTGCATCACATTATATGTAGAATATTGCATTTGTACATGGGTACCTGACATGGCCTAGTAGCTGGGACCCATCATGTATTTTCATCATAGCTTTTGCAAGCTTAAGTGCATTCCCCTAAGTTGCACTTAAGGGGGGGTGTTAGTGTAAATAATTAATTATTATTACACTTTACTTAAGTTTACTTAGTTTAAATGCATTATTTTATTATTTATCATATAGACACCTAGGAGTATGCGTTATCATATGAGCTATCTTGTTGACAACACAGGAGTTTACATATTCATCTGAGTTGTCATGTAGACAACATAGTTGTTTGTACTCCAATTGAGCACATGGTGTCTACAATATCTCTTTATGAGATACACCTATGTAAGCTTATCCTTTCATCATCGCACTAACTTTTGTGCTCAATGGAGGATAATCCATTCTTGGTGGACATGTGCTTAGTTATGAGGCTTATCACTTTGCTAACTCCTAGTCATTCTAAATGCCTTTATATACAAGCACTTATAATGTGTATTTTACATATGATATTCTCATTATTGTTATTTTGATCATCCATTATTGGCCCATATTGTGCTAGTGTTTGAGCTTCTTAATCTTGGTGTTATTTTTCCCTAAAGAAAATTCTTATAGTATGAAATGTTAAAATAATATACATCATGATAAGATACATCATCTCGCAGGATCTCAAATGATAAAAGTACAATAAATCAGAATATGACCATAGAACATAATCACAAGATCATAAGAATGGAACACTTGCACAAAAAATGTCTAGCATTGGCATCCAATCGTTGGAATCTCAATGGTATAAGAAACACTACCACCCAACCTCATGGAACCTAAGTGGCCTACTCCCACCATGTTGAGGAGATAATCTCAAGTCTCAAATGGATAACAATCAAAAAGTCATAATAAGAATCTAGGTCAATGAATCTTGATAGAAATCTATCTCAAAAGTACCAAGTACACAAATAAAATCTAATCCCAGAGAAAACCAAAGACACATAGGAAACCTACTATGCATGTGGGAAGGTGTTATCACAAGAGCCAACTCTAAGGTTACCTTGGTAGCCTCTTTGGACTTCGGCCCTCTAGTGACTCAATGCAACATCACTATCCTTTCTTATAGACAAGGCACACTAACAAGGCAAGGTTGCAACAAAGCATTTTCTCTACTCTCATCCTAGCCTGTACTAGCACTCGAGGCATGGGAGAGGTAAACCACTAACTCTTGTTAATTCATTTTAACCCATTTAATGAAATGCTATCATTTATTAATACTACTTACAATGGGTTACCCAGATAGCCTCTTTAGGGCTTCAACCTCCATTGCAAGCCACTTCCTAGCATACACATAGATAACCTATCCTAAGCTCATAAAATCACAATATTCACCTTTGTCCTATACAAGAAACTAGAAAACACAAATAGATAAATCACAATATTCACCTCAGTCCTATACAAGCAACTAGAAAGCACCAATAGATAAATCACAATATTCACCTCAGTCATATACAAGCAACTAGAAAGCACCAATAGATAATTGATCGAAAACCTCATAGGTTACACCACGAAAATCACAATATATGAGCTTGCAAAGAAAAGAATTTGATCTCATCACACAAACACACAGATATAACACATTGGTTGGGAATAAAGCAGTGACAAAATAACATCATATAGTAGCATCTCATATAGTAGCATCATAAAACCATCACTTCCCAAGCCTTTGGTAAACCATTATGATAAGATACAACATCCCACAGGATCTCAAATAATTAAAGTACAATAAATTAGAATATGACCATAGAACATAATCACAAAATTAGAAGAATGGAAAAATTGCACAAAAGACATCTAGCTGTTGAAATCTCAATGGTATAAGAAAAACTACTACTCGACCGTGTGGAATCTAAATGACCCACTCCCACTATGTTGAGTAGATAATCTCAAGTCCCAAATAGATAACAATCCAAAAGTCATAATAATAATCTGGGTCAAGGAATCCTAATAGCAATCTATCTCAAACGTACCAAGTACACAAATAACATCTAATCCCATAGGCAACCAAAGACACATAGAAAACCTACTATACATGTGGGCAAGTGTCATCACATGAGCCAACAATAAGGTTACCCTGGTAGCCTCTCTAGACTCTAGCTCCCTAGTGACTATATGTGTCATTAGTATCCTTTCTTACAGACAAGGCATACTAATGAGGCAAGGTCACAACCAAGAATCCTCTCTACTCCCATCCTAGCTAATACTAGCACTCAAGGCATGGGCGAGGTAAAACACTGACTCTTGTTAACCCATTTTAACCCATTTAATGAAATGTTATCACTTATTAATATTACTTACAATGGGTTACTCAAGAAACCTCTTTAGGGGTTTGGCCTCCATTGCAAGCCACTTCCTAGCATACGCATAGATAACCTACTCTAAGCTCATAAAATCACAATATTTACCTGTCCTATACAAGCAACTAGAAAGAACCAATAGATAAATCACAATATTCACCTCAGTCCTATACTAGCAACTAGAAAACACCAATAGATAAATCACAATATTCACCTCAATCCTATATAAGCAATTGGAAAATGCCAATAGATAACTAATCGAAAACCTCATAGGTTACACCAAGAAAATCACAATACATGAGATTGCAAAAAAATAAACTCGATCTCATCACACAAACACATGGATATAATACATTGGTTGGGAATAAAGTAATCGGGACAAAATAACATCACATAGCAACATCATAAAACCATCACCTCCCAAGCCTTTGGTAAACAATCCTATTTGGCCGAACTACTAGGTTTCACCAAAAACCCATCACAAGCTTAAACATGACATCTCAACATGCATTTAAAATAAGTGTAGTTATTTAATCTTTTTTCAATTTTATTTTAATTTTAATTTTAATTTTAAATATAATTCCATAAAATTTGATTTGCGTCAAATTCAAGTTTTCATTTCATATTTGTATCATAATTGGATAAAGGTTATCAATCATGCAATACTATCTTGTTATTAATTTAAAGAATCTTAAATCGTGATCGATCTAATTAATAACATAAATGTATATTATTAGATTAAATCGATTTGCATTAAATTCAAGTTTTCATTTCATATTTGTATCATAATTGGATAAAGGTTATCAATCATGCAATAATATCATGTTATTAATTTAAAGAATCTTAAATCGTGAATGATTTAATTAATAACATAAATGTTTATTATTAGATTAAATCTTAATATCAATTTCATTTCTAAAATATTAATTTTTACTTTTTCTTTAATTCATAGTGCAACTCGAGATAACTCAAACTTGAAATTATAATTATAATTAAACTATTTACAATTTCTCTCATAATATTTAAATATTCATAACTAGATGATTATAAAGTTAAGTCAACTATAACTCTTCTTAAAATATAGCTATGTCACAAATATATATTTATTAACTTATAACTCCACTTGCATTAATAAATATATAACAAGTTATAACCCACTTGGAGTTTTATTAAAAAGAATTAATATTAAAAACCCACTTATAAAAAAAAAGTAGTATTTATTTATTTAATTTTCAAAATAAATCAATAATATATTTTTAAATTAATTTTTAATTTTTTCCTAAATTAATAATTGATCATTAAAAAAGTTTTTTTTTTCTAATAAATAAATCTGAAAATTAAATTATAAATAAAAATAAACATCCAATTAATATTTTTGCATGCCTTTGATCTCTGTAATCATGCAACCATAATATACCTAGTTTTCTATATTTAGTATATTTGTTTTCACATGCATGCACAAGTTTAGTTACAACATGCTTTCCTCTCAATTAATCTTTTATTTTTTTAATAAATTTTACAATTAAATTATTTTAGATATAAGAAGAATATTTATCTGTATTTAAAAATTAATGATAATCACATGACAAATTTAAAATTCAAACCCTAGCTATTCAATTTGTTATTTTCTTCCAATTTTTAATAATCGAATTAGAAAGGGTTTTAAAAGAATATAGTCATAATAATTTTCTAAATTTTTCTATAATTTCCCTCAATCATGTTTTCTTGATTAATAAGTTTTCTTTTTCAAAATCTACAACACAATTCTTTATCCAAAGATTAATACAATAAATTAATAAGCATTTTGTAAACACCCAGGAAGACATGAAGTAGCCAGATTTTTCAGTAAAATTCAACAATGAGTTTTCAAACCCTATCTCAAAACAACAACTAAAATCTGAGTCAACTTGTAAATGCATGCAAATCGGAACGCTTCAAAACTTTCAACAATTCTTTTGCTCCAATTCCAAATTTTGCTTCCCCAAACCCGTGTGTGGAGAAATGAGCTCTAATCTCCTAATAAACAATTTTCTCCTCTTAGGGTTTTGGTTTTACGAACATGCAAAAGCCTTTCTTTTTAATGTTTTGATTAATTTAATTCTTTGTGCATACTTTTTGCATTTTAATTAAAATAAAATTTATTTAAATTTTTCTCAATTGCATTTATTAAATAATAAGACGTATTTTGAAAGTATATTTATCAATTTAACTAATAATAATATTTAGAGTTCATTTTAAAAATAAAGCTTCTAAATTAATTATTATTAAATTAAATAAATATAATTACGCTAAATTTGGACTTTTAATTAAGTCTTTAAATTTATTTCCTCTATTTAATCAATTTCTCAATTAATTAAATATTATTAAATTTTAATTTTTCTTTATAATATTTTTCGTTAAATTGAATCATTTAATAATATCTTTATTTGATTTAATTATAACTAAAAATTACAACAGACCCACAAACTTAATAAGAAAACCCATCTAAAAGATAAAGTACAAATTCAAACTCAAGGGTACAAATATTGAATTCATGTCACTTGACAAATTCAGAAGGGTACATAACTTAGATACTTGTCCTTTATTCTAGGACAATTGGCTCAGGGTTAGGATTTAGACTTGAGAACTATCTTCCCTCTTTACCATTGAGATATTGCGATAGAGCACACTCATCCTAACATTTCAGGAAAGTCAATGCTCGATACCTGCAATCTACAAGAAAAGTCAAACATGTACATATGCATATATATCTAAACTAAACATGCAATGGTGGGGAGTGGTACATCATGTAAAATTTGACAAGCAAGTGACTACGACTCCCTCCCTCAACCACATTACAAACATCAAATATAAAGTAAAACATACATGTACACCATACACATGCATGTATGGGGTAAATAACCATAAAACTGTATATAAATCATCATGAAACAATTGAAATCACTCTATTTAATATACAAAGCATCATCATCGAAAGAATAACCATGAACACATGAAATAACCGAGTATCAAGTAGCTCATCAAATATATAAATTAAGTATGAAATAACATCAATCAAATCAGGTAACCAAGTATCACTAAATCATAACACATAACAAAGAAAAGTTGGCATAAAAGAATTCAACAATATAATAAAAAGAAAACTAGGGGTAGGCACTATAGGTAATACATTCAAAGAACAATATGCTAAGTCTTGTTCATGGGTAACACAATTTTTTGTTTTATCTTTGTTTTTCTATGAATCACGATGATATGTACATTTCTCATTGGATAATTAATCACACTCCCTTATCTCCCTACTTCTTCCAACCAGTGATTTCTCCCCTATTATGATCATAGAGTGAGAAAAGACTCAATCACTTAGGCACTTGATGGATTGTTTGTCTCCTTGATTGCAATATGATTATCTCATGTCTTGTACTCTACTTTACCAAGAGTTTGGATAGAGTCCACACTCTTGCTAAAGTGGGGGATAAATGTACCATATTAAATTGGAATAGGTTTAATTTAATGATGGTTTAACACCTATTTAATGCACTATCATCATCTCCTTGCATCTATAGTGCCTCTCCCATTTGACTTTTGTAAGTCATCCTGATGGATGCAACCTTGTTGATCTTTTGTTGTGATGGGATCATGATTGTGACCTTGAGTGATCTACACCGTCGAGGTGTTTGGATTTATGTTTCTGTATCAGTTGCTTTGATAATGCTTTTGACTGATCTATGAGATTATGGTGATTTTTGGTTCACTGAGGTTTGTGCCAGTGGTTACCAGGATCAATGTGGTATCATAAGGTTTCTCTGTGATTACCTTGAGATGTGTGTAGAGATTGCACTATGTACTATTACCATGCTACACTGGACTAGGTTCCTATAGCAGTGGTTAGTCATGTTTATGACTATGGTTGTTTATATATTTTAAATGCCTTTTTAATACAGAGTAATCAATCATTATTAAATGCTTAAGTAATTAAAATGGATTGTTCATGTTGGATTCTTTGGTTTTGTGTTGCTGACATTTACCTTGTTATATTTCTAATTAGAGAGATTTGTTACTCATGTTATGTTTAGATTTGAGACGACCCGAGGGTCAAATGTTATACCTTGATTTCAGTATCATAGATATTAGACTACTATGCTGTTCAGGTAATCATATTGCATGACGATGCCATTTTGAGATGACAGTGTGTTTTATGATGATATCTAGTTATCTGATATTTGGACATACCTCTGACTATGTTAGGTGATGGATTTAATGCTATGGTTATTTACTTCATTCTTGTGTTGTTATGCTTTATGTAAACGTGAGTGATGTAAATAGATTATTTTAATATAATTAAATAAATGGTTAAATTAGGTGATTTAATGCATTTATTGCTTCAACTATGTTATTATATGCAATTGCACTTGATCATGTTGTTTAGTGTGCAGGAATTATATCCTTGGCAGTGGCACATGGAGTTAGTGATTCAGCCAGTCATATTTTACCAATGTCATCCTTATATGGTCGACATATCCTTTATTAAAATATTTAAATTAAACCTTTCGGTGATTATTAAATCTGAACTCATTTGCATTATGTGATTAGACCAGTAAGCGTGTCTATGCATTTAGAGGTTCGCATTGTCGCGAAAGTTATTAAGGAGATTTATGTGTTCTTGGGTTTTCAGGCTTTTTAATTGATTTATTTTAATTTCTGGCAGCTTTGCCATAAATGAATTCCTATTTATAGGAATAGCCTATTATCGTTTGGGTCAATTCGGGGTTTAACTAGATTGGCTGGTTAAATGCCCTAATCGATTATTCACCCGAAAAGTGAATAAGTATCCAAACAGGAATTTAATTCCTCACTTCTCACTTTTGAATTGGAAAGTTGGAGAGTAAAACCCAAAATCCTCTTCATGAGGATTTATTATTTTGTTCGTTGTGGGAGCTACAGGCATGGGATCGTCACGAAGTTGAGCTCGTTGGATCCAGCTCGGGGAAAGCTTGGATTGCCGCAATTTTCAACCACTTATGCAGGGGTTTTATTTTCTTGTTCAGTTTTTCATTTTTCCCTTTTGGCTGTGAGGTAGCGATTTCCCGTTTTATTGTTTTGACTCCGTTTTTGCTTCTGTTTTTGGTAGCTGTTTGTTTGTAGGCTGAGAACTAGTGTTCCCCTCTCTTTTTGTATGTTAGTTCTACCCGGTTGGGCGGGTATGAACATTTCCATGTTTTTTGGGTTGAGGGTTTGGAGTTTTACGCCGTTATGCTGGCCGTTTTTGCATACGATGTCCGATTCCATTTATTTTTGGATTTTTGAGGTTTTTTGTGCCCAAAGGTCAAATGGATTTTAATTTTGCAATTTTTTCAAAATTTGGGGTTTTTACCTCGTTTTGTGTGCCACCTTGTTTTCTCGATTTTTCTTGGCACAATATGGGTCATGGACCTTGATGATCCATTTGGATATCAGTCAGATCACTATTGCACTTTTATGTTGCATTGGGATGCGTGTTACATCCGTACTCCCGACGTTGTTTTCAGTTGAGTGATTTTATACCTTTTGTTATGGTTTCTTTTGGACCTTGCTTTTGTTTCATGGACACTAGGATTCGTGTAGAATCCATACTCTCAGATTGAGGCCGGTGGAGTGAGTTCATGACTTTTGGTCTTGTTGCATCATTGGGATTCGTGTAGAATCCATACTCTCAGATTGAGGCCAGTTGAGTGGTTTTATGATGTATGGTTTTATTGGCTTTGGGATTCGTGTAGAATCCGTCCTCTTGAGTTGCTTTCGGTTGGGTGTTTTGTTTTGCATTATGTTCTCATCCTATCCTTGTGTTATGATCTTCGTGATGGTGGTGCGCCACACATGAGTACGTGCGCGTACATTTTTCAGAGGACTTGTGGGTCTCGACCTTCCATGTCTTTTCTAGAAGTTTTGATCATTGGGAGTTGGGATGGGAGTATGCATGCCCACAGGCACTTGTCGTAGGATGAGCATGGGTAGGGTAGGGTAGCATATGGAGGGGGCTTCTATCTTGCAACCTTGTGACCTTAGTCCCATAGGGTTGGCAAAGAATAAGAAGTTTTAAATAAGTGATAACTAAATAAAATGTGTGACTGGTAATAAAACATTAATGATAATAAAAAGGGTACTTTTGTGTATTGGCCTTCTGTTGAGGGAGTTCAGCTACATAGATCCAAGATTGGGCTTGTCGATGCCAAGTGACTCTCCATGATGTCAGCCCCTACTTAGTAGCCTTTTGACTGTCTGACCAAGACCTGTACTCCTTACATTGTCATAGGTTCTTGGTTTAGCCATCATACTGTCTGGCGTGGGTATTAGCCATGGATGTTATTTTTGTGCATTTGTCGTTGGATCATTATCTCCATCAGCACGGCGGGTGTGGACCTACAGGTGCCACGTGGTTGGGAGGCATAGCTACCTTTACCACTGCTAGGGATCGGTGTATAGAGATGATCTTTTGTCCTAGTGCGATCGTTGCTAGATGTTTTCACATGTTACTTCGGGTTCTGGAGTATGCTTTCTTGTGATTTATGCTTTCATTGGAATGCTTGGATATCATGTTTAGACGATGTTAGTTTACTTGATGCATTCCCATATTATGATGTTTAGCATATGATTAAATGATGTTAGTTGATTTAGTAGTATTTATGTTGCTTATTGCTATTTAGCATGTGATAGGTGATGTTATCTACTGTAGGATTATCTTATGCGTTATCACTAGCATGTTAGATTTCCTTATGCTTATGCTTCTGCATCTTTTAGTAGTGACGTCCCTATTACAACAGTACCGACGATCTAGTCAGTGGCTTGGGATGTTACGCGCGGGGGATGACTAGGATCCATGATGGTCTTATGATGCTATTGATGGTTGAGAGGAATCGCGTACTTAGTTTGGTTGTTCAGTTATTGCGATGTTACTTCCATTTATTGCGATGTTTATTTCAATATGTTCCTTACTATTATGGTTTAGATGGATAGATGTTCCTCTTTCCTTTTTGTTGCTGCTCTCGAGTGTTTATTCCTCGATTTGCGTGGATCCGGTACTCCCTGGTGTGGAGGTTCTTTGCTCTATTTTGGTCTTTTGTGTTTCTTGAAGTGTTTTCGTGTTCCTTGTGTGACATTTGTTTAGCATGGTGCGACATTAAAAATGTATCGCACGCCCATGCAAATTGTGTCATATGACACTGTAAAGTATCGCATGCCTTCTTGAGAAATGTCGTACGACACTGGAAGAGTGTCACGCGCCTTCTTGAGAAATGTCGTACGATACTATAGAGTGTCACACACCTTCTTGAGAAATGTTGTACGACACTGAAAGAGTGTCGCACGCCTTAAGGAGAAGTGTCGCCCTCCCTTAGTAAGAAGTGTCGCACAGTTTTTTGTAAAAAACCTGCACAGACGGACAACGAGCACTTTTCGTTGTGTTCCAAACTTTTTGAGGGTTGATTTGGCTACCCTTTTGGGTGTTCTTCGACCCTATGTTGTTGCATTTTGAATTATGTCAGTTTCTCTTGAAATCTAATTTTCATGTTTCTGTTTTGGTCTCTTGGGGTTTAAAATATATCGTTTAAGTATATACTTACGATATATTTTAATATATGCGACAAAGCTTTTGAGATAGGTTTTAGACCTCTCCGAGATAAGATAAAGATTCTAGGAAATTTTAGGGCTTCAGAAATCCAGACTTAGCAAATTTTTAGGGCTTCAGGATTTCAGGCTTAGCCAAATTTTGAGATTCTGCATTTTACCCCAGCTTGGTGTTTTGTTGATGAGTGGTCGTTTCTTGAGCCCTCATCTTGTTGTGGTGGTTGTTGGCTTTTGTTCGCGTGTGTCAGTTGGTAGTGGCGTTCGAAGATTTGTTGGTTTTCGGGATTGTGGTGAAGTCTTCTATTGCGATCTTTGTGATCCCTATATGATGTTGTTATGTGCATTCATACTTGTAAAAAATAAAAAATTGGCTTGTATTTCATCCTTGTTTCCAAGGATCTTCGAGCGGGGCATTACAACATCTCTCCTCCTTTCTTCCCCTTTCTTCTAATTTCTCCTAGGTGGAATTAGGGTAAGACCTAATTGATCCTCTTTAAACCTCTTACTTTCATGGCATTAATATAAAAGGTAGGATCTAACCACCTAGGTCCTCCATTTCTCTTACTTAGAATCTCATTTTCATTTTGCAATGGTCATATTTCAAAATTTGTACCTAATTTATGGGAACTAGGACCTATCTCAGGACCTCAAAGGAATCTTGAGGGGTCTGGGCCCTAGTTGGTAGGGACATAGTGCATCCCTTCCCAATAAGGGATGTAGTGCATCCTTGATGGGCCAATTAGGGACATAGTGCATCCCTGCTTGGGCCCTATTTTGGGACCATTCCTCCATTCTTGTATCTAGATTGATCCCTTGAGTTAATGCACGGTAATGTCGACTTGTGGGAGAAAGTTAATTCTCAACCCTTTATAAACCCATCTATTTGCTTCATTTTTCATCTCATCTCATGCCACATTCATGATCAAGCATCATGTGCACTAGCATTCAAAAATTCAAGTTCTCGAGCATTCAAGTCTTCAAGAAAAATCCTCCATTGAAGATCAAGATTTCAAAAAATCAGTCAATTCAAGGATGTTATCTTTCAGATCTCTCTCAATCCATTCAAGGTCCTTTGTTGCATCTTCTAGATCCATTCATCCACATTCTTGATCAAATCCAATTAGTAAAGACAACTCACTACATTTAATTTGAGAGATCTGACTATTGTAAGGTGAATTTGTACATTTACTTTACATTTCTACAATTCAATTATTTCAAATCAAGGTTAATTTCTAAAAAAAGGTTTGAATGGGGCAAGCCTCCCCCCCATCAATAAACAAAAAAGTATTTTTTATTGCAGGTTTTAGATCTTGGAATAGTGAACAAGTTGCAAATTTGGATACCCTTTTCGTCATTTGTTAGAAATTTCAAATTAGAATTGGGATAGGAGATAGTTAATTAGGGACGTACTATTGCCTTGCTTTAGGAAAAAGTAACCCTCATATGGAGTTGACCTTTCCAGATCGCCAAACGATTTTTGGGTTTTATAGATTTCGTATTCTTAGCTCCAAATTTGATGTTGTTTGTCCCTTTTGGGGAACACGACAAGCATAAAATCAGATCCAAATGCGAGTCTTCTGATTTCCTTTGTTATTTTAGCATATCTACTTATTATGTATCATGCCTTAATTTTAGGATAATCTTTAAGAAATCCCCCTCCAAAAAAAGATATAAAATATTGGCAAATCTTTCATTATTTTGAAAAAAAAATATTTCTATTCAAAAGTCTTTCAAAAAATTTATTTATATTTGCGATTATTTCGGAATCATAATTTTTGTATAGCAAATATTAGTGAATCTCAATAATAATAAAAATTTCATTAATCTCCATAGAATGTTACAAATGAAAATTGAATATTTTTTAACTCATGGATTACTATGAGGATCATTACATTATATTTTAAATCAATAGTGAAAACTAAATATTGGTGATATATCCCTTAAGTAACTAATAATTATGATAATTATTGGTGAATTAATTTTAATTTCTCCAATAATTTATAATATTTAGGTGGATCAAATCTAATCATATATCGAATATTATGGCAAATCTTTGAACATAAATTTTTTAATAAAAAAAATTATTGAGCAATTTTAAATATTTTAAAGGTAAAATTTATAAAAATTTGGAAATTTAGGTTGCATTAAATCTTAAATTATTAGCCAAATTACTAGCCAATTTTTTTTTAAATTAGTCAATTTACGAATATTAGCCACTAAAAAATACCTTGCTTAGTTTCATTTCCTATCTTTCATTACAACTAGGGTTTCAATGGGTTTTGCATCTTTCCCATATTCCACTTACTAGATTATAGCTTGCATTAATGTTCCTTTATCACTTGGCTAACACTAATCTCTCCAGATCTAGTCACGTTAGAATTGGGATTGAAAGGATAAATTTCCTTGACTCACCCTTTGAGTTGTGTATGTGTGGTTATGTGATGAAACTAGGTTTACCTATTTGATTCACATTCCCCCCTATACAAGATGAGTAATATGATTAATATTAGTAACACACATGATAAAAACCACATGACACAAATTAATGACACCTGGGACTAGTAAGATTATGATTCTCACTAAAAAGCCATATAAAAAAGGGAGTTCATTTCATCTGGCACTTTTAAGATCCTCAAATACTTCTAAGAGTAATGTAAAAATACTCAAAGAATGACTTCTAGGACTTGTAAGATTTTTATATAATTACTAGGATCTATATCCATGTAGAGTGACAAGTTAAAAGGCTAGCAAGTTGTGCTATGTTAGGTGGCTCATGAATCAGTAAAGGTCTCACATGTACTAGAAACTAGTTGTGTTGTATTAGGTGAAATTCATGTTGTTGAAGATTACAAGCTAAAGTAAAACTCTTTGTTGTTAGAGTTCTACAAAAGAGTGGTGCAATAATACAAACAAGTTCATGGTGTTTGCTCAAAGTATAAAGCTAGTCTCTTGTGTGCATAAAGTGAACTCCAGAGAGAAAAATATGCCTACCACAAATTGATTTCATATGCCAACTATGAGTAATTGTCTTTAAAGTAATATATATTCAAAGATAAGAATACTAGAACAAAAAAAATGCCCCCAACATAGGCAGATCAAGGCGATGCCACAAACAAAGAAGAGAAATTAACAACAGAAAAATGATCTAAAGATATAGGTTTCATACACACATAAAATAAATAATGTAGATTAATGTGAGGTTTCTAAAATAACCTCATCTTCAAAGGTAATGGAACTATAAGTAAAAAGGGTGAAGAGCACACAAGAAGGAACTCATGCAAATTTGGTCAATATAGAGGAGACTATAAATGCTTCAATACTTCGTATTGTCTCCAAAAGATAGTCCAAAATCACATTTAAGATTAAAGCTCATATATGACATAAAAATATGTATACTATTTTGACCCAACTGGTCACATTGTTATAATGGAGTAGAATTGGTATGAGTATGTTGTCATTGATTGAAAACTGGTCGAAGAACACACATCATCTCATTTATACAGGTAGACATCTTCACCGGTCCACACAGGAGAATAAGACAAGGAAAAAACTATCACAGTCAACATGAGGAGTCATCACAATGACATGGAAGAATAACTATGGTGATAATTCTAATTTGGTTAGTGTTTTGACATCAAAAGATGAGCGCAGAAAGGAAAATTGAATTCAAACAAGATGCATAGTAGATAGACTACACCACCTATATAGACCCTACATAGTAGGTGTCATAGGTTGCTCATAAATGACTCAAAATTTTGAATTAAAATTTTGAATTCACTCGTTTCAGTAGGATATTCTCATAGGGTTTCGACACCCATAGATAAGAGGAGACTTCACACATTCAAGTGTGTGACTGGTGTGAACATGTAAGAATGTTGAAATAGATAGATAATGAACCGATGTAAACAGATGAGACCAAAAAAAGGATGTAGAATGTCACACTAGGTCAATGAGAAGGAAGAACATAATGACAGACAAAAGTTATTAAGGAGACAATCAAAGACAAAGCACCACATCTAACTAGACATAGTAGTATGCATTACAGACAATGGTGAGTAAAAGAAGTGTAAAGATAAGTGATACAACAAGATATCACCAAGTGTGCCCAAGTGATAGAGGGAGATCATGATATCTCAAAAGGTATACGTTGGAGATCTATCAAGCCAAAAAGTGATATTTATTCTAGATCATGTTTTGATTGCTTTCTAATAACTGTAATCATCTTGTAAGATCTTAAGCAAGTATGCTTCAACAGTAAGAATGTGTTAAACCCTTTAACCTATTGCCTCTTAGAAGGAGTGATGAATCCTATAACCAAGTAACCTTGACAAGTTGTTTGCAATCCTAATAGGTTATTGAAATTCTTGACAAAATGTGTTCTTAGAAGGAACAAGTTGTAGCTCTTAACTAGGAAACCTTTTATTTGAAATAAAAATCTAGTGGGTATTTTATCCCCACCACGGTTTTCATCCTCACATTGAGGGTTTCAACATGTAAAATATGTGTGTCCATTGATGAATGCTCTTGTGTGTAATTTTTATATATTTTATCTTATTGCATTTATGTTCATGTTGACAATCAAGTGGTTCTTAGTTAGTATATTTACAATTGGCAAAAAAGTAACCAATTTTATAGTCAGTACTGATTCACCCCCCTCCCCCCTCTTAGTATTGGTTGGGACCAACATCCTCCATGTAGAAGGATATAGAGGAATGCCAAAACACATCAATCTATTTGTATCTTTATTTTAATGTAGCATCAAGGATCATTCAAAGGGAACAAAAAAAATGAAATGCACACTAAGAAAAATTCACCATAGGAGATCACATTACATGTAACAAAACATACAAAGGCAAAGATGTACACTTATGAGCTTGTTTATATATAATATTTTACTTCTATATCTTAGTTATTATTACAAAAGAAATAGCAAACAAGATACTAAAGGAGCAATGATTGCTACAATACAAGGAATTAGGTCTATTTTTAAATACAAATCATTTCTTAAGGAAGGATCACTATATGTCTCACTATGAGTTAGATTTAATGCTTTATAAAATATTAAGGAAAACTTGAAATCATTTTTTGTATAGGTATTGAGAGCTTTATTATTATTAACATGCACATTTTCCAAATTTAATACCATGCATATTTTTTTCATTTTTTTGTACATATAACAATGTAAAGTTGATGAATTAGAGATCTTTTGTGTTTGTTTGAAGTCTTCATATGTAATATAGATCATACTTAGGAGTTTCTACACTATTAAGGGATTGTCTTTATATCTTTGGGAGACTTTTCATAGTATACACTAGTTTCTTTATTCTTCTTTCTCTTACCAACTTGAAAAGGGGAACTATACAAAATGAAGAGATGACATCATAAACATCCTCATTCACTTCATTTATTTCCACATTTTATGGTCTTGTTACCCCTTTAGGTATGTATGTAGTTAAAAAAAATGCTTGAAATTATAAAAGAGATCATGACAAATATGAGTTATTGCATTGCATTTTGACAATTATATTTAAACCTAAATTCATTTTTAGGTTCCTTATGCTTTTTGGACAAAAAAATTAGGATATTTATGGAGATCTTGGTATTCAACCATTGTTAGTGGTAGATCCTGAAATTCCCATGTTAAAATGTGCCATAAATTATTCAGTTTATCTTTAAGGAACGTCTTAATAAACATGTTTTTTCCATTTCAAGAGGGATGATCAAAGGTGCCCGCGAAACAATGAAGTTTCACTATTTTGAAGAAGATAGAAAAGGCCCCTCGCGAAGTAGTGATTTTATCTATTTCGGTCCAACTAGAATGAAAGGCTTGTGAAATAGAGATTTATCACAAAATTGCATGTGCTAACACAAGGTGGCTGTGAAGTGGCATTTTTTCCATTTTGGAACGGGTAGGCAAATCACCTAGCAAGATGTGAAAATTCTTTATGAACATCTTGAAAGGTGAAATAAGTCATTTCATGTACCTCAAAGCAGAACATTAATGATAGGAATGTTTGGGCCGATAAATGTGTGAAGTGGAGAAGTAGCCACTTGTGCAAAATGTCTGAAGTCATGAATGAGAAATAAATAAGAAATTAAGGCATCAAGTTACTAATGGTAAAAAATCATCCTTTTCGAAAAACCATTTTCAAGCTCAAGAAATATTTGGAGAACAAGTAAAGCAAGCTACATGGTTGCGACTATGAATTTCAAAAACCATAAGTTAAATCTTCTCTTTGAATATATTTTCTTTTCAATGATTCCCAAGAAAGAAGTTAGTACCAAGAAGGAAGTAGTTGTTAAAAAGGATAAAGGTGAAAACATAGAGAAAATAATCCAAAAAACACTCCTAGAATTGTTTCTTAACTCCTTTGCTACTAGGACCATGTCCATATTTATGATGAGTATAATAGAT
The DNA here is from genome assembly GCA_028749045.1 of Cupressus sempervirens. NCBI lineage: Eukaryota > Viridiplantae > Streptophyta > Pinopsida > Cupressales > Cupressaceae > Cupressus > Cupressus sempervirens. The sequence goes on along the minus strand of CM053784.1, from coordinate 747,305,618 downwards.
GTAAAGATACAAACCTCCCAATTTATGGTAGGTCCTTACTTTGGTGTTTCTATGCAAACAAGGATGAAAAGGAACCTATAATAATGCTTGGAAACTATACGTAGGAAAAATTATAGCTCTAAATGTGTATGTCAATACTGAACTCATTAATATTTTAGCCAAACATTACAAACCAGCCACAAAAATAGTTAGGAAACCACATGGAATGCATTTTCTGGTTATAACTAAGTCTTGCTTTGAAGAATGCTTTAGTTTGAGCACTCATGCCCTAACCAAGACAAACAAAGATCAGTTTAAAATTGACTATGAAAGAACAATAAAATTCAGACTCACAAAAATTGTACATTTCATGAATAGAGATCAAAAAAATAGGTCAATGCCAATCAAGCACATGGGTCCTCATCCTGTCGATAGGTTTATGGGATTTTTCATGGTTGGGATCAGTTGTTTGGAGAGAATTTGAAAGAGAAGACTCCCCTTATTACATGTACATGTCTATGATGATTCAAAACCCTCATTCTTACCTAGAGTTTGAATTTGCTAGCAAAATTGAGAGAACACTTCATACACAATTAGCTAGGTGGAGGACCACCAAATCTTTTAAATATTACTCTCTTCCATTTCATTTACTACTACTTTAAAATGATGACCAGTTCAAAAATTCCTTGAATTTGGCCATAGCTAATGACCAAGGAAACCCATTACCCATTCAAATGTGGTGTAAGGCTTGGGATAAGCATCGGAGGGATGGGGATTTTAAGGTATTCAAAGATGTATTTATTGTATGGATTAATAGGTTACTTAGAGGATCAATTACCAAGATACCCAAATAGATCAAAATCATGTTAAGACCCAAAGAATACTTATATGATAAAAGATATGAATTCAATTTTGGAGATTGGATATACCAACCCAAATTTACATTGATTAGGCTATATGGATTTAGGCAACAACCACATAGACTACCACAATTTGTGTCTAAGAGGGTTGGTTTTCTTGAATTTATCTGGCAGTTAATGTGAATAGAAAGGGACATTGCACAACCTAGGAGGAAGAGGAATCATATGCTCCACTTTATAATATTTGATGGTTTCATAATAGGGTATTCAAATATAATGGAGGTGTAAGAGTACACTATGAATAACTTTGGATTCCAAAATGATAAGGCAAGACAATATGATCTTGAGGGACACTTTAAGTATTTTATTGCAAGATTTGACTATCAATTTAATATTGAAGAAGACATCACAAGATACTATTATCATATTCTTGAGATAATGCAGAGGGTGAAGAAGTGGGGAACTCTGCTAAATATTGAGAATCAAAGTCTAAGTAAAGGAATCCCTCATTTCTATGATGAAATAGAGTTGGAGGAAATAAGGTTGGACAAATGCATTTAGGTTTTTGACAAGTTATATAAAAAATATGTGAAACAAAAGAAAGGAAAAGAGATTAAGAAACCCCAACCCTCACTAGCCCAAAAGAAAAGGAATTTTTTAATTGGTTCCTCTCCTTCTGAACAAAAGGCTAGTGCACCTAAAGAAGTAAATGCCCCCTTAGTCACCTATGATGACTCTAATGAAGGAGTAGGATCAGAGGAAGTTGCTCACATTCTAAGAGGCCTAGAAGAGGATGCTGCAACTAAAGAGCTGCAACCTACACTAGTTTTATACCTCAAAAAGTACATGGTTATCATGTACTGAAATTAGAAAATGATTACTCAATCTCTTAGAGGTTTATTGAGAAGGAGGAAATTGCCAAGACCTAAGAATTCAAGGATTTATGGACTAACTATAAGATGAAGGATTTTGATGAAAGAAAAAATAAAATATTGGAAGGAGTTGATGAATCGAAACATGCTTCTATAGTTCAACTAATAATTTATGAGTTGCATCTGGATGATATAACCTACACAAAAGAGCACAGAAGAGGAAGCCAAGGAAATTGTGTGTAAAAGTGATATCCTTATTGTGCTTGGTTTGACACTCAAAGAGTTGTTCTTGTTATATCAGGTGAGGAAAAAAGAAGATGCAACATTTTTCACTGAAATTGAGACATTGGAAAAAATAGAGGGGTATAGGTTTGATTTTAAAAAAAAGACTTTAGCTACTTGGGGTCACATTCAAAGGTGATAACCCAAGTTGATTGATATCTCCAAGGGGACACACAGAATGACAGTAGTTCAAACAGTAGATAACTCAAACCCTCTAGTTTATGCTACTGAGATGATGCATAGGAAAAAATTCAATAGGGCTCCGATGAAGCATACAAAGGAGAGGATTGAAGAACTATAGATAAGGGAGATGGATATGAATTTGGTAATGAATAAAATGCATACAAAGAATTAGAGGTTAGAAAGTGAACTTCATATTCTAAAGACCCTTCCTCCGCTAGATGTCATTGTTTTTCATCAACCAACACTTACTATTACAATCTAGGAAAATAGCCCGAAGATGTCAAGGAAGAAAAAAATACATAAAGAATGCACTTATAGAAATGTTGATGCTATCCTAGCATTTAGGATGAAAATGATTGTGGGAAAAGGGCAATGAAGTATATGAAGGATTTCAATGTTTAAGTAACATGTTTGATTTCTTCAAGAATTTTTTTAAATATTGATGGAGTTAGAAAGGAAATAGAAACCCTCTCAGTTTGAATTGGGTAAGCTCTACGAGATAACCAAAAGAGATCCTAATGCTCCTTGACAGATCAAAGATACAATTGATATGGTGAAAGACATATCAAAAAACTTGGCATATATGGAGCAAGAACAACAAAAGATTTCAAAAAAGATATTGCTCATTACTTCTATTGATCATTACGTCATTCCTTCTTTAAAGGATGATGAGCGAAATAAAAAGAACTTAGAGGAATGGATAAGTGATATGATAACACTACCTTAGATGGTCATGACCCATTTCAAGGACATTAGGAGTTTTTAGATAAATGATTTCCAAACCTTGCTAGAAAAAATATTAGTCTAGAAGGCAAATTTGTCAAATTCCAAATTGAAGTACGAGTTGCTATAGGAAAGAAGTGGCAAGATATACAAAGGTTCATTCCTGAAGTTTCCAAAATCATATAGCTAATGCATGCCCATGTTTCAAAATGGATTAATGATTACATGGTAGTACCTGATCTAATGCAAGTAGAAATAACAACCAATGAGGAGGAAGAAGCCGCAGTTGAAGATTGACAAACATGGGGTTTTATTTAATAGTTTTTAAGTTTATATGCATAATTAGTTATGAATAGTCATGTTCTGAAGAGAACTGAAGCTCTATTACACCCCTTCATTTTGTATAAGAAGGGGTACCAAGATCTCATTTTGGTATTACTATATAAGACAAGTTACAAGTTGTCAATGATACATATACAATTCTTTATCGGATACAATTCCTCTTTTATATTATATCATGAAACAATTTGAACTTTAATGGTTAATTCAATTCCCAAGTTTATGTAATTTGCATTGTTTTACTATTGTTCCTTATTTCAAAAAGAAATATAAGATATTTTCCTTTGATGCTCAATTAGGATATTTGGATGTTCCATAACTCATTTTTCAATATTGTCCTTTTGAATTCATGTTATTATTAATGGATTGAACTCTATGTGTATCTTTGATCATCAAATATTGCATACTATGTAATGTATGTCCAATTGGTCTCCATCACTGGGGTGAAATTCATTTAGACTAGGGTCCATATTCCTCAAGTTCTCTATCCAATAAGTAATGGTGTGCACATTGTCTTCAAAGTTTGATGATACTTTGGTTGTGGGTTAGAATCTATTTACCCAATGGAAAAGGAATCTATGATTAAGTTGATTAATAGTTATAATTGGCAAAGTTCTTTATCTAACTACCTGCATCACATTAAGTCATTGTCACTATTTCCATCCTAAATTTACATCCACCTTAGGATACTCATCAAAGCATTCAAAAGTATGCTTTTTTACTTGAGAATAACTTGTAGTCTCAAGAGCATTAATTAGTGAAATGTGCATAAGTAATATTAAACAATTTTCATAAGGTATACCCACGTAGGTTAGAAGAGCCTGAAGAGAAGAGGATTTGATCATTGAGTACCAATCCTAGTTAGTGGCCAAATTGTGTCGGATTATCCAACATTGAGTAAGAAAGGCTCATAGGTTTTCCAACCAACAATTTGAGGAACCAATAGCTAAATGATCCCTTTTGAAATATCTCATCGCTCTTCATTTATAGAAAGGATGCTAAATGAAAGTGACAGTATTTGGGAGTTTAATGATTTGGGGTGCTTTGAATCATTAGAAGACAAAGGCAAGGTTTATTTAGAGGCTCTTACTTCTCCTTTGGAGATAAGTGTTATAACTCCAACTTTAATTTTTTGTGCACAAGCATTGATTGAGACTTACATTATTCTTATTCGATAAGACACTTATTGTTTAATAAATTTTGAGGAGATAGTTGAGGGTTTATCTATCCTCTTTGATATTAACTAATGCATTTCTACTATTATCTATTGGCAAACCATCTTTTCCTTTGGATCTTGTTCAACATTATTTTTTGTAGATGATGTGTTACCTTTCTTCATTGATTGATCATGTTTGTGATCCTCACCTTCCTTGGCCAATGAGACACTTAATAGATTTTTAGGGACATTGATGAGTCCTTCATACATCACTTATCTTAACACTTTGTGCATGTCTGCTTTTTTAATTCTCTCTTTTAAAGATTATTTTTCCAATGTGTTTTGTCTCCTTAGTTTGTGAGAGATATTTTGTATGTGGGCACCTAAAATGACCTTGTAATAAGAACACATACTTTCATCATTTCATCATTTGCATTATACACTTAAGAGGGGTTCATGTGTGAACAAGATAATATCCTAACTAATTCCAAAGTGTAGAACAATTTAGAAGTTAACTTAGGTCTTAGTTGTTATTCCTAAATTTAGTTATAGTGTAGTCATGCATCTCATTTACTTCTAGTGTATTAGATTATTAAATAATCATCTCATTGCATAAGATTAAGAAACATGCTAACATCCTTTTTAATAATATAAAATTCCTCGCATGTATACGAAAGGGTTATGTACACTTTGTAATATATCCCATGTATCATTACTATGTCCTATCTCAATTTTTTTAATACCAAGGAAGCTCATGAATTTCATACACTCTTGTAGAATATTTTTTGTGTGCTTTGAAAGTGTTCTTGGTTCTTGAGTCAATCTTCAATTCCTACAAGATCTCTATTTTTTTTTGTTGCTTTCTTCAAAGGTTTTGTTTTCCTTGGCAAAGAGTTTGCAGTGTTCTCATGTTAGTATTATAAGGTCTAAGATTACAAAGAGAGGGGAGGGTGAATGAGTAATCTACCAATTACAAACTTTTCATTAACTATTCAACAACATTTATCAACTTATAACTTGTGCAATAATAAATAATGAAACAAATCAAACCATCCAACCATGAAACACAAGCACACCAATATTTTTATCATTGAAAGTCTTTGAGTGAAAAAAAATGGTGGGAATTAGTACCCACAATTGTTTGCACTCTTCTGAAGTACTCCTTGTTAAAGGCTTATTCCTATTAGAAGTGTTACGAATTCCCTATTAGGAGGAAGACACTATTATGATCCACTCGATTAAAGGATTTTCCTCTAGCCATATTAGGAGATTTACCCTATTAGGACTAACCTAGTCAAGGGATATAGAACCTTAATTAAGGAGCCACTTGATTAGAGGATCTCAACTTAAGATCTGATCTACCTGCATAAGGGGTTTTCCTAGAAAACTGTTATGACTCAATAAGTATAATGATATGAGAATAACAACTCTCTTTCTCCAATACAAATCCAATAAGCTCCATATTTTCTTATCTTATAGATTATCCACACTAATATCTTGACCACACTCTACCATCCATGATCTACATCTTCAAAATTCATCAATCTAGATATAAATACATTTCTTACTCACTAGGGTGACCACTGCCTTAAGGAAAATACATTACATTTGAATCTTTACACTTCATACTCGTTTCCCAAAATATAGGACCAAAACCTGATTAATTATTTACAAATCTATGTTGGCCTCCAAATTCATCCACACATTGATTTGATCAAGATTAATCAAATTTACTGACTCTTTCAACACACTTTGATAAGCTTGATAAATCCAATCACCAAAACCGAAGTGAAGCTATCTCACCAAAACATATCTGATCTACCATGTCACCATAACACTTGGATTGCTAAAAATATTCACCACAACCAATCACATCATCAATGGTTGAGAATCTAACACCAACCATTCTAAGTACTTTTCCATCCTACACAAAATGATCTTTTGATCATTGAAACTATGTATTTTGATACACCAAACATTGTGCAATTGCAAAAAAAAAATCATAGCATGGTCAAGATAATTCAAATTGAATCTACACATATTTGATAGACCAATCAATTTATTCATTATTTGTCATTGTCTACTCTACTTGTTTGTTTGTTAATCTTCAATAGATCATAACTCTCTCCATAAATGTTGTGAACCTTTGCAGATCAATGTATAACATCTAGAGTCATCTCTAATTTTCCCATTAGAACCACACACTTTGAATCCTTCCACAATACTGGATTCAACTACTCAAGCACTTACTAGTTCACCAGAACACTATCAATCATCACAACACCAAGTTGACATCAATGACAAAATAATAACTAATATTTTTGGCATCAAACTTGTACCACAACACTCTCAATAGTCTCCACATCTAGCAAAAAATCTCTTGCAATAATTATGCCAACATCATATGCATAAGAAAGAATGAAAACAAAATTAATCAAATTAAAGATAGGGAGGGGACATTGCTTCCACTCGCAAAAAATTAAAGAATCCAAGAGGATCATTCACTTTGAAAATTTTGATTACCCATCCCAATATCCTTTTGATTCTTTTGAAAAGAGTTTTCAAGGATTTATCATGCATAAGAATGAAAGAAAACTAAATAAATCAAGCTAAGGACAAGGTGGGGGACACTTATTTCCACTTGCAACAGTTAAAAAAAAGAAAGAGGATCATTCACTTTGGAAAACTTAATTGCTCAATTCCTAATACACACTCACAAAGTTTGTAACACATTATTGTATATAAGAATGAAATAAAATAAAATAAATCAAGATGAAGGCAAGGTGAGGGCGCCTATTTTTTCACACAGAAGAAAGAGAATATTTCACTTTAAAAAAATCAATTCTGTAAGTCCTAATAGATCAGGTGAGCCCACTAGATGGAAAATAATGTCAGATTGCAAGCAGAGTGGGCTTAACCGTGGAAGAAAATCCGTAGTTAAGCGCACTCAAGCTAGAGTAGTACTAGGATGGGCAACCTCCTGGAAAGTCCAGATGCTTCACTTCTATGAGAATCACCTGAATCTAATGAGTACTAAGTGTTCAATTCATTATCATGAGAGATGGGTTAGGGTAAACCACTATTGATGAAACATGGATCAATGAGTTTGACTCAAAAAATACATAGTTGAGTCCTAGTAGCAAAATCACTATTTGACTTGTTGTCGAAAATATATCAGGCACTTATCAATTAATGAGCTTTAGGGGCTCTCTAATGAATAGTTCATAAGTCACAACACTTGGTGAAGGTTTTGCAAATGGGTTTGAACCATTGAAGAAACTCCATAATTAAGCATGCTTGAGCTAGAGTAGTACTAGGATGTATGACCTTGTTGGAATCTTCAAATTGTATGTTGTCATTGATGTTACACAAATGCTAGTATTAACCAAGTAATGAAGGACTAGCAATATTAACCAAGCGTATTTAGTATTAACCAAGAATTTGGGTAATGAAGAACATTTAGTGTTAATGAACCAGTCAGTTAATGAAGGATATCCTACTTTCAGTGTTAACCGAGTGGTCAGGCATCAAAGAACTTCCAGTATTAACTGAGCATGCAATCTCAGCATTGACCGAGTGAGAACATAATACACTTGTCTAACAATTAACTATTTGAAACTGACTATTTGGATGCTTATTGATTATTTGAAAGGGTATTCAAGATGACCTATCAAAGCTTATGATATATAAGGAAGGTCAAGTAGTGAGGATATTAAGTGATATACATGGAATAAGATGGATATGTGAGCGAAGGAAAAAGCAAAGTAGGAAAGTGTGGAAGATAAGTTGCAAAGAATATTCTGATTAGTAAGGATCCAGAAGTCAGGAAAGAACATAGATTTGAATCTACAAGGGAAGCTTCTTCATAAATCAAGTCAAATTGTTGTTACCTTCTAACTATTGTAGCAGTGAAGAAATATCTTAATAGAGTTGACTTAACAGTCATATTGTAAATCCTTTAACAAGGTGACATTTCAAGATTGACGAGTTTGAGGACCTCTAACCAGGCCACTCCTAACATGGTGATCTAAATCCTCTAACAAGGTCATACTTAACAATATGTTTTGTAACCAAAAACATGGTTGGCTCCTAACAAGGCTCACTTCAGAAGAGTGAAAAATATTGTAACTAGTACATGGTGGTTCATGTTATTTGCTTTATGCTTTATGTTTCTACAACTAAGTTACTAAATGTTAAAATAGATTAATATCCACAAGACTTCTTTGTTAAGCGAGTTACAGTAAGAATGTAGTTTTTATCAAACTGGACAATACTATATTATCAGTGAAAAGTTCATTTGACATCTAGGGATAGGGAATTATTTTTGTGGTAACTGATTCACCCCTCCCCTCTTAGTTACTCTCTTCATTTTCAACAATTGGTATCAAAGAATTTGGTGCTTGCAAAAAAGGTTTCAAGGACCTAAGCTAAAGATCAAGATGTCAAGATCAAGATATCATAGAGAAGAGAGATTCCCAAGCTTAACAGAGGCAACTTCTCAGCATGGTAGGAATTGATGAAGCTGCACCTATCAATCATTGGAGATGTTGGTCTATTCTAATTGGAAAAAAAAATGTGCCACCACCTAAACCGATGACCTTGGAAGAAATAAAAGAGGCAAAGGATCACAATATAATGATGATTGATATTGCTTCCTCTCTCAACTATTTTGAATTTGATGAGGTTAAAGATTTTCGTATTGTATTTGAAATGTGTGAAAAATTGCACAAAATCTATGGAGTTGATAAATGTGTGCAAAGAGCTAAGGAAGAAAGCTTAAGAGGCAAGTTTTATTAAATGAAAATGAAAGAAGCTGAGAACATTGTCCAATACAGTGAAAGAATCAAAGAAAGTGCAAGTGCAATAAGAGCTGTAGGAGGAACAATAACTGATGAAACAATGGTTAGCAAGGTACTAAGAAATCTTTGTCCTATTTATGCAATTAGAGTTTCAACAATTAAAGAGATGAGATGAAATCCTAAAAATAATACAACCTTGGATGCACTTGCGGGAAGATTGATTGCTTTTGAATTGGATAAATTTGGTAACTGTGCTCCTAATTCCAGCAACTTTGAATCTGAATTCAAAGCCAAACTAACTCTTGATAGAAAATGAGGAATCTCAAAAGGAAAATAGGTTTTTATTGAAGAAGAAGAAGAATATGATGAAGACCTTGAAGTCATTGAAGCCCTACTTGCAAAAAGAGTATCAAAAGGGAAAGGCAAATTTAGAGGCAAAATTCCATTGATTTGTTTCTCATGTGAAAAAGTTGGTCATATTGCTACAAGATGTCCAAACAAAGAAGATAAATATGAGAAAATAAATAACAGGTTCAAAGACAAGAAAGACTTCAAGAGCTACAAGGACTACAGAGACAAAGGTAAGAAATCTTGTTACATTGCTAAAGATTATGATAGTGATGATAATGAAGAAGAAGTAGTTTACATTGTTATTAAGGATGAATCTAAAAATGAGGAAAATGAAAAGATGACACTTATTTCTCATGTTAGAAAAAATGATACATGGATCATAGATAGTGGTTGCTCTCATCACATGACTGGTGAAAAAACTAAGTTTGAAAATTTAGAACACTATGATGGTGGAAGTGTTAGATTTGGAAATAATGAACCATGTTATGTAAAAGAAAAAGGAATCATAGCATTAACTAAAGGAATCAAATGTGAAAATTCCTACTTGGTTGAAGAATTAAGGCACAATCTACTCAGTGTGGCACAACTGAACAATATAGGATACAAGGTAGAATTCATGAATGACAGAGCTAAACTATTGGATGGAAAAGGAAACCTGGTTGGGATTGGCAATCAGATCTCATTGAAAGTACATGTTTGTTAGCTCAAATAGAGGAAAGTTGGCTATGGAATAAAAGGATGTGTCATGCTAACTTTGATAACTTGGATACCATCAACAAGAACAAAATAGTAAGAGGCATACCTAGTCTGAAGAAACCTAAGATGGGCATGTGCAAACAATGTCAATTTGGAAAGATGAGTAAAATAAGTTTCAAAATTAAGCCTTTCAATTCTGAAGAAGTTTTGGAACTAGTTCATACAAATCTTTGTGGACCAATAGGTATAGAAAGCTATTGTGGAGACATATACTTCATTTTATTTGTTGATGACAATTCCAAGATGATGATTGTAATGTTCTTAATATATAAATATGATGCTTTTCATAAGTTCAAATGGTATTTGGCTAGAGTTGAGAAAGAAATAGGGAAGAATCTAAAATTCCTAAGATCATATAGAGGAGGTGAATTCATCTCAAATGAATTAAAAGAATTTTTCAATGAAATATGAATCAAAAGACATGTATCAATGCCTAGAACACTAGAGAAAAATGGTATAGTAGAAAGAAGGAACATATCCATCATGGAATGTGCAAGAACACTAATGACTAAGAAGAATGTTGCACCAAAATAATGGAGAGAAGCAATCAACACAATAGTTCCCACACTTAACCAAGTTCAATTGAAGAAAGGCACAAACAAAACACCTTACAAATTATAATATGGGTATAAGCCCTATTTTTGTTATCTCAAAGTATTTGGAAGCAAATGCTATATCTTGAAAGATGTAAGGAAAGAAAAACTTGATGCACAAAGTGATGAAGGTATATTCCTAGGTTACTCCAACAAAAATAAGGCATACAAATGTTTGAATCTTTCTACTCACAAAGTCATAGAAAGTGCTCATGTGAAGATTGATGAGTTTGGACAAAGGAGTGAATAATAGGGCAACAAGGAGCCTAAAGACTACATAAAGTTTGTTTACTATGAGGAGGAACTTAAGACTTTACCATGATTTGTTAAAGCCAAGAAACGACAAAATGAACCTAGCAAATCACAGACAATACAACCCGAGTTGCAATTATAGATAGAGCAATTCGAGTCACATACATTGAAACCCGAGTTACACTCAAAGGAACCTAAGTTACAACCAAATCAATAAGAGAAGCCCAAGCAAAAAGAGAAGATCATGGAGAACCAAGTGAACCAAGCTTAGAATGAAAAAAGAAAGATCTAAGACTTGCAAAATATGTCAGAAGACATCATGCACCTGAACAAATAATTGGAGGAGAAACAAATGACATCATGATAAGGAACATATTAAAAGGTACAAGTCTGCTTAGTGAATTTGAACTTAGATTTTTAAAAGATGTTTAAAAAAATGAAGGTTGGGTAGAGGCAATGAATGAAGAAATTGAGAAAATAGAAAATAATAAAACTTGGTCTCTTGTACCTATACCTAAGGATAAGAATGTGATTGGTACAAAATGAATATTCAAAAATAAGTTGAATGAGAAAGGAGAAGTAACAAGGAACAAAGAAAGACTAGTATGCAAAGGTTATGCACAAGAAGGTATTGACTATGGAGAAACATTTGCCCCAATTGCAAGACTTGAAGGAGTCATAGTACTTCTAGCATATGTTGTACAAAACAGATTCAAAGTATATCAAATGGATGTAAACTCAACTTTCTTAAATGGAATCCTGGAAGAAGTCTACATTGAACAATGTGAAGGTTTCATTGATCCAACCAAAAGAGACATGATATGTAAACTTCACAAAGCTCTATATGGACTAAAGCAAGCTCCTAGAGCATTGTAATGCCTACCCCTAGTTTAGTTTCATCTTTTTTTGTAGGCTTCCAGGAGTAATCCTAAGTCAAGGGGGAGTGGATGTAATGCCTACCTCTAGTTGACTTTTCTGATTGTATTGTCAGATTCTTTTAGGCCTATTTTATGTTTATGTTTATGATTATCGATACTTGGTTACCATATTAGATTTAATGTATTTCATATTCAGTTGATATATGTGTTGAGTTACTTAGTTATTTTATGTGTTTATGATTATTTCGATGAAGATACATGTATGTTCATTTAGTGATTTCAGTCATCTCATGACAATTGGTTAGTTGAATGATTTATATGCAATTCTATGATTACTTACCCCATACTTCCATGTTTATGTTTGGCATTTCTGATGTGGTAGAGGGAGGGAGTTGTACTCACCTGCTAGTCAGGATCTACATGATGTACCACTCCCTGCCATTGCCTATTTAGTTTAGATTATATGTGTATGTACATGCATGGATTTTATACAGATTACAGGTACCTGGTATCAACTTTTCTAAATTGCCAAGATGAGTGTACCCTATTGTAGTATCTCAATGGTATAAGTGGGGAGATAATTCTCAAGTTCAAGCCCTAACCTAAGCCAATTGTCTTAGAAAGTAGGACAAGTATCTGAGTTGTTTACCTGTCCGAATTCGTCAAGTGACTTGAATTCATGATTTTAAACATGGAGTTTGATTATGTTCTTTGTCTTCAGTTGAGTTGTCGTATTTGGTCTTGTGGGTCTATTATGATTTTCTATTATAATTAAATCAAATTAAAAGATAATTTAATGATTTAATTTGATGGAAATTTTATAAAGAAAAGTCAATATTTAATTATATTTAATTAATTGAGAATTAATTAAATTTAAAGATTTTATTAAAATTATAATTTTGGTGTTTTATATTTATTTAATTTAATAATTATTTATTTAGGAGTTTTATTTTAATAATAAACTCTAAATAATATTATTAGTTAAATTAATAAATATTATATTAAAAGTGTCTCATGTTTTAATAAGAGAGAGAAAGTATTAATTTAATAAAGTTTATTTAATATATATTAAATAATGTAATTACATAGTAATTCGTAATTATTATATAATTACATTATTAAATATTAAAAAGGAGGAATGCAAATTTAATTGTGGGGGCCATTGCGTTTTATGTTTTTTATCAAATTTTTTTAAAAAAAAAATTTAATTTCGGGCAGGCGGGAGCCACCACCCCCACCACTCTTTCTTCCTCTCGCCTTTTTACAACGTTGATGACAATTACTGTTGATGTAGCAATACTGCTACGATAGCATCAGGTGCTGCAGGTATTGCTGACACAATAGTACTCTGCTACGATAGCCCGTGGGTAAGCTGACAGGCCTTTATAAACACTTTTGTTCTAAAAAAAAATTGTTAATAGTTTTTTTAAATTGATTAAATTTTTATAAATTAATATATGTTTTAATATTTTTAAAAATTTGTGATGTTAATTAATTTAATTAATAATGTATTAAATTTTATTAATTAATTCAATTAATATTAGATTTAAGGTTTGATATTATTAATTAATTAATATTGTTATGATGAATTTAAAGCTATGTTAGATTTTTTTTAATGACAAGTTTTGGAATGGTTTTCTGTGTTAAATCTATATGATTATTTTTGAATTATTTATTTTAAAGTCTAAGGTTGATTTAATTAAATAATTATTGTTTACTAAAAATGGAAAGATTGTTAAACTCGGGTTTCCTTAATGGTACAATTTTATATGAAAATGATTTATATTACTAGGGAAATTTTACGAGTTAGAAACCTTAGTAATTATAATACTTTTGAGTAGACAAAAACGTGAACCCTGTTTTGAAATCAAAAACTCTATAAACAAGTAATTCTTGGAAAAGAAAAATGAAACCCTGGTTGTTATCAAATCTTGTATTTGAAAATAGATTGAACTATGAAAATTATGTTTAAACACCTTGTTATGTTTTGTTGAGTGTTGAGACTCGTGTGGACTTGAGAACTTTAGTGAATCTGTAATACTTGAAAACGAAATGGAACTTGTGTGTCTTCAGAACCTAATGAATTATGAAATTTACTTTTGTATGTACATTATGTGACGTGTGGATTACTATTGTTTGGGTTTGGGTTGACTTAGCGTTTGACCAATCAGGTTGTATTACCAAAGGCTTGGGGAGTTTTGTTCTGTGACAATGATTTTGTATACAATCTTTTGCACCTGACCATAGTAATGTGTCATGTGTTGTCTATGATGAGTTTTGATCATTGTTTGTTAATGCTTCTAGATGCTTGTATAGAACTGAGGTGGATGATGTGTCTTTTCTAATATAACCTTTTGAGTCTTCAATCAGTTATCTTTGGATTGCTTCCCAGTTGCTTATATAGGATTGAGACCTGATTATGAGTTATTATTTTGAGGTGATGTCATGATTTTGTATATGCATACTTGATTTTGGATCAATCATGTTAGGATGATTGTATTGTTGAAATCTTTGATTTTGATCAGTGATGTTTCAGTGCTTTATAGTTGCTTGTTTAGGAACTGATGTGTGGTTTATGGTCGTATGAGTCCTTCTGCTTTTGTTGAGCTTAGGGTAGGTTATCTGTATGACATGTTGGGAAGTGGCTTGCAATAGAGGTCGGAGCCCTAAAGAGGTTGCTTGGGTAACTCATTATAGGTTATATTAATAAGTGATAAAATTTCATTAAATGGGTTGAAATAAATTAATAAGATTAGGTGCCACATAAAGTCACTAGGGGTCCAAAGTCCTAAGGGACTGCTAGGGTAACCTTAGAGTTGACTTGTTAGTATGCCTTGTCTGTACGAAAGGATATTGATGCCTCGTAGGGACACTAGGGAGCCAAGTCCATAGTGGCTACCAGGGTAACCTTAGAGTTGGTTCATGCGATGACACTTGCCCACTTGCATAGTAGATTTCCTACATGTCTTTGTTGCCTTTGGGTTTAGTTGATTCTTATGTCTTGGTATCCTTTGAGGTAGTTTTCTTTTAGGTGTTTCCTTGAACCTAGATGTTGGTTATGAATTGTGTTTTGACATGTGTATGGTACTTGATTTTATCTCCTCAGTGTGGTGAGAGTGGGCCATTTAGGTTCCACGAGGTCGGGTAGTAGTCCATTTTTCTTATACCATTGAGATCTGACCATTGGATGTTGTTGCTGGATGTACTTGTGTAGTTGTTCCTTTCTTTCTGATCTTATATTTCTATTAGATGGTTATATCATGTTATATTGTACTTGATTTTTCATAGATCACATTGGATGATGTCATTGTATATTCTTTGAGCTTATCATACCCTATAACTTGTACATTGGGTGATTAAGCATTTCTGATTATTGTCAGGTGACATCTCATACAATTGTATATTGTTTAAATGGATTCGTACTTGTGATTATTCTTTGATGTGGTTATGTTGTGTATTGGATTTAGTATTAATTAAACTTAAATGTGATTCAATATCATGGAACCTTAAGAGATGTAATCTATTTATGATGGTTATATGTATGTGAGTTATTGTTTTCACTATTTTATTTGTTATTTTTATTGCTTCCGCTATATTATATATGTTGTTGTTTATTATCTTTATCTTAAAAAAAATGTTTGACAAACTTAGTGAAACTTTAGGTTAATTTCTTTTACATTCCCTGGTGGGGTGTTACAAGCATGGTATGAAAGGCTGCATGGATACTTGGTAAGAATTGGTTTCGTAAAGATAAATGATAACAATAATTTTTATATAAAGGAAGGACCACGTGACAAGATATTGCTTGTAGAAATATTTGTAGATGATATCATATTTGGAGGACATGAGATGTTATGCAAGTCATTTTTTGAAGAAATGAAGAAAGAAATTGAATGTCTATGTTTGGGGAGATAAAATTATTTGTTGGCCTACAAGTTCATCAAATGAAGGATGACATATACATCACTCAGTCAAAGTACACTAGGGAAACATTGTAAGCATTTGGAATGGAAGATTCCAGACCAGTTGGACAACCTATGTCTATTGGACATAAAATTTCAAAGAATGATGATTCAAAAGAGGTAAATTGGACTACCTACAGATTAATGATTGGAAAAATTTAGTATATGGTGCACACTAGACCTGATATTACATTAGCAATTTGCATAGTTGCAATGTTTTTTGCAAATCCTAAAGAAAAATCACATGATAGAAGAAAAAAGAATTCTGAGGTAGCTAAAAGGAACAAAAGAAGATGGTTTATGGTATAAGAAAGGAGGAAATCTTGAGTTAAGAACCTTTACTGATGTAGATTGGGTAGGAAGCATTGATGATAGAAAAAACACTAGTGGAGGAGCATATTGTCTTGGAAAGAGATTAGTATCCTGGACAAATAAGAAGCATAATTGTATTTCTCAATCAACAATAGAGGCAAAGTATGTTGTTGCAACAATCAATTGTTCTAACATAATATGGATCAAGCACCTATTGTCAAGAACGAAGGAAGAAATCAAGGAACGAGTGATTATCTATTATGACAACACAAGTGCAATCAATATATCCAAAAACCCTATGATGCACACAAAGACAAAACACATTGCAATCAAGTATCATTACCTAAGGGAATTGGTTCAGGACAAAGAGGTGAGATTAGAATATGTGAACACCAAGGATCACATAGAAGATATATTTACTAAGGCTTTACCTAAGGGTGCATTTATGTATCTAAGTGGTAAACTAGGGGTTATTCCCCTATATGATGCTCACTAAAGCAAAAGATAGTGATGCATCAACCAAGTTCCATTGAAGATCTATCAAGTTGATGCATATTGTCACACTTTAGGTGTGAAATGTAGAGCATATTGCATATGGATCAGTACAAAAGGTACATAACAATTTCAAAGTTTGTATCCTTTGACATTTGATGTCAAAGAGGGAGATTTTAGTGTTAACAAGGGAGAGTTTTGTATCTCAGAAGGAAAGTATTCAAAGATGGAATCTACAACAAAGAGGGAGAAAATAAAAAATGTACACAACAAAGTGTTGACAGATGTAAGAGAGAGAATTCATTTGGAAGCAGCTGAGACAAATCCAGGTAGAATCTCAAAGGGAGTTGGTATGGATAAGAATCAAAATGAAACTAAGGATATTATCTAATTGCTCATACTCTTATCATTGTATGTTAACATGTTGTGTTGCCATCAATGTCAAAGAGGGAGTTTGTTGGAAACAATTCTTCATATTTTATGTTGCCATTGATGTTACAAAATGCCAGTATTAACCAAGCAATGAAGGACTGACAGTATTAACCAAGCATATTTAGTATTAACTGAGCAGCCGGGTACTGAAGAATATTTGGTGTTACCCAAGCAGTTGGTTAATGAAGGATATCCTGCTTGCAGTGTTAATAGAGTGGTCAAGCATTAAAGGACTTCCAATATTAATCGAGCGTGCAATCTTAATATTGATCGAGTGACAACAAAATACACTTGTCTAATAATTAACTATTTGAGGTCGACTATTTGGATATTTATTGATTATTTAAAAGGGTGTTCAAGCCGACCTATCAAAGCTTATGATATATAAGGAAGGTCAAGTAGTGAGGATATTGTGTAAGTGATATACATGGAATAAGATGGATATGTGAGGGAAGGAAAAGGCTAAGTAGGAAAGTGTGGAAGATAAGCTGCAAAGAATATTTTGATCAGTAAGGATCTAGAGGTCAAGCTAAAACATAAATTTGAATATGTAAAGGAAGTTGCTTCATAAATCAAGTCAAATTGTTGTTACCTTCTAACTACTGTAGCAGTGAAGAAATCTCTTAACAGAGTTGATTTAACAGTCATATTATAAATCCTTTAACAAGGTGACATTTCGAGATTGAAGTGTTTGAAGACCTCTAACCAGGCCACTCCTAATAGGGTGATCTAAAT
Organism: Cupressus sempervirens; assembly: GCA_028749045.1. Taxonomy (NCBI): domain Eukaryota; kingdom Viridiplantae; phylum Streptophyta; class Pinopsida; order Cupressales; family Cupressaceae; genus Cupressus; species Cupressus sempervirens. Next base: position 747,287,662 of record CM053784.1, on the reverse strand, counting down.
CCTTTAACAAGGTCATACTTAATAATATGTTTTGTAACCTTCAATAGGGTGGCTCCTAATGGGGCTCTTCATAAGAGTGAAAAATATTGTAACTAGTTGCATAGTGGTTTTCCCAAATTGTGTTTCCACGTTAAATCTTGTTGCCATATGTGTTCATTTTATTTACTTTATGCTCCATGTTTCTGCAACTAAGTTACTATATGTTAAAACATATTTATATTCATAAGACTGCTTTCTTAACTGAGTTACAGTAAGAACTTAGTTTTAACCGAGCTTGACAATATTGCATTATTAGTGAAAAGTTGATTTGACATCTAGGGATATGGAATTATTTTTGTGGTAATTGATTCACCCCTCCCTTCTTACTTACTCTCTTCATTTCCAATAGACCTCCTGAGAACTCCCGACGCTTCACTTTTGTGAGCATCACCTAGATCCAATGAGTGTTAAGGGTAGGTCCCCATGCTGTTGCTTACCTTATTTCATCTAGCACCAATTGCTCAACTTTTTGAGGCACATTTTGGGGAGCTGATGACCCCATGCATGCAATATTTGCTACTTATTTTTAAGCAATCCTATTAAAATATTATTTCAAACTATATTTTAGTTATATGTTTTGAAAAAAAAAAGAGAGGTTAAGTTGGAGACAAATAAATAGGAGATTAAATTTTTTTGGTGAAGACATGTGTACTTTCTTCAATAAGCAACAACTGCATATTTTCAGGCCCACCAATTTTTTAATGCTTATTTTCAAATTTTAAGTAGCCGTTGCTATACAAAAATAGGGAAATATTCTAAATTATCCTTTCCCTATAGTTAAAAAATTGCACGGGGACAATTTAGTTGCTTAAAATTAAGCATAAATTGCTCTGAAGTGGCCGCATGGGGACATGGGGTAAGTGTTCTATTCATTGTCATGAGAGATGGGTTTGTGTAAACCACTACTCATGTAATATGGGTCAATGAGTTTGACTCAAACTACACTGTTGATTCTGGAGATCAATATCACAATTTGACTTGCTATGGAAAATATCTCCCACTTATCAATTTATGAGCTTAAGGGGCTTTCTAAAGAATAGTTCATAAGGCACAACACTTGGTGAAGGTTTTGCAAATAGGGTTGCAAGCAAAGTGGGTTTAACAGTGGAAGAAACTCCATAGTTAAAGAGCACTTGAGTTGGACTAGTACTATGATGGGTGACCTTCTAGGAAGCCTCAATGCTTCACCTTTGTGAGCGTCACTTAGATCTAATGAATGTTGTGTTATATTCATTGTCATAAGAAATAGGTTTGTGTAAATCACTACACATGAAATATGAGTCAATGAACTCTATTCACAATTGATAAGTACGAAATAATTTAACAAATTTTCCTAAAAAGAAAAGCAAATTCCCAAGAGACACATAACCCTATTCCCATCCCATATAATTAGAATTTCAAAAAAATACCAAAATCTAGGTACATTGCACCAAACAAGACAGAAAATTGGATGAGAAGTACTTTAAAAACTTCCTAAAACAAAGAATAAATAAAAACAATAGATTGGATGTTATCCTACGAAATAGGTGAAGACGATGGAGGTTTACAATTATATTAACCAAATGTGGACCCCAACTAAACATTGCCTGCGTTACACCTCGTATGATTTTCGCTGTCTTTCTTACGTGCAAGAAAGAATATTTCATATATCCACGAGGCAGAGTAGTTTGTACGATTGGATCAGAATATCCAAGTCAGGCGCAAACAAGTCCGTGCTTCTATCAGTAACAAATAGTCCATCAAAAAACCAAAAATATTGTTTCCCGTCCGAAAAACTGCTGAAATGCACAACTATAAGTAATCTCTGTTAAGAACATCTTTTCTTGACAACCAATTTTTCAATAGAATTCGTAGCTCACAATAGTGTTGGGGTAGATTTGAATTATTCTGTTATCATCTCCCCACATTGATTTTTTTTGTTACTAGTAGTGGTTTCAATCTCCATTCCGATAGTAGTGATTTTTTTTCCGTCATCTCTTAATTTCTCTAAATTGAAAAGATGTTTAAAAACTTGACACTAAATAATCAATATTTGTTATAGTTAATGCTGCTTTTTATGTTCAGCGGCAAAATCACGGAAGGATAACTTTTAAGCAATTACTCGTGGCAAGGGCAATCATGCTGGAACAATAATTGACGGTATGTTAATCTTCCTCCTAATTATTGTAATGTCTGAACATTTAGTAAAGCTCTTGTATCTATTTAAATTCAACTATTGCAATATTGGACTTGAATTGCCGCTAACATAGGGAGATTAGTTATGTTGGTTACAAACAAATTCATGGCTATTTAATATCAAAATCCCAAAAAATTGTAGCGAACCTAGAAATTTCGGTATTCTGGTAGCAATTCTCAGTCTTATTAATATGCCTGTAGGGCAGAGTTAAAGTCTATCGCTGTAAAGACGTGGTGCCTACAGAGTTTTATATCTTTAGAGTTTTATATCTTTGCCGAGTATCCTTCTCTATCTGCTCGTGCACTATGGCAGCGGCCTTTGGAAGAAGAGAGTATGACTTCTTGAACGAGCTAGGGCTACAGCCCCATAATCTGGGGTGTAATGGAAATGGAGTGTGGAAAGGAAATGGAAATACTGTTACATCGGTTAATCCCGCCAATAACCAGGTACGGCCTTTCTACGTCATTCTTACAATTCCTTTTTTGGTATAGTGGGGTAATATAGAATATTACTTTCTTTTTTTGTGATCTACTGAGAGAGAAACGTTTGAGTCAGAAACATTTCATTTATGTGGTATGAACGAGTGAAAGGAATATTTTAGTGATGTCCTGGAGACCAAGCAGTCTTTGGGACTGAGAGTAGCAATAAAAGGAACAATAAGGGCCCCATGGGAGTCCTAAATAGTTTTTAAGTTATGTTACATGAGGATGCACCCCCTATTTTTGGGCCTGTGGGGAATGTTCCAGAAATGTGTCCCCTTCCATCCCTGTCCCTGAAATGCTGTGGAACATTTTAAAAACCAATACAAGTTAATATTTTTCTCAAGATAGCAAAATAGAAACAAATCTAAGTTGGCTTTGACATTAACGCATGGTTCTAAGCTAGCACTAAGATGAATCAATGTTTCATGCATGCAACAGAGTGTTGGAGTTGCCCTCTAGAAATGTTCGGGAACCCCCTGCTGATCCTCGTCCCTGTTCCGGAAATACATGGAACATAGTTTTGAAGTCCTTTCTGGTATTAGATCTTCTACTGGGGAACTTTCTCAAAAGTGTCGCTCTCATTTTGTTTTTCTACTGGATTTAGATGTCAGAGCATTCCATGATGTAGTCTTATTTTGTCACTGCCATTTCCTTGTTGCAAAATAGACAAGTTCTTGTTTTTCACTCCTTAAGTATTGTCCACCTGCAGATCTTGCATCTAAGATGATATGAACTAGTTCGTTAGTGAGCCATCAACAGTTTTTCTTCCACTTAATTCTTGCTTGTGGGGTCAAATTCTTTGATATAGTAAGCTTTTTTCATATTTATTTGCTTTTTCTACACGGCAGTCCTGAATTTTGCTCCTACATACTTCGCAATTTCATCATAAACATTTAGGTATTCTTACATATTAATGTCCCATTTATTTATCCACTTGACATTCTGTTTCATCCAGTTGTTCTTCCATGTGCTTAGTTGTTCCTCTATATCCAGTCTGGGCACCGGCTAATGATGGCTTTTGATATTTGAGCCTTTTAAGTTAGTTTAACATTTGGGCATCACTGATGCTTTCTTTGGGCAGTAATCAAACTTAAGAGGAGCTTGGTCTTGTGTCTAGATTTTGATAAGGCACTCTTAATTCTGCTTTTCAGTTTTAATCTGTGTGGGATCCCTTGGTTCCTTGTCTTAGTTGCCATTCCATTTTCCTGTTTAAATAAAATGTCTAGGATCTTGGGGTACTTCTGGCGGAGTACTCATGTTATATACCTCTCAAATAACTTGTCTAGGAGCATGGAATACTTCCTGGTTTTACTGTGTTCTATTTTGTGGGTGGTGCAAATTTAGATTGATGATAAATTATAAAAATAGCGAGCTCTTTTTGTATGTTGACAAATTTAGTTCCTCTTTTCACTTCCAGAATGTTTTCTTGGATACAGTTCTGTAACTGATGCCCTTCTACATGTTTTTAAGCATCTGCAGCAATTCACAAATTAATTTTTTTTGATCAATTTTATTTATATATTGGTTAATCTGGACAACAAATTACAATAATCTTTTTCATTTATACTGAGCAGATTTGGTTGATTTTTGAATGTTTTAGTGCAGTTTAGCTATGTTGAACAGTGATGGGTATTCTGCCGTGACTATGGCTGAATAATTTAAAGCGAAATTAACTTTCCGATCCTTGATTTCTACTGTCATGTTTCTGAGATATCTTCTTGGAGCAGAATATATTTAGCTAGGCTGCAGATAGGATTGAGAAAAGTTGTTCCATACCCAATCTGCAAATTCAGTAGGCTTTAGGACATTTGTCCAATTCTAACGTAACTGGCAAAACTATGAAAAATGTATTGAAGTTTCAGACAATGAGTTTGTTAAAAAGATAATAGATAAATCAGCTGGTAAAATCAGCTATCTGCATTGTTGCACTGGTTTCTAATTTTTCTCATTGCTTGCAAATGCAGCCAATAGCAACAGTGGTTGAAGCTTCTATTGAAGACTATGAAGATAGCATTAGAGCATGTGGAAATGCTAGTAAAATGTGGATGCAAGTAAGAGATGTTTCTCAAGTTAAATTACAAAATCTTACTGTATTTACTAACTCATCTTGTGAGATACAATTAAGGTAAGTTTGTTTATCATTTATATCATCTTCCCAAATACTTTATTTTCTAAATTGAGCAAAGATCTATAGTCATTTTCAAAAAGACAATAGTTTATGGATGTAGCTGTTGCAATTAAGAGATATAAAGTAATAAGTTATGACCACATCAGGAAATCCCAAGTAAAGAGTAATTTGTCCCTGTCACAAAATTGGGATCCTCATGGTTAGAACTTTTCAGTCTAGTTTGGAAAACATGATTCTGCTGGAAAGGATGTCCTGGAAATCTACTTGAAAGCATGGTGCTCCAAAACAAGTAACTCCCTTGCAAAGATGAGATTTAAAGGCAGGGGAAAAAAAAAAAAAATGGGTCAGGGATTTGAACTTCCAAAAAATTAAGAGAATCAGTAATCTCAACAAGACTGCCATAGTAACTGGGATTGGGGCTCTTTACCTGCTAATCTAATAAAAGACAAGGCCGCCATTGTAGAGAAATCAAATGTGGGAAAATCATAATCCTAGTTTTACTAGGTTGGTCACAAAACATAGGAAGGGCATCAAGCTGTCTTTGTAATCCATTGGGAGAGTGAGAGAAGAGGACCACATCTTTTGCGTGGAGCATTACAGCTGTTAAGGCATGGTGAAGATTTCAACTATCATCCACATAAATACGCTCATAATCAATGTCCTTTAGCTCGCCAATGTAGATACCAATTAGAGAACATTTGAATATTCAGCACTGTAAATATGAAACCCTCTCAATATAAACAGAAGCCAAAGGATGTTGCTACTATAGAAGATGAGAACCATTGCTACATGATATGTTTTCACTGGAAGCTCTTTTTTCCTGTATTTTCTTGTTTTTTGAAGTACTGTAATGTCTAATAACCAATAAGGTCATTGGTAAGTACTGTAAAAACTCATTTGATCTGTAATTAACTACCAAAAATTTCAGTTTTTTTTTGATATTAAAATGAAAATGTACTTATAGACTTGGATATTGAAGTGAATCATCCTATTTAAGTACCATACTACAAGTCTCTGATGCTTATTGGTATCTTATTGTTACGAAATTATGGTCAATCTAGTCGATGCAGATTCCCTATCTACAATATTTTACATCTAGTTTAATGTTTGATATTTTTTTGCTTAATAGAATCGTCAGTTGTAAAACAAATTGTTTATATCCTTAGATCATAGATCTTATTTCATAGATGAGTAAATCTAAATTTGTTAAAATAGTAAAATTGACGTACCACTTAGATTTGTGGTTTCCAGCAGCAGACTTTTGAAAACCATTTACATTTTAATGTTTTCTTAAATATGTACTTTTCTTAACTTCTGCATTAAATTTGAATTCAATTTAATAAAAATAAATATTTTTAAGGTCTTACACCTCAACTACGTATATATTTGTATGCAGACTCCTGCTCCAAAGAGAGGTGAAATCGTAAGACAAATTGGGGAAGCTTTGCGGTCAAAATTAGAGCTTCTCGGAAGATTAGTGTCACTGGAGATGGGTAAAATACTTCCAGAGGGCATTGGGGAGGTTCAAGTATGCACATTTGATCCTATTTTTGAGTTGTTCATATTACATAATCATGGGCTGAAACTAATTATTTTCATTTTTTATAGTGTTGGCATGTTTTGGTCAGTGATAACCTGCTGTGCATTTTGTATTTCTGGATACTAGTTTATGTATTGAACATTTGAATTAATGTCAAATTCAATATCCTCATGAGATGATTAATTGAAAATAAAATACATCCAATTAATTTTTATTTGAATTTATGCTTCCCTGTTTCACAATTAAATATAAATAGTTGTTTGAATTGGCTATTGTTTGTGCACTTTGAGTTGAAAAACCAGATACCAAATTACTAATTAGTCATCATAAATAGAATTCAAATCCTGTATCATTTTGCACTTGGTTGCTCACTGAAAACCTTCACGGAAGCTGTAAGTGTTTGACAGTCATATGCAAATCTAGCAGACTCAAGAAGCTACTGATTGTAGAATTTTCCTGTATTTTCCTTGATTCTAGATAACTGTTATCAGAGTAGTTTGCTCATTGTTTGTATGCCTTGATGCATAAGGTGAGGGTATACGAAGTCTAGTGTCAAGATATGTTACCCATTAGATTACCTTGTCATTTGAATGTTCTTAGATGGAAGACAATGCAAGAACGTTATGACCTTTTCCAAAAACTAGAGTATAACATGAAGGATCAGTTTGATGAAAGTATTTAAGAAGCCACACCTTTGATTAAACTGTCTATAGCAATCAGATATTTTTGAGGAACATCACTTGTCACATGCTACAAGTTAAATTTTCTCAAGGTACTGGAAACATATATTGTTTGTGAATAATTTGTTGGTTTTTTAAAAGCTCACATTTGCACTTTTAAGGATTCCTACCTGTCAAACACAAGTGGGAATTGGAGAAATGTCAATGAATAAAACAAACTCAATGAGCACTTGGTGGAACCTTTACAGATGATCTAACAAATGAATACCATCCAATGAAAAATTATCAAATACAATATTTAAAGAGGCAAATATTGTGTTGGGGATGGATGAGATTACAGAGTTGAAGATGACAACAATACATGTCCTGTTTATATTGGTTTCAAGTGCCGATCCCTTTTGCTTGTTTGATCCATGTAAAAATGAACTTGTTGGCGGTCATGACTCTTGAAAATGCTTAGAAGTCTGTGGTCATATACGAGGAGAAATCTAAACATAAAGCCAAAGAGTGTCCGATCGGAAAGTCACTACCATAGAAAGTCAAGGTGCTGCAAAACCGACACAAATGTCAATTAAAAGGCGGCCCTAATTTCTTCTTTCCGGAAAAAAATCCTACAAGTCGTATGGCAAGTGGGGAAACTTTCTTAAGAGACTGAAATATAAGAAAAGTTTTCTGGCAAAAAACATTGGTGGCAGTTATGCAAGCACAAAGTATGTTGTATCAGCTAAACTTAAGTATTAATGGGCAACTTTAAATATATGCAATATCTATAATAAATTAAAATGCTAAGCATTTTGTTGGAACTTCCTTGATACCAACTTATTCCTCCTAATTTTTTGTCTCCTCCTGCTATTATGTTCTCTCTACTCTTTTTCCTTCTACTAATCGTGATGTGACAACATGTTGAAAGATTATTGTTACCAACCTATCATTATATTTGAGAATTCTGAGTCCTCACAAATTCATGTGCTGAACTAGTTACCTCATATGGGGATTGGCCTTCCAAGAAAAACCATAAGCAGTTCTTTATAATTATATTTTATGATCACTTCCAGATTAATTTTTCAGTATTGGTTGATTTATTTTTATTGAGTTTGTGGTTTTCATAAATATAGTTGTTATAAAGAATGGAAAAATTTCTTCCCAACTTAAGTTATTACCTACGATGTGATTACAACATGTAAAGAATTACTTGATTTATCATTAACCTTTTCCATGTTATCATATTCTTCTGGATATTGTCCACGAGTACAATTAACTATTCTTTTAATGCATATAGCTGTTTCTTGTATAGATCCCCTGTAAAACTTTATTATCATCTATATTCTTCAGACTTGAAATATCTTCACTCTTAGGATCTTTCTGTCTCTTAACCTTTGGATATTGGATGCCCTTTGATCTTTGTTTTTGTATCTAAACTTTCTACTTAATGTAGATCACTCTTCTACTTATTTTTTTTGTGCTACTGAAGGTATATGTAATATTTCTTTCACATATTCTTTTCTCTATAAACAAAATTTACATTCGCATGGCACTATTTTTAGTTAGCATACTCTTGCATCATAGAGACCAGACCTACCGAGAAAAAATATTTTTTGTTTTAACTTCAACCTTGAATTACCTGCCATGAGTTGGGATCTTGTAGTTAAGTTTTTATATCATTGTCTGTCTGTTGTTGAAATGGTTATGTTGCAATCTTTTAGTAGTTATAGTCCATTATTACTTACCTACTAACATTTCTCCAAGCTTTTTTTGTGGACGGCAAATTGTTTCAAAAATTTTGGTAATGGTTGGGGGACAACTGTATTATAATAATATATACCACAATTCACCTAAAATTGTACAAAATCAAAGAATAAATATAGAATTAAGAACATGCAACAATTGAGCAATGATGAATCAATATAAGTTCTTGCAACTAGACAATTCCAATTTCAATTGTTGAATCATGCAACATTTTTAATATTTATTACCATAGTAGCCAAAAATTAGAATTCTTGGAATAAACCTTCAGTTGAGCAAACCCCAAAGCAATGTCGCATTGTGTTGTTGGGACTTTCATGTAGTTAGGTATCTGGCTGTCAATGAGATGAAAGGAACTATGCACCATAAAAATATTTTCTTGCCTCATAAAGGCAAGTTTGTTGCTCTATAGGCAGTATTTGTGTGCAAATGTCTTGGAGGCCTATAGCTTTCTTTATTAATTAACAGGCTTCGTCTGTGCCCAGATGAAAGGAACTATGCACCATAACAATCTTTTCTTGCCTCATAAAGGCAAGTTTGTTGCTCTATAGGCAGTATTTGTGTGCAAATGTCTTGGAGGCCTATAGCTTTCATTATTAATTAACAGGCTTTGTCTGTGCCCAAGTGTGCTTGCAATCCTTGTTGAAAGTCTTGTAGCCATTTTTGAAAGCTTAATCCACTCAACTCTAATTAGTGAAGCTTCCTATAGAGTATATAGTTTTTTTGCAAGTCTTAAGGAGGCTATTCCATGCCTCATGGTTGTCAACGGAAAGATTCTATTAGTCATCTTATGTACTATTTTCGATTCAAAGTATATGCAAACATGTGTAGAGGGGTGTTAAACATCTACCACCTTTTGTGGACGATGAGATGAATATACTTAGTGTATTATTGTAGGTTGGCGTCCCTCTCATGAATGGTGTTACCTTCATTCAGCCAAAGATGCAGTTATAGATCTTCCCAAGGCTTGGACTGTCATAACCCCCAAATTCAATAACAACGAAATAGATTGTACGAAAGATGCAATATATTTCATTTTTAATAATATGAAGTTAACAACGAAATGGATTGTACGAAAGATGCAATATATTTCATATTTAATAATATGAAGGTATTACTAATACATTCATAACCACAATCCTCCCTCTCTTCCCATGCCTTGCCTTTAACTCCTTCCACTTGTTCCAATTCTTAATCGTAATCATAAATTGCAATGGCCTTTGAACTAAAGCGTCCTTTAGAAGAATAAAATGGGAAGTAAATCAAATATCAACTAATTTCTTATAATAATCTGTATTATTTAGCTGATAATGGTCATTCAAGTCTTTTGAGTTGTCTAGCTAGTTTAAATAGTGCCTTTCTATTTTCAGTATGTCAGTTAGTTGAGTCTTTGTTTTTCTGCTTTCATGATTCAAGTGTGTAGTTTTTGAGTCAAACTCGTTGACCCATGTTTCATGAGCAGTGTTCACAAGAACCCATCTCTCATGAGAATGAATAGAACACAAAACTCATTGCATGCAGGTGGTGCTCACAGAGGTGAAGCATCAGGACTTCCTTGGAGGTCATGCATCCCTTTATGTGATTCCTTTTTGTCTGTATTTACATCTGGGCTATCTGCTTTGATTTCATTGAAGTAATTTTTTATTTTAAGGCAAATCTCTGTCCCAATACAGTTGCTATTACCAGGTTTGAACAGTTAATATTTGTAGTGTATTTTCTGCTAAGTATTGTGAATCTTGTTATGTTATCAACATACATGTGCTTTTTGCAAAGCAACAACACTTTCTCTTGAAACTCAAACCATAATTACACCTTCGTAACAAGTCTTTGACAAAATCATTAAGGAGAAACAGTAAAATCTTGGTGAAGAAATTGTAGGCGATCTGTAATATCCCTTTCTGGATATGTTACCAAAAACTGAGATATATATTTGTAGATTTAAAACCATACAGTAAACCAATACTTGATACAATTTCCAGAACTTTAATTGATTTATAACCAGCAGATTTCAATATAAGAAAACTCAGAAAAGTTCGTTTATTTCCTCCAATATTCAGAAATACATATTTGCACCAGGAATTAATTAAACAATCTGCCCATTAAACAATCTGCCCAAAATATGTTACTGTATTATACAACAACAATACAATAACATGCAACAATCCAAGTAATCCAATCTTATACACAAAAATAACAGTCAGATTGGAAATATAAATAAAACCTGTAAGAAGACTAGGTTTGCGTCTAGCCTTCAAATGCTTTTTCAAGGGTTTGTGTCCTAGAAGAAAATAACCAGCAACGGTTAATATTTGTTTGAATATTATAATCTTCATATATCCTCACATGTGGAGCTTGTTGTACCTTTATTACTTTTCCCAATGTGATGCACGCTCATTCAAACAATGTGAGATAAAGCACCTTTTTTGTCCTTTAGTCACTTAGTGAACATAGTACCTTTTTAAATAAAGTGACAAGTTAAATGAACTTTAATAGTCACTTAGTAAACCTTATAGTCATCAAGCATTAAAATCACTGACCAAATGAACTTTGATAAGCATGTGTAATAGCTCGTAGGAAAGCTCTCGGCTAGACGCTTCCAACCCAGCACTGAGGTACTGAAAATACTGAGCTTTGACTACTTACTAAAAATAGTAAGCATCTGGAAAATCTGCCAAAACTACTCTGATAAGTCTGGAATTGGAAATGTCTAGGCCAAATCTCGAATTGAACCCTGTAAAGAACATTTTCACCCACAAAACCTAGGCGAAGCGAGTAGACCACATAGAATTATAATGTCCCAGAAAAAAGGGACATTACAGGATCTTACATCAAGATTCATCAAATCATTAGCAATCTGAAATCCCCTAATCTTATTAGTTTTATCATACGAATTTTCACAAGTCTCCCATTCATTCTTAGGTGTTCTACATGGCTTATAAATTGCAAATCAAATGAGACAAGTGAATGTATGTGTACATCCAAGTGTCTTCTCACTTTCAATCTCCCATTTTGATAATACATTAGATTGGTTGGTTGAGAAATTGTTTCCTTTAGATAGCCAAGATAATTCTTTCCTATGAAATACTTCCATATTTCTTCCCTGATGTATGATTATGTGCTATTAGGAGTTCAATTTGTGATTTCTCCATCATTTGAACACAAAAGCATGCAAAAGAATGTAATCAACCACTGCAAGATCACCCCCTTAAATATCTCAATTGTACATTCCCTCAGAAAAACATGATTTGGCACTTTATGCTGAGATCGTTTTCAGGTGCGTGATGCCACTTGAAAACTTAAAAGGAGTTGTATGAGCCCAAATAGAAAGTCCCTAAGGCTGTAAAATATGAGAGTTACTCATTTTTTTGAAAAAATTAGGCACCAAAGTTGAAAACAAATTTGGGCACCAAAATAAAAAATAGGTGTAGATGTAGGTTTGCAATCCTGCATACGAAATGTCTAACAGGGCCGTGACATATTTGGACTGAGAGATGAATATACCAGAAGATTGTTGCCAAACTTCAACACCTAGGCAATAATGCATGAGCCCAAGGTTAGTCATATCAAAAGACTGACATAAATTCTGTTTGATTCCTTCAATCAAAGATGTCGAACTGCCAATGACGATCAGATCATCCACATAAATAACCAGAAGAATGATGTTACTGTTAGTAGTCTTGATGTACAGATTTGAGTCTGAAGAACTCCTCTTGAAGCCTTGATCACTGAGGTACTTATAAATTTTTATGTACCATGCCCGAGGGGCCTGCTTCAAGCTAGAGAGGGCTTTTACCCATTTGAGAACCTGATGGTCTTTACTAGCAACCTTGAAACCAAGAGGCTGTGTCATGTGGACCTCTTTATGGAGATCACATTCAAGAAAACACTCTTGATGTCCATCTGATGAACCTTCTAGCCAAACTATGCTACCATGGCTAGGACTAATCTGATGGTGCTTATCTTTGTAGTAGGAGCAAAGGTCTTGTCATAATCAATGCCCTGATGCTGAGAAAAGCCCTTCGCAACTAAACGAGCTTTATACTTGTCCAAAGCACCATCCGATTTGTATTTGATTTCGTAAACCCATTTGCAACCAATGGGTTTCTTTTGTGGTGGAAGATCAGAAAGGACCTAGGTGTTGTTCTTTAGTAGGCTCTGGTGTTCAGATTATATGGCCTGTTCCCACTCTGGATTTCCTTTAGCCTCAGAATATGTTTGAGGTTCAAACACACTGTAAATATTGGCCATGAGAGCAAAGTTAACAGAATTTATAGTTTTTCTCTTTTTCCGAGTATTTCTCCCATCAATGAGCTCATCATCATGAAGATCAGCAAGTGTCTTAGCCCACCACTTAGGCCGGATAGGAGAATGACCAACATGAGTATCAGGAGATGCATAATGATCAGGTTCCTCATCAGAAGAATTTGGATCAAACTCAAGTGAAGCATCTACAAAGCGAGGTGATCTTGCAAGAGAAGCCGAAGGCGTCTGTACAGGTATCATTGGTATAACTGGAGCTACAGGAGCCCTCCCATCAGGTGGACCTAATGGAAGCCGAACTCCCAAATCATGAGCATGTGTAGGCTGGTCTGTTGGATCAAGAACAGGAGAAACAAGCATGAAAGGTCCTTGCTGCTCATCAAAGACTACATCACGAGTGTAGATGAGACGAGATGTCTCAACATCGATTAGGTGGCAGGCTTTGTGAGGATTGCTATATCCAACAAGCATGAGTTTCTGACTCTTGGCATCCAACTTGGTGCCTGACGCATCAGGTATCCAAACAAAAGCAAGGGAGCCAAAAACCTTCAAGTGACTGATTCTGGGCTTGCGACCTGACTAGGCCTCTTCCAGATTTTTACCTTTGACCACCACTGTGGGTGACCGGTTCAATAGATAAACTGTAGTGTTAACTGCTTCTGCCCAAAACTACTTCGAAACATGTTTGCGTTCGAGCATGGATCAAACCATCTCGGTGATTGTCTTGTTTCGACGTTCAACTACGCTGTTCTGTTGTGGTGTGTGGGGTGTGGTTAACTAGTGTTTGATGCCATGTGTATCCAAGAAGCTGGAGAAAACATTACAACAAATTCCCCCCCATTGTCTGATCTAAGAGTAATAATAGATTTACCAGACTCTTTTTCAACTAAAGGTTTAAACTTTTGAAATACAAGAAATGCATCTGATTTCTTTTCAAGGAAATACACCCACATATTTCTACTAAAATCATCAACAAACAACAGAAAATACTTGGACCTAAGAATAGGAGTGGTTATAGGGCCGCAGATATCGGCATATACAAGCTGAAGTACTTGAGAAGCTCGCCATAAGTCGCCATTGGTGAAAGGTGTGCGATGTTGCTTCCCAGTGTGGCATGCGTCACAAAGTCCAAGTTGTTGAGTCTGAATCTTTGGCAATCCAAGAATAAGCTCATCTCGAGCAAGCTGTGAGAGATAATGGACATTTAAGTGCCCATATCGCTGATGCCAAAGTGTGCTGACAGAAGACTGCCGAGTAGCCATAGCTAAGTCCGGAGAATCACCAGAATTAGTAAGTTTGAAAAGACCATGATCCTCAAGACCCACTGCAACAGTAGACTTAGTCGTCCGATCAGTGATGGTGCATTGATGTGAACTAAAGGTGATTGCTAAGTGTGGAGAATGTCGCAGCAACTGACTGATTGAGAGTAGATTTAGTTCTATCCTTGGAACGTAGTACACATCAAGGAATATGAGGTGCCTCCCAACAGACGAAATCTGAATGTCGACGTGTACTCTTCTCTGCCACCAAAAATAACAGAGTTTGAATAAGGCTAGTAGTCAATAAACCAATCTCTACGATGAGTGAAATGATGAGAGGCACTTGAATCAATGTACTAGGTAGATGACTTGACATGGTCTACAGGTTTTTTTAGCCATGAAGGCGTAAAAGGCAAATTCTACCTACTCAGTGTGCTTTGCATTGTTCGCTTTGGGCTGCAAACTTGATTGCTTAGACTATGTAGCTAAGCATTTTCGACATTCAACCTTCATGTGTCCAAACTCGTGGCAGTAGTTGCATTGAATATTCTTCTTTCGGGAACCATCTAATGGTGGAGCATAAGACTTCTGCTGAGATGGTTGCTGAAACTTGCCTTTATCCTTTTGAAAGTATTTCATAGCAAAGGCTTGCTCCGTGGAGTTGGAATTGGAGCTACTACCGAACTGTTGTTTCCACTGATCTTGCTGAAGTAGTAGTGTGCAGAGATCAATGAACTTCAAATCAACACCAAAAGATATGATGTTGAGAGTCTCGATAAAATGCTCATAGGACTTTGGTAAACTCCGAAGAGTAATAACCATAATGTCCTCTTCCTCCATCTTGCGACTGATGGCAAGGATCACGGATTTCCTGAATCCGATTCAGGTGTGGCTGGAGTGAGGTGCGCTCATCCATGACAATAGAAAACAAAGTGTTTTTCAGAAAGAAGGATCTTCTTTTGTTAGAAGTCTCACGAAGACCTTTAAGATGTGTCCAGATCTTAGTAGCTGTCTTGTCGGATGAAATTTGAGAAAGCTGATCATCGGCCGCGAATAATTTGAGAAGCATCATTGCCTCTCGATTATTCAGATCCCATGTATCCTTTTTAGAACTAGGAGCAGTCGGATGTTTCGTAACACCCAGAACAAATTGATCGGTGTTCCGATATTCAAAAATCGCGATTGAATTTGGAGGTGTGCTCGAGCAAAATGTTTGTCAGAGATGCCATGGCACGTTTTTCAATGAAAAATTGTGAAAATCTGTGAAGGTATGTTCTTTGAGGCAAAAAAATGGAAGACCTAGAAAAAATAGAGTGATTCATAAGAGAGCTTGAAAAACCCAAAAGGAATATGCTGTCGTGTTTGGATCCACTGGCTCGAAAATCGAGGCACAAAAATCGAGGTATCCAGAAAAGACAACCTAGTTGAGCTCTCGAAAAATCCACCAAGATTCTAAAATCAATTTTTTTTGAGCTTAGAAATTAGGGTTTTGAAAAAAACCCTAGTTGGCAACAATGGAGGCAAAAAAATGGCAGAAAAAACATTGAGGGCAGACAAATGGCCGATTTCTTCTATAAAGATTGGTTTCTTGCCAAAACATCACAAATTATGAAGAAATAGACACTAAATAAATTGGTGTTTCAGACACGTTTTTTTAGAAAAACAACAAAGAAATGTGGCTGTTAAAAATGTCTTAAAAAACATAGGAGTTTGCTTCAAATCACGACCATGGAAAAATGACAGCCTTTGCTGTGTATAGGTGTGATTTGTTTTTCAAAAACAAAACCAGACAAACCCTAGTTCGAAGCAAATACTCCAGACAAATAATTTCTAAAATAGCTTCTGATAATTTCAGAAAGGAAATTATTATTTTCAAAAAAATTAAAAAACCCTTGCTCTAATACCATATTACGGAAGTAATTGGAAAATACTTATTATTAATAGAGACCGAGAGGTCTATATATACAAAAGAATAAAGCGATGTTTCCTTAGGAAAGTATCAAAAAGAATAGAAATATTCTATTCTAACAGATAAAGGTAAAAAAGTGAAAGCTAACTAAAGCTAACTAGATATTTACAATAGATTACCATTAACTAATAATAGACAATTATCTATTATTGTAATAAATTGTACATTCCCTCAGAAAAACATGATTTGGCACTTTATGTTGAGTTCGTTTTCAGGTGTGTGATGGCACCTGAAAACTTAAAAGGAGTTGTATGAGCCCAAATAGAAAGTCCCTAAGGCTGTAAAAAATGAGAGTTAACTCATTTTTTTCAAAAAATTAGGCACCAAAGTTGAAAACAAATTTGGGCACCAAAATAAATAATTATTGCACCACTGCAAAGAGCACAAACTTCTAGCTCAATTAACATAATTAGCTTGAAAAAGGAGCCTGGATTTTTGAGATTTGCTCTTTGAAAATTGCCTCCAAGATGCTGAATGATTAGCACACTAGCATGCGCATGGATGATAAATTAGGGCTCTGAGTTCTACTTCGATTTTGATGAATTGACAGTCGATCTTAGTTGCTAATATGGACCTTACATGTCTGATGGTGGCCTCAGATTTGACCAAAAGGAATAGAAAGCCACAAAAACAGAACTCCTACAATGTTCTAAGACTAACAGAAAGCAATCCTAAAATCTTTTATACCATCTTAGAGTTAGGTATAGAATGCTCCATACCATACAAGATTGTCTGAAGATATAGCCACCTAAGCTAATTGCACTCTGAGACAGGAAAAGAGAGATCAGCAATGAAGATTAATGCTATTTTATCAATGATGCAAGAGAATAAAATTGAGATTCTGAAGGAGATCACTTGGTTATGTAAGACCACTTGGTTGTGTAGGCCAATGTGTGACATAGAATGACATAACATTATGACACGTTTCTTAATCTGATGACATGACACATAAATTGATTACTTATTAAGTTATTACTTACCCATGATGGAAAAGTAATAGTGTAACATGTCCACTTAAGGAGGAACATTATCCACTAAAGGTGGATCACTCTTCAAAGGTGGATAATTAATAAAATGATAAATGCATCTAAGTTGGAAGTCTCACTTAAGGTAGAAAAGTGATAATGTGCAGTGTCCCCTAATGTAATTATTTAGGGGTTCGTCTAATTTGTAATGATTGAAATTGCCAGAGACTTCTTTTATTACTAAAACCTTTTATTTTTCACTATCCTTTGTATTAATGAGTACTAAGTTGGATTTCAATCTGATTTAAATATCTGATCTGAATTTGAAGGCCACCTCTTTTTTCACCTAAATTGTTGATGCCAAGGTTTGGATAGATCAATGTATAAGATAAGGACCACCTTAGAAATTCAATATGGTATTGTATATACAATTATATATGCTATATCAATAAATTATTAATATTTTTGGTATGACAAATTAAATTTATAGTGAAGCAGCTATTTTGTGGAATTTGATTGTGTGCTCTGTTTTTTGCATCAATGTTTTGAATTATATTCTGTGATCCATTATCAGAATGAGAACAGCCAGAGGAGACAAAAAATGAACTGTTGTAGACCAGACTGAGAATATATAGAGGATGTCAAAAGGAGAGAGAAAAATGGGGGGCCAAAGATCAGAGAAGCCAAAAAGGTCAACCATGAAAATATTAAAAATAGGAAGACTAGCAATAGTAGAATATAAGAGAACTCATAGAAAAGTATCAACCGAACGCTAAAATTAAAAATAACTTAGTAAAAACGTAACAACAAAAAAATAATAAATATTTTTAAAAAGCTTAACAGTAAAAACCAAAAGATAGTATTAAAAATAAAGAAAAAGGAACAAATTATCTAATAGTCACTAATAGAGATAATAAGATTTTCTCATTGCTGCCTCATGAAGATGCCTGAGAGAAAATTGTGAAGTCTTACAGATGATACGATTTTCTGAGATATGATATCACTTCAACTTACATGGCAGTTTATTTGATGTCTTTCTTATTTCAACTTGTTTCTGATCACTTGCCTGTCCATAGTACAAGCTGTCTTTGTCTATTATGTGCTATCAAAACCCATCATGATAATACAAGACCTAACTGCGTGATGACAGCTGCTTAGTATTCTTTTCATTGATACTCCGTGTCTTTGTCTATTGTGTGCTATCATCCTTCATCATGATAATACAAGAGCTAACTGCTTGATGACAACTGCTTAGTATTCTTTCTTTTGGTACTTTTGCAATGTACACTTGTTACTTCTATTGCTTTCCTAACTTGAAAGTGTCCTAGGTCCTTCACTCCTGGATCAGAAATATGTTATTTATACTTAATTGGTTTTGGGGATGGGATGGGAACATCGCATAATACGATAATACCACCAATAGTGGTTATGTGATAATACCACCAAAGTGGGAATGTTCCTTTGTGGTCCCTAAGTAAGCTTAAATACATATATCTAGAATCGAAGAGAACTTACCAGATACACAATTGAAATAAACCAATATATATTATGCTAGCAATTGCATCCTAAGGTGCAATAGGTACACCAAATTTAATTGGATTTGAATTAAAAAATTTGTAATAAATTACAAATAATAAAAGTGTAATTATTATGAGGAATTTTCTTATTGTTTGGCTTATATGAGCTGAAGTAATATCAGCATGAAAGAGATTTTTAATGGAATAGAATTGTGTGTGGATTGTCATTTTCAAATGACAATTTTCATTTCAATTGCAATATGTAACGTAGCATTTGAGACATATATTGGAAACAAAAAATAATCTAAAGCCATTGCATATTCAAAATGGATTCCAATCGCTATTAATGAAAGACAAGTTCAATGCAGTATTTTGACTGTTTTGGAGTTAAAGAAAAAACATAAATGAATCTAAGATCATAGTATTTGAAAAGAATTCCATGTATTTGAAGTACATTCATTGCTAACTCTTCCATAGAAGTACATTGAGACAGCCCGATTTTGTATATGAAGGTGTAAAATCAGGTCTGGAAGACAGAAATATGAAATGTACCTTTATGCATATCCTCAAGCGCAGGATAAGGCAGGTAAAGTCCAATTTGTTTGGCATAACCATTTAGAAAAGCTCATGGAAGATGATTTGTTGCACTTGGTTGGATTCTTTTAGCACAACCGTTTAGAAAATCTCATGGAAGATCATTTGTTGTTCTTGGCTGGATTCTTATTGTTTCCTGAAACAAGTGAAGAAACAATTTAGGAGACACAGACAGGTAGTACTTTTTAAGGAGGTGTATAATTTTGATACGAAGTCTATTAATATTTGGAGTAAAGTAAGATATGAAGCATTGGTGAAATAATAACAACCATATAATGGGAATGAAGGAACTTTTAACTAATAGGTAGTGCAAAGAGTTGAGACAAGAACAAAGAAGGCAACATATCAACAGTAAATGTGCATTTTTGTATGATATAAAAGAAGGCTGTGACAATAACAATAATGTGACTTGTTGTTTCATTTTTCATGAGTTTAGGTGAAGCAGATCCAACATACTGCAGTGTTAAAAAGTTTTATTGGTGAACAATGTATGAGAAGTAGAAAAATACAATTTGATATATAATAAAACAGGTAAAGGTTACAATGAAAGGGTAAGTAAATATTGAAGAAAACCTCTTGTGTTGTATAGGAAAAATAAGGGTGATGATCAGCCTATTGTGCTTGAACATATTCTTGAGGTCCTTTGTTTATGGATTTTGCCCTCCTTCAGTTCGTGTAGTTCTGCTGAGTACATCCTAAGGGCAAAGAATGAAGAAACAGATTCAATGTGCCATCTACAGTTTCATAATTCATATATAAATAAGAATGGCATAATTGTAGAGACAAGCACATGAGTACTGTCAATTTTAGAAATGGGTGATTGATTTTGCAAGGTTCCCTTCCAACTTGAAACATTGTAAGCCAAATATAACTGCAAGAACATTATAAATTCAGTTGGCAGACTGTGTATGGCAATTTGCTGTTTTTTTATTAACTTGAGAGAGCAGTATGGCTTGTGTAAGTCAACGTAAAAAATTATGTGAAATGTTAAATTATATAAAAAAGCCATAATTTGCTACAATTATAGGAAAGTGAACATCATTATTGTAGAGTTGAGGATTGAATCTCCAGTTCTGGATAAACACTGAGGCTAAATTTAATGGATATTTGAGGGACTCATCACCACAGGTTGTATTTTCAGCAATGTATTTTCCAAGCTTAGAAAGTGGATAACAAGGACACAGTATAGCAAGGCAATCAGTGGGTGCACCTGTTAAATTATTGCAATTGCATTTGAAATTTTTTCAATCAATTAATCAAATCTGCATGTGCATTGCTATGCAACTTTATTCTTTCAGTTTCTTAAAGATACTGTGAGCAACTTTGTAGAGCTGCCCTTGACGCATCTACGAGTGTAAAGTAAACTTTGGTAGGCTCTTTCCGAGGTCTAATTCTAAGCAGTTTTCAATATGATTGGTCTAATTGAAAAGCATATAGAAATAAACTATGGTGTACTCAAAACAACAATGGGATATGTAGGAGTTCTAGGGGATCCATCTCAATTCTCCAGAAACACTTAAGCATTACCTACAACATTAAATTAAGAACTTCCCCAAGATTATGTACAGGTCTAAAGTACATGCATTCAAATGACTTCTTAAACACATAAAACACTAAAATATTAGTTCAACAATCGATGTTCTTGGAATAACCAGAATTTAATTCTCTAAAATGTAACTTACAATTGAAGCATTGTACTTTTTTGGTGACTCTTGTAGAGGATGAATTTCAACAGTGTTCTGTTGTTCATTCTGAAGAACTTCAGTAGCATTCAAAGATGGCTTGTCCTCTTCTATACCTAACACATATACATGTTCTGAAGGAGAAACATTTTCTTCTTCAGGAAAACCTTCTTCCAATTGCGGAGCCCTGAGAAACCACAGCTATATTCGGCACAGTCCAGAGATATGATCTTATCATTTATAGCCTGGACCAGAACATCCAGGAAGCAGAGAAATTAAAAAACTTGCAGTGATCCAAGTAGTTCATTCTGAAGAACTTCAGTAGCATTCAAAGATGGCTTGTCCTCTTCTATACCCAACACATATCCATGTTCTGAAGGAGAAACATTTTCTTCTTCAGGAAAACCTTCTTCCAATTGCGGAGCCCTGAGAAACCACAGCTATATTCACCACAGTACAGAGATATGATCTTATCATTTATAGCCTGGACCAGAACATCCAGGAATCAGAGAAATTAAAAAACTTGCAGTGATCCAAGTGCCCATAAAGATTGACAAAAGTATGGCAGAATTACTTGTTAGACAACTCAACTCTCTGCTTGGCTCAGGGCAACCTAGTTGGCTGGAATCGTTGTAGAACCTATGTACAACTTGTAAATATATGTGTTTTAATTAGAAAAATTTATAAGATTAACAATGTAGATTTTGGATGCTTTCAGTTTGTCTGTATTATGTGGGCCAGTCAACCAAATTTAGAATGGGTTTAATATAAAAAACAACCACTAATTTGATAAATTTGGTAATCTTGTATCTTAGAAAGGAATATATTATAAAAATGTCTTACCTTGTATGCTGATAACCACTGTAGTTTATGAACATTTTTACAGATCAACAATTTTACTTCAAAGAGGTAACCCTGCCGGTAAAGGAAATATAAACAACATCCAAATTAATGAAAAAAACACAAAGTACAAGATTATACATGAGAAGATCTGATCTCCCTCTACTCCCAAACCACCAAACCCTATGATTTTCCAACTGCCTGCCAAAAACACAAAGGAAGCCACATACCCCAAGAAAATAGTGCAAAAGACAGATTTTTCTTTGAATATGGTTCGCATATAATCTGCCAATCGTTAGTCAATGGGGATGAGTATCAAGTGAGGGGGGATTAGCTCATATTAAATGAGCTCCCACACGACCACACAAATTTCGGACAATCTCGCCACTTTGAGAACATGCAAGTGGAGTTGATGATGAAGCATACCAGATGGCATATAGATACAATGTTCCCTTAGATCTGCAGTGCTTGATGGCACCACCCCAACGAAAACAGAGGAAGAAAAAGCCAATGTCGATTCTCAGTTTAACTGAAATTAAGGTAGAAGGATCAACAGACTAAGACAATTCAATTGTCTTGCAAGACGTTTAATAGGATTACAACTGTTGATCAATAATGTGAAGTTGTTTTCCTCAGTATGGTATGCCTTCGGCGTAATAATTCTATATATATAAGTCTACAAATTATCTATATATACAAGTCTACACAAGAATGTTTCTATAATGAACAAAGAGAGAGAAATAGAAACATTTTGAAGAGAGAAAGAGAGTTAAGGAGTTTCTGGAAACATTACAAAAAGAGTGACCATTAGAAAAAGATGAAAGATAGAGTAAATAGTAATTATCTAATGTCGTACTATGTAACATATTGTTTTCAGTTTTAGATTCGCAATATGTTTGTAATAATAATATATGCTAAATGTTTAGATGCATAACAGAGAAGGCAGTCTTCTAAATTGAACAAGAAGACTATAAATCATATGACAATGACATACTGCAATTGGTAAAGTTGTGATTTGAACAGTGATGAAATTTACTGGTTATTAGTATTCTATCAAAGTTCCAAACTGATTATGTATTGAATTAAGCTGGATAAATAACAAGCTGATACACAAATAAAAAACTAAAACAAAAATAAGAATTCTTAATCAAGGTACTGATACACAAATTAAAAACTAAAACAAAAATAGGAAATCTTAATCAAGGTCCTAAGCTATGATGCTCTCCACTGCGTACTAGGTACTTGGGTATGTGTGGGTATGTGTACCCATGCAACATAAATATAATTAATTTATGTACACATACACAGAGCCCTACCTGTACCTGGGGGACTTTTTTGCCGTTTCTGTGTAGCTGAACCCTGGATTTGTATCTGTTTCCATATTGGAACAAGTATCTTGAATTAATGTGCTTTAAATTCTTAAGTGTTTCAGCCTTTTGGCGCTTTCTGCTGGAGTCACTTTTGTGCAGTATGGTCAGAATTATTGTACACTACTTTATACATTCTTTTCATGAAGCAACAGTTTCAGTTATTCATATCCAGAAAGTTCATTTTAATTTTCATTGCATTTTGCTTTCAAAGATTACTTATATATAGAAATATCAAATTCATAACATTGGATTAATGATGCTTTTTCCAATATTTCTTCCCCTAACATTTACTTTATAATTTTGCAGGAAATTATTGACATGTGTGACTATGGAGTAGGCTTGAGTCGGCAGTTGAATGGCTCTATTATACCTTCAGAACGTGAGCTTTTGTATCTTCTAATGTTTAATTATTGCAATAGTTTGACTTGTATTTTATTCATTTTCTTAGAACTGGTAATAATCTTCATGGTGCTGTATATATAATGTGTGAAATGGTTTTAGCTTTTGAGTAATGAAATATATTGTTGAGCATGTGGACATGAAATGTTCATTTGTTGCTTGAACGTGTTTTTACTTTTCAGTCATAGAAAATGTTTTTAGACTAGTTTGTTTTATTAAATATCGAGGAGCAGACACCTCTTCCCCAGTACAAGATTTTCTGAGCTGAGAAGCTAATAGCCCTTCAAACCATAAACTTATTGGTGCATCATTAAAGGACAATTCCTTTATTATTATGAACAGGATACTGGGTTTTGAAACTGTAGTATTGTGACAATAAGTATCCCCATTTATCAGTTTAGATCGGACTGAAAATTGGACAATGTATATTAAATAGGTTCAAAACTTTCCGTTTGATCTAAATAGGATACTTATCAAAATTTGGCCAGACCTGATCACAATCCTTGTATCAACTGTCAGATACGATGGTGGGTGCTTGGGTGGCATTGCCAGTTGTTTTGCTTCTGTATTTCTCTTCTCACGTATATAATATTAATTTTTTATTAACTCAGAAAAATCATCACGTGTATTTGTCTTCAGAAGCTGATTTCTGTACACTGGCTTGAGTTGTTGAGTCTAGTGTAAACAACTGTGGGTGCTTGGGTGGCATTGCCAGTGGTTTTGTTTGAGCATTTCTCTACTCTAGTATTTGCTATTGATTTTTCATTTGGGCACATGATTGGGGATTTTTTTCCGAATTATGATTTGTGTACATCTATATATATATATATATACACACTAAAAAATAGGAGAAATATACATATTTCTAAAACTAAATCATTTCATAGTATTAATGTATGATTCTAGTATACATCTATGAATCTAGTATACTTGATAATTGATCTATTTTCACGATTATAAAGGAAATCAACACATTCACATTAAATTACTAAATTACAAAATGAAATTATGAAAATTCAAAATATAGATCATTAAACTTAAAGTTTGTAACATGATTCACTCATAAAAAAGTTTTTGATTTCAATTATCAAATGAATTTTCAAGAAAATTCGCTTAAGAGGGGTATTGGTGAGCTGCAAGTGCCATATCCACATCACCAGAGTAACCCAAACCAGCTCCACTAGTACTAGAGGGGATTGTGAACTCATAATCCTCCTCCTCATCATCCACATCAACTAGAGTGGATCTAGCAAGATCCCGGATGGTCATATCTAAATCAGGAGTCTCGGGTGCTACATCCCAAAGCTTTTCGGGCCCCTTTTTGAACTTAGGATCCTTCTGTGACAACAAGCGCAAATTGTTGTGAATGAATAAAAGTTCCTTTTTTTGCAGCCAACGGGTTGTGTTTGACCGAGTGGATAAAGGAGTAAGTACTGTTAATTTAGATTACATTTATAAATTTAAATTCTCTATAATATATTATCTTAGAATAATATATGATTCTTGTAGTTAGAGCCCCTACTTTGTAATAACACTTCTTGATATTATGTGTTTTCTAAAGGAGGGTTCTTACTCCTATAAATATATTTGAAAGGGTTGAGTATCTAACCTTTACTAAGTGAAACATCCCATGAAACACATCCCATCGGCATAAAACAATAGTTTACACCGCTCATTAATAATTGATTATATCCCGAAAATAGAATGTAACCCAATATGTTTGGACAACTGCTTAGAAGGATAAAGACATATAACGGAGCCTTGAGAAAAACACTTGCCGTAGATAGGCGATTAAACAAGCTAATAATGAAAGATGAAAACACATAACAAAGTCCAAAGAAATAAATGCCAGTCACGTCACATGGTGTCTGACACGATGGTGGCGAGAAATCGAGAAATCAAGGAATGGGCCCGCTAGTGTAAAGGGGATTAATATGCCCGGTCAGACAACATATGTGAGGAGGTGCAAAGGTGTCATCTTGTTCCATTGATGATGAACAATTGCTCTCACCTTTTTGTAAAAGGTTTCCTGAGGATCATTCTCCCTCCTTTGTATGACCTAGGATATGAGATATGAATAATAATTATAATTAGTGATTATGTCAATTTAAACTTTAGAATCTAGATATCTCTTAGATAAACAATTGTAAAAGAATGTAGAACTTACCATTTTAATCTTTTCCAACATAGTGTCCATGGAAACATAAATATCCCCAAGGCATGGCTCATCAGTGTCTGCAAAACGAAGCATGGGCATATGATTGGATCGGTGAATGGTGAATTCCAATACAAAAGTCATAAGACCCCACTAGTCCTCATCTAGTATTATTCTTCTTAATTTTTGGGCCCTTTCTGTATTGGCTTTCCTCCAAATGCCCCATTGGGGGCTAATGACCATCTGTTTCAATGCTTCCTTCACCTTCACAAGTCGTCTCAAGATGATTGTGTGAGAGTCAAAGCGGGTTTCAGCAACCTAAGAACATTTTAAATTCAAGTTAGTAATACATTTAAAACATGTTAATGTAAACAACACAAAAAAAAGTATTATGTAATCCTATATAAATTAAATTTTAAATTAAAAAATTTGCCTTCGATAATTCCAAGTTTGAGAAACTCCTAAAAATTGCTTGTGACATTTGGTGATTTTTCACAAACATTTGAATTTCTTCAGCCTCCTCATATATCTTTTTCATCCAATCTATTTTGGTGCCAGTTGATATCTTCACCAAATTGAGTGAGTGGACAGTACACGGTGTCCAAAAGATATGATCATATCTAGACTCTACCAGTAACCTCGGAGCCTTGCATATTTTCGCATTGTCCGTGACCACTTAGACAACATAATTAGGACCCACTGACTCTATGGCATCAATGAGAATGCGGGACATAAATTCTAAATCTTTCACTTGCCCTTCACAATCAATTGCCTTCAAGAACATTGCCCCCTTACTTCGAACTAACAACTATGAGAGAGCAAATGAACTTACATCATGAATAAAAGGGATGTTTTTAGGGTTTAGAACAAAAAAAACATAAAAAAATTACACTTGGGCCCACCACCATTTTTTTTTCTCTTTCTTTTTTGGGAACTTGTGTTGGATCCTTGTACTGTGGCTTGGATCCATGAGTGATCCAGGGAGGATCCTCGATTCTGCCTATGGATTTGTCAGGATCCACGGTCTATGGATCTGTCACTGTGGATCCTGACGGATCCACAGTTAGAATCAAGGATCCTGTTCGGATCCTCATGGACCCAAGTTCGGATTTGACCTCTGAGTCGCAAATCCAACAACCAAGATTTTTCATAACACAAAAAAATACCATATGCATTAATCTCCACAAGTTGAATCTTATACACCGGATTTAGTTGTTTAGGTGAGTGTAATGTAAATAATTGTTTGAGTTTTTGTAAATCATCTTCATCCTATGATTCCAATGTGTTTTTCTTTCTTTAATTGAATTTTTATATTTAAAGCTATACACATGCACTGCATTTCCCATCTCTTTGGCTGAAAGTCTGTGATAGTTTATAGTTTGCACTTGTAGTATTTTATTGTTTTCCAAGTTCTAGTGTCTTCAAATGGTAAGATACTTTTTTGTCTAAAGAACCTTTTTTATAAATAATTATAGACTATAGAAGTTGTCTCTAATGGTACGATGTTGTTGTCACAAGATACTTCCTAGGTGTGCTTCACCTTAGTACATATACATTTATAGTTAGTTGTTTAGCATATTGGATGGAAATATTTACACAAATTCTATCATGTTTAATTTGTACCCAGCCTAGTGCCCTTTAGTGCTTAGATAGTTTTTGGTTAACATAGTCCTCGGAAAATTATAGTGATGCGTTTTTAGAATCCTTCTTTGTTCTTCATTGTACATTCATGCTTTGTTCCAAATTGTAAGCAACTATATTGATTTCCTCAATTAATCAAAGCTAGCCGATGGGACTTCAGTACCTTTAGTTGCAAACTAGTAGAAAGATCCCGAGGTTTTAAAAAACAATTAAATAAAAGAAGTATGACTAAGTAAGACAACTCTATCAATTAATTTTGAAAACCTAAACCCAAACATCATGACTTAAAAAGACTTAACACTATAATGTAAGTTTGATATTGTCAAATAGAGTGGATAAATAAGCTGAGGATTAACTTAATATCATTAAAGACTCCATAAAGGATCATCTCCAAGATGAAGACAACTAAAGAAATGTTTGATGCATTGAAAGGAATGTATGATATCAACAATTTCTGTAGAGCTCTCGCCTTGAGACAAGAGCTCCATTATATAAAAATGGCTAGAAGGGAGTCAAGTCTTTTCATATGATATCAACAATTTCTGCAGAGCTTTCGCCTTGAGACAAGAGCTCCATTATATAAAAATGGCTAGAAGGGAGTCAAGTCTTTTCATTCTTTATGAAGATCTTTGTTTTGAGAGATCAATTGAGTACTATTGGGGATACAATTGCACATAGAGATCTTGTTATATTGGCTCTGAATGGAATTCCCAATCTTGGGAACCTTTCATTCAAAGCATTAGTGGAAGATCCAAGTTGCTCAAATTTGATTGCCTACAGACTAATTGTATTAAGAAAGAAACCAAATTGGTAGCAAGCAGAGATGGGCAAAACTCCTCATTCAAAGTATCGGTGGAAGATCCAAGTTGCCCAAGTTTGACTGGCTATGGATTGATTATAATCAGAAAGAAACCATACTGGCAGTAAGAGGAAATGGGCAAAATTCCCATAATGAAGAAAAACAAGCTTTGGCCACATGTGCTACTAGAGGTAGAGAGAATAAGATTTTGTTCTTTATTGTGTTTTCCTGGATCTTTCTTCCCATCATTCTTTCCCTTAGGTGTTGCTCCAACCATTTCTTTCTTTCCCTCACTTGTAAATACCTTGGTGGTTTGTGTGTTTGCATCCTTGAGTGGCTGTTGAGCTTTGGTGACAGCTTTCTTTGCTTCACAAGCTCGGGTTTCCGTTTCCCTAGATCGCTCTTTTTCTTCTTATTGGGATTGTTCTTTGGTTCGTTCTATAGGTTGTTTCCTATTGGTGTTGTTAGTCTTCTTCATTAGAGAATATGGCTAGTGTTCTTGCTTGTGTTGTTGGTCATTTTTTTTGGATTTTTCGTTTTGTAGGCTGCTCGACCCATCGTTCTACTATTTTCTGGATTTGGTAGCTGTTGCTCGACCCATTTTCTTTTGCTGCCCCTTCATGTGTTTGCTCTGCAATCCACGCGTTTTCTCTGCAACCCACACATTTTCTCTACATGCACTGCTTCCTTCAAGTGAGGTGGTGTGCTTTGCAACTCTTAGTGGATCTGGGAATGGTATTTCACCTTCATGGAAGTGGAGCCTACCGTCTTTGGGCTATCGTAGGCTTCCTCTGCCCAAGTCACGTACTAGCAGATGATGGATTGAATAATCGAGCCAGAGGTAGAGAATTAGGGATTGAGAGACATAGTCCATTTTCTCTTAGAGATTCTTACAGGACTAAAGCTGTAGGTTGAATCCAATGTCCTGATCTTTGAAGTCCCAGATTAACTTGCATGAGCACTCTTCGAGATTGCTGATCTTAGAACGCAAGTAGATTCCAACAAGTCATAGGTCAAGGAATTTCATGATATCAGAGAAAAACAAATTGAGCTAAACAACAAACATAGCTCCCTCATTTTAGAAACTGAACAAAAACTTAAGTCTTGGGCATCTATCTACAACAACTCCAGTGTTGCACCTTGCTCTGGTGTGGAAGCAAGCATTGGTCTAGGCTAAGTTCGTAGACAAATGCACGAGATGGGATGATGTATACAAGACCAAAGTAGTTCAACATTGAATTTTATCCTTGTGGCCATGTCACAGTCTTTGAAGATGCAAAATTGGTCGCTAGTATAAGTTTGTTGGGTGCAAAAAACTAGAATAATTTTCACCACCCCACACACTTGCAAGAAACATCACCACTTTCTTCCTCGCACTATTGTGGGGTTGCGGGGTGCGTTGACTGATTGACTGCGGGCATATACACTTACTAAGTGAGCACCTTGACAATAATTGTGGAAGCATGCATGAAATATGGCTATTGATCATTGTAAAGATGGTTGAGCCTTATGGTTTAATAGAACAAGGCCCCCCAGTCCTCTACTCCACTTTGCATACCCACAACATAAAAGAAAACCATAAGGTAATACCATAGGGGTGTGCACTACTTTATATCTTTTGTTAAATGCTAGCTCCTCACACTTGCATCCATAAGGGAATAAAACACTAGATACCCGCGGGGAAATGTGGGGACCATAAGGGAAGATAATATGACATGTTAGTGACATAACTTCAGATAACATGATGAGTTAGCAACAAATATCGGAAAATAAGTGTTGGCCCAAACATAGATTAGCCCATGATAAAGGCGTCTTAGATTGTTTATCTATGATGGGTTAATGGCGGCAAAATAGTCAACAGTTACCAATCTCATGTCATTTGTAGCCCTTGACCTCGAACTTTGATGTTTTTACAAAGTTACTTTGCCAAAGTCAAAACTACAACCTTACTAGAGTACCTATTTTTTCCTATGTTGTGAACTCTATAATAAGCTTAATACATCTCATTGGAGTTGGACTTTCATTTATCCCTTTACTTGAGTAGTTGATGTGCAACTCTATAATGCCAAATAACTTCTAGCATCTAGAATCTTTTGAAGGGGAATTTTGAAAAATGTGATGTAGCACTTTGTTCAAGAGCGTTAATGAAGATCCTAACATTTGGTTTGGGGATATCTAGGATTTAGGGCCTTTTGAAGGAAATTATGAAGAACACATCGATACCTTTTGGAAACCTCATTTTGAACACTTATTGTTGAATCCCTAGGTTTGAGGATGAAAGCCCTTGAATTTATGAATGATTAGAGGACAAAAAGCCTTTCAACCATGTGCAATAGAGGACAAAACCTCTTTGGCTACAAAATGATCTCACTTAGAGTTGTATTGGAGTTTTTATGGTCTTGGCTCTTAGTTGGGTAGAGCTTGATTGATTTGTAGGTGGTCATGGATGCACATGTGTTGTATCTATAGTTCGTTAAACCTATTGTAGAAATATGTGTAATTTACTCATTTCTCCCAATATAGGATTGGTTCTACAATCTATTTTTGTTATCCAATTTGATGTAGCAATGAATGCAAAAAATTTTTTTTAAATTTGGTTTTTGTAGATTCAGGTAGATATTAAAATCTACATATTTATGAATGTTTGTTGTAATCCAGGGTTTGGTGTTATGAAAGGACAAGTTTTTGGGTTTCATTGGATCTATTTAAAATATTTATAGCCAAAATTCAATAGTCTTAAATACTCAGTACTTGTCTATGATTTGATGCATTCTAAAAAGAGTAGCCATGTACTACTAGAGAGAAATCAGAAAACAATCACTCCTTAGAAAAGCCAAAACAAAATATGATGGAACAAAAGGAAAAGAGATACAATGCAAGAGAGAGCTCCAAGACTCAAGTAGAAAGGAAGTTTGATATGATGCTGACTATATTGGGACAAATGCCACACAAGATGGATGAAACAACATGATTTTGCTTAGACAACAAAATGATGAAGGAAACAATTCCAGGGATAGCAATCTACATGTCACTTGTACCAATACTTGAAGGATAGTACATATCTCATTTAATAGACCATTCCAACCTATAATCCTTAATAGAGACGAAGAGGATAAAAAAAATGAAGCTCAAAATCCTATAATTGATGACATTATAGCTTATTATGCGAAGTACCATGCCCTTCCAAAGGAAATCTAGGACAAAATTTCTCTTATTAACTTAAAAAGAAAGAAGTTAAGTGAGAGTGGTCCTAAACTTGAATCTAGACTGCAAGCATTCTAGTGAAATGTGAAACATCCCTTGGTTAAGTTGATATTCTCCACCTGCTGTGGCTCCAACCAATGCATTGTTCCCACATGGGTATAGAAGTTAGAAGATACCTAATTCTCAAGCCTATAACTGAAAATGACACTATTAAGTTTGCTATCACACATTGGGATAGTGCTACATGTGGTGTACCATGGGCTGGTCCTCAAGGCCATGGCTCCATGTAGTTGTACAACTAGTTTTGCATGATACTGATTTAGAGATTTGGTTAGAAGGATCCTAGGATACACTTCAAAGAATTGGCTCAACTCAAACAATGTTGGCTAGTTGAGAATTGTTATAGAATTTGGTGCTTGATATTTTTGAGAGGAGGTTGGTTATGCTCTTCTTTGAGGTATTTATTGAGTCTCTCAATACACTAGTCAAAGCATTTCAAGCACCTTCCCTATAGGAGGCGATCAACAGGGCATTGTCACTTGCGACTTCTATGCCAATGAAAATGTTTCAAAAAAAGACCTCCCCTCCCAAGAAGGGTTTTCATAAGAAGATACGTTGGCCCTAGAACTACACATCTAGGCAAGATATATAGTCAAAGAACGTTTTCGAGAGGGAAAAAGCTATACTTCTCTTTTAAAGAGCTTTGGTTGGTTGGATATAGATGTCTTCGCAAGGGACAAGTGTACAATATTTAGGTAGTCCTTGAAGATCAGTTCGGAGCTCAAGATGCTAAGCTATAGATTGAAGAAGATGATCTAGGGATTGATGAAGGAGGGAGGTGTAATCTTTGAGAGATCCTTTCTAAGCTCTCAAGGACTTTGAGGTACAATCCTTTTTTGAATTCATCCAGTTTAAAGAGGGCAACAAACCACTGTACTCATTGATATTGGTGGTACTCATAGTTTCATAGATGGTCTAGGTTGAGGTAGGGTCCTAAAATAGTAGAATTCAAAGGCTTTCAACATGATAGTTGTCATTGAACTCTCTATCCAATGCATCAAAAATATCTCTCGTTTAAACCTTGCCTAGCTGTGAGATGAGCTCTTATCAGTCTTGTACTCATGTCTGGGACTACAGGAGAGGCAGATAATTATTTCTTTTACGAAAAATCCTTGAAGAGATATTGTATTGTGTGAACAATTATGTTTTGTTTATAGCTTAGCGTACTTTGTGGTCCTTGATAAGTTTGTGGTTCTGTTTGACAAGTATACATGTCACCAGTAGTTATATGCTTGTAACTATATAATTTTAAGATTGTCCTGGGTTGCTTGGGATCCTGTAAAATGATCAAGTTGGGATAATGTGTTTATTAGTAAATTTCTCAAACCATATGTATTCAGTGAAAATGGCAACAATTATAACAAGTTAGAAATGTACATCATTACATTAAGGATTGATTAGTCAGAGATAGATAAACATTTACCAATAAGAAACGTTCATTTACAATAATATCTAGGCACTTGCAATTGCTGAAAGGTCCTTTAACAGTGGCATACAATAGAATGAAGCTATTGGAGATCAGTACCGTATTGTTAATGAAATATTGTTATGAACTTTAATCAAATATTTCAAATTTTCATGTACATTGGTAGTTTGTATTTGGTTTACATGTAGCAACTGCTTGTGAGTTTTTCATTGGACTACTTTCTGATAAATTCTCTACTTTTAAATGCCACTGCAGGGCCAAATCATATGATGATGGAGGTATTCTCTAACTTCAAAGATGGTTTTGTTTATAGTTATAATGTTGCATTTTCTTCAGAACTGATCTTTTGTGTTTGTTTGGGAATATGGAAGGGATACTGGTATGTCATTAGATAAAACCCGTTAGACATTTTATATCTTAAAAATAAATATTATATTACAAAATTCCTACTTACAACCTATGTTTTTTATTGTGTTATTGAAGCATTTTGTTTGTTTAGAACTTGATAGGAATGAAATTCTCCAGACATGGTGTAATCTTTAATTCCAAAGATGAAACGTTTCATTTCAAAATCCTTTCTTACAAGTTATATTGTTGACTACGATTATAAGCCAAACACAGGCTTCAATATATTGTTGACTGGAACTTGATAGGTATGGAATCCTCTGGGCATAGTCGGTGTAATTACTGCTTTCAACTTTCCAGCTGCTGTACTTGGTATGTTCCTCCAAGATATCTGAATTAGACAATGCTAGAGTATGATTTCAAAGTTCTGAGTGATGCTGCTACAAATGCAAGAAACAGATGATTAAATTTTAGGATTTTTGGAATTTTCGCAAGTCCAAAACCTCCTAACTCGTGAGCTGCAAGCTGTAAAGTGTGAAATATTGTCACTTGATTTAAATTCAATGGAGATTGTGTTTATTAAGCTCTCTGGCCTTTGGATCTTCCATTTTTTTTGGTTATATTGGAATTTTGCGAGATTCAAATGCATGTGAATTTTGTCCATTGCAGTCAAATTGAGGTTCAATTAGTCTAAGTGACATTGTTTTCCAAGTGTATCAATTTAGAATTGAATGATGAATTAGTAATCAAAATGTTTATGAAATCTAGATGGGATAATTATTGGGTTCTTGTCGTGGAGATCCAAATTCAAATTCTCAAGAGTGACGACATGTCATAGGGAAACCTGAGTGATGACTCGTAAACTTTCATTGTTGGTTTCTAATGTTGATATTTAAGTTGTATTCTAATGTTAATGCCTTTTAAGAGCTAATGTTTGGTCCAATTTGTTTTAATCTGCTTATGAGCCATATTTCCTATACTGAAAATGGTCTAGATGGGATATGTTAATTCTTCAACTTTTTAGATCTCTAATATCTAAAGTATAATTTCTATTGTCTATTCAGCTCCAATTATAACAGAGACCATAAAGTGCAAATTGTAGTGAATTTTTTGATGAATTTGATTTTATCTTCTGTCAACCCATTATTTTCATACCATTGCCCATTGCGAATGGGGACCTCTTTTTGCTTGGCAGTGGGAGTAGGTATCTTGGTGAGTTTTAGTTTAGAGGCAATGTTGGAGTCTCTAATCGATGAGGCAAAGTTTGAGCATGGAAAACATAGAGTTTTGAAATCTTTGATGATATAATTGGGAGAAATATCAATTGATTTGCTGGGTGAAAAGAGTGTTGAAATTACAAAGGGAAATTGGCGTTTGATAGAGACAAGATATAAAACAACCCTTGGAAAACTTTTCCGAAGGGGAGGTTGGAATCCAACCTCATTGACAAGTCTGTTCGAACTAAGTCATAGGATTTTCCGAATTTCAGCTATGAGGCTTGAAATTCTACAAACTTCAAAACAATATAAAAAATTTGTTGAAATTTGCTTGATCTTCATATGAAAATATATTTAGCATTGTCAATTTTTTTTCAGTGTTTACCACATTTTCTCACGAAGAGGTTTACTTCCGCATTTTTTTGGGTACTAATCCCATGGAGAAATGGAGATCAAAAGATTGTGGAAAAAAGGTCCATCGAGCAAAGGCTTTAGAGTTCCATGCTGTTTGGGCTTAAAACTAGGGTTTATTTATTTGATAGATAATATTTGTAGTAATGGGTTTCTTTTTTATTTTATTTTTAATGTTAATAATATTATTATTTTATATTATGTTTTTATATGTTTAGATAATATTATTTGTATTATTTATAAAATTGTAATTCTTGCTTTGTGTATCTCTTTTTATTTTATTTTTAATGTTATTAATACTATTCATTTATATTGCATTTTTATATATTTAGATAATACTATTATATGCTAATATTTTATATTATTTATATAATGATGATTGTAGTGTCATGCATCTCTGTTTTTTTATATTTTTAATGCTAGTAACATGTCTATATTTTGTTTTATACATTTTGATAATAATATTTTTTTATTAATATATAATAAGTATAATTTATTGATAAAATTATATCTTCAAATAAAATTGTGTGTGCACACACACATATATAAACATATAAAATGGTGAGCAATCAAGTTGGATAGATCACTCAATAAATGTATGTTGGGAGGAGGAATACCAAGATCCCAGGGAAGTACCAATATGCCTAAGAGAAGGAATTACAATGTTATGATGAAAATGAATGCTATGAAATTGATTTTGTAATCTGATTTTGTGAAAGAAAGAAATATGAAATGACAAAGGGAGAATAATTCTTGGCAAGATAAAAACCTGAAAATAGTTCATCGAACGGAAGCAGAAACTGAAACTGTCTGAGAGCTGCAATGTATTGGCCTAGTTCTGCAAACCTATAAAATCAGGAGGCCTTCGGACAAGGAAGACTTCCAGGTAAGGATGACTTGGGTCAAGGTCAAGGTCAGCCTTGACCTGCTTTGCACAAAAATCCGAAACCTGAAAACTTTGTCAGAAGCTGAAGCCTAAATCTACAAATCTGATCCGAGCACCTGGAAATCTGCACTTGTACACAATAGAGAGGGAATTTTTGTTGGTAGGAAGAGGCTTGCATCAGTCAAACCCCAGTTGAGGAATCAACCTTAAATTGAATGCTTGTATGGAGGTGGATCTCCTCCTTGATGGGAAAACTCCACTATCTCCAATGAAGAAAGACCACTATCTCCAATGACGAAAGATCACTATCTCCAGTGAAGAAAGGCCACTATCTCCTATGAAGAAAGAAGCTATAGGAGAGGAAATGCATGATCGCTGATGAAGATATTGAATGCTTGAATGATGAATTCGTTTCTTGCTTGAAGACTCCTTGGAAACACTTGCTTGATTGCTGGGTTGCAAATAGCTAGCATGAAAAATGGATAATGAAATGAAGTGAGAAGGCTTTTTTTTCTACCGATTTTGGGCACCAAAATCGAAAGAGCAGACTGCACAAGGAGGGAAACAACAATATTTGACATCGAGTATTAGATTTTATGGGGTAAAGCACATGGGGAAGGGACAACCTCATCCCTTACCCCTTGATAAAGGACAATCTTGTCTTTTACCCTAGGTAAGGGATGGGCTCTTCTCACCATGGAGGTGTAAAGTCTCATAACTAGGCATTAGTTCCGAGAAATGTTGTGGGGTTGGAAAAAATGATGACATGTATGAGAAAACAGTTGGAAGTGCATTTAAAGCATGCATAGAAATTGGTGCCAATATAGATTTTTGAGCAAGATTGGATGAAGAAAGGACGTTGTAATGTCCCCACTTTGACATATAACTTAAATAATAAATAAGTTATATATTAATATTAATATTAAAATAATAATATTTTACAAGTAATATTATATTATAATCATATCATATTATATCGTATTATAATGGTAATATGAAAATACAAATTAAATAATAATCTAATACAAAAAATAATGATATTATCATTAAGATATATTTTAATATAGTAATACTATATTAATAAAATATAATATAAATATAGTTGACATATTAATCGTAATGTAATTATTAATATAATATATCTTATTATATAACTAAGCTTAAAAATATATAATTATATAATATAACTATTAAATTAATATAATATATTATGAAAGGATGTGACTCTTACAACGAATATATATATATATATATATATATATATATATATATATTGAATAAACTCTAGGAAAGGATCATCAGATAGAAGATTATCAAAATCATCAAGAAAATACGGCAAAAAGGATGCAAATTACAGAAAGGGTCACACTTGAATGAATAACCCCCAAAATGGGTTCATTAAAAATGGTATCAGAGCAGGTTTTCCTGTCAATCTGTTAGGTTTTTGCTAGCAATTGAGAAGTGTAGCTTGATTGTCTGGAATCAAAGGATAGTTTTTGCAAATAATTTGCTTCAAGATTTTTATTTCTGTGTCAAATATTATTTTGTTACATTCAAGGTGTTGGATTTAATATTGTGGACTGGACTTTCTTTATTTTCCATAAGATCATATCGGCCTTTAGCCAATACAAATGCCATTCCCCTTGAATTTTGGAAGCCATGACCTAATTCCTCATAGTTAAGCAATCAACAGTGCAAGGATTCATATGGAGGTATGCTCAAGATGTACATGTGGAAATCATGGGTAAAATGTTTGCTACGGGTTTCATTGAATATGATAATATAGAAGATCATGTTTTACTAGAATATTTGTTTCTCACAACATATGAACCGCTCCAATTTTGGAAGCATAAATTTCCTTGAGGCATGAAGATGGCCAGTTTTGGTCACGAGAGCATGAGGAATGTGAAATCTACATACAACCACAATGTCAGTCTATAATTCATCATGAACCAGCCTATCTAATGAGCCCATCTGAAGTAAAAGAAATGGATGAACTTTTGGATGAATTACTTGAAGGATACTTCATACATCCTAGCAAAAGTCCATTCTCTTGTCCAACATTTTGGTTTATTAAAAGCGCTGATAAAGAGAGGAAAAAATTTGCTAGCAAATCGGGATTTTTACAAATAAAGCACTAGCATATTTTTGGCAAGAATGGATTAGGCACTTAGACATTTATAAGATTTTTGTGCAGTCTATATTGATTACATTATTGAGCAACAACAGAACATTTGCAACACCTTGAAGAACTTTTTTGAAGCAATAATAAGGCATGGCATATGCTTATCAGCTATGAAAATGGTAGTTGGGAAAGATCAAATTGATTTCCTAGAATTACATCTAAACAAAGGATAAGTTTAGGTTCAGCCCCATATCTTGCAATGCATTGAAGAACATCATCATATGTTGTAGGATAAAAAGAAAATTCAAAGGTTTCTTGGTTGACTGAATTATGTCTCTTCATTCTATAAACGTCTTGCAGAAGATGAATAATCAATCCTGAAAGACCTTAGGGAAAGCAAAGATGGATGGCCACTCAATGCCATAGAGGCAGTTGAAAGAATCAATTCAAAATGCCAAAATTTGCCTTCTCTTCAAATACCAGTTGCGACTTTGAATAAGAGCAGAGGATAAAATGAAAGGGGAATCAGACGATAATATGTAGGAATAAAGGTGCAGCCGTGACAGCTTTGAATCGATTGCCCTTCGAACACAGTCCACTCATGTCCACAATTCCCGCACAGCAAAAGGAAGGAAAAGCTTTACATGAAACCCTAAAATTGTAAGTGATATGACGAAAGGTTGAATAATTAGAAATTAATGATTTTGAATTTACCATAAGACTCTCGTGGTAATCTGACCTAAGGAGGTGAGACAAATGCTATTGAAAGATGAAAGAGGTAAGTATATTTCCATTTTAAGATTGTTTTATTTATATGGAAATAATGAAATACAAAAAATATATTTTATTTTCATAATACAATAAGAACTATTAGGTAAAGTTTATTTTTCAAAATAATTGTACCAAAGGAGAACCCCTTTTAGCAATTTACATCCTCATCTTCT
Source organism: Cupressus sempervirens (assembly GCA_028749045.1). Classification (NCBI taxonomy): domain Eukaryota; kingdom Viridiplantae; phylum Streptophyta; class Pinopsida; order Cupressales; family Cupressaceae; genus Cupressus; species Cupressus sempervirens. Next base: position 747,248,806 of record CM053784.1, on the reverse strand, counting down.
GATGGTTGCATGGTCATCATTTCATCAATTGATAATCCAAAGTCTTCGATCGTTAAATATATTTTAATATGAATGTAGCTTATCTGATTAGACAATTTATTTCGTAGTAAGAACCAAGGAAACATTGCAATAAGCTACACAAATTCTGCGATGCATCATAAATATTGGATCATGTATGACCAGATCTTAGTAAGTACCAAGTGAAGTATTAAACACCATGGAAATATATGAAATGAGGCACAGTGACCTATCATAGTTTGGTGACTATTGGTTTTACACTTGACATTACAAAAGAGTAAATACATGTCCATAGAGCAGTGTATATTTCAAAAAAAAGGATGCAAATTACAGAAAGGGTATTTCACATTATGATCTCTTAAGATAGGGAGTTGGTGGAGGGAGAGATGGAGTAATTTCGGGCAAATGACGGATATTCTCTAGGGAACCGCTTGTAGCCTATTTCACGTGCCCTTTGCACCGTAAATCTACCATCTCAAGATGATTGTAATAAGGAGAGAGAAAGATTCCTATGCCAAATAATTATGTTCATTAGATTAATTTTCTCATCCACATTATGATCTCTTAAGATAGAGAGTTGGTGGAGGGAGAGGCAGAGTAATTTCAGGCACATGACGGATATCCTCCAGGGAACTGCTTGTAGCCTATTTCACGCGCCCTTTGCACCATAAATCTACCATCTCAAGATGATCATAATAAGGAGAGAGAAAAATTCTTATATAAAGAAATCTTCCAAATAATTATGTAAATGAGAAAAAAGGATCATCACAAGACTCATCTTTCTTTGGAGCTATCATATGCTAATAATTATTTGTGTTTGTAGAATCTATGATCAAAAAGCATACTAGGGAGGTATATTTTATAAATTATTCCCTTTACTCTACTTCATTGTGAAAAATAATTTTATAAGGAATCAATAAATAATGTATGATGTGTCTGCATCGTGTATGCTTCATGTCTTCATCTGTCTGCATCGTGTCTACTTCGTGTTTTCATTCATTAAAGATGTATGTTTTATAAACCTTCTAGGCCTTTCGTATGCAAATATGTTCTGTATCTATGGCAAAGCTTGTTTATGAAAGATTTTTCTTGAGGGCAAGCAAATTCGAGAGGGGAGGACTATAATGTCCCCACTTTAACATATAACTTAAATAATAAATAATTATTATATATTAATATTAATATTAAAATAATAATATTTGACAAGTAATATTATATTATAATCATATCATATTATATCGTATTATAATGGTAATATGAAAATACAAATTAAATAATAATCTAATACAAAAAAATAATGATATTATCATTAAGATATATTTTAATATAGTAATACTATATTAATAAAATATAATATAAATATAGTTGATATATTAATTGTAATATAATTATTAATATAATATATCTTATTATATAACTAAGCTTAAAAATATATAATTATTAAATTAATATAATATATTATGAAAGGATGTGACTCTTACAACGAATATATATATATATATATATATATATATATATATATATATATATATATATATATATATATATATATATATATATATATATATATATATATATATATATATATATATATATATATATATATATATATATAGATATTGAATAAACTCTAGGAAAGGATCATTAGATAGAAGATTATCAAAATCATCAAGAAAATATGGCAAAAAGGATGCAAATTACAGAAAGGGTTGCACCTGAATGAATGACCCCCAAAATGGGTTCATTACACACGTAGATTTAAGTTATTAAATTCAAAAGGAGGTCCTAATGTACCAAATTACGCTATGGAGGGCAAAAAGGTCTTACAAAGCAAGTGTACACTTTTTAAGGTGGTACAATATTATATATATAGAAATTGAATTTCTATAAGGTGAATTTCATCATGAATTGTTTTCAAACTTTTTGCCTTTGCCTATATTTATTAGAATTTTATTGTTGTCAAATGGGGACGGAGATTTGAACCTTGTCATTGAAAGACTTTAGAGAATTAAAAGAGATCAAACACCATTGCCATCACTTGATCTTGCACCTTGTATTGTGCATTGGTCAACATTTGCCACATTTGGGAGTGTTGTTGTTTCTAAAGATAAAATAGTCTGCCTTTTGTAATTACAACATTTGAAATAGTGTCATTTCTTGATCATTCCCCTGCAGGTTATATCTTGAAGCTAACACAAATTAGCATTGATCTCTTTAGAGGACATAGCAATGCTATTATTCTCGAGGGACATGATTGTGGTGTAAACTTAGTCTTACTTGGTGCGGTAGTGTAGATATTCGTGAAGTCTAGTTTTGTTGGATGACTTGGGAAGTTGACACTCTAAGAGGGCATGCACACAATGTTTCTTGTGTGTTATTCCATGCACAAATAGTATTGTCTCAACCTCAAAGACATCATGGTAAAAGCAGTCAAGTTTGGATATGTCAAATCGCATAAGTTTTCGAATATTTCATAAGATAAATGATAGACTCTAGACCTTACAGTACATCTTGAGGTGAACCTACTTGTTGTTGGACATGAAAGTGGGATGATTGTCTTCAAATGGGGGGGGGATCTTCCAATGCTGTCATTAAGTTGAGACATCTCTGGAGGAGGAAAAGTATACTGATTGTGATTAGTTTCTTCGAAGAGGAGGAATTAGTATTCAAAGGGAGTTTGACATTCCATTAGAGACATCCTTCAATGAAGAGCGAAGAGGTCAAAACTTGAGATTTAGAGAATTCGCTTCATTTGATTTTTGAGGATCTTGGTTATATTGGTCTAGAGGGACCCGATCATGTCGAGATGGCTTGTCTACTGATTAGGAAATTTTTGTAGAGGACTATGATTCATGGGATGGAGTCCTATGTGTGTAGATCGAAAAGCCTTTATGTAGACACTTAGATATATCTAAATATATGGATACTTGGAATTTCTGGACAGGTCAAAGCATGTGAAGATCATATTATACATATGGTACAAAGGAATGCTATTGAGTTGAGGTACATTAGCACTAATGATCAGACAATGAATGTTCTCACCAAGTCTCTTGCTTGAGTGAAGTTTGTGTACTTCCAAGAGAAACTTGGAATTGTGGAGAATGAAGCGCTAGCTGAGATGGAGTCTCAGCATTAGTGATACATTGAGATATATTGTCCACCCTGACGGAGCCCAATTTGTTGCACATATTTAGAGCTTCCATTTAAGAGATAATGGTGGAGACTTGGTGGAGTGTCATTGATGACAAGTTTAATAAAGATACTTTGTACAACAAAGATTGCTTTTTCTAATCAGTATTATGAGAGAGATTACTTTAGAATTTCTAAATGTGAGCAAGGAAGAGTTTAAAGATTTGGAAGGATGCTGGTATATAGCAGTGATTGTTTCCAAATAGTGAATAAAACTTAGCAGTGTTTAAATGATCAAGCAATAGTTTGAAGGGAAACCTTTTCATTATGCTATAGAAGACAAGGCTGACTTAAAAGACAACAGTCAATCCACAGTATGGAGGAATATAATTGGTGATTTTGGACACTATAGGCAATAGCAACCTCTGGAAATGTCATGAAAGAAAATTATATTGTCTTTCTAAAATGGCGGTGTGAAGGATAATGAAAGAGCATTAGGACTTTATGGATTTGTTCTCAATTACAAAAATGAAATACAAAATAGACATCAATATTACAATGTAATCATTAAGGAGACACCAATTTAGGTATTTCTAGTGTTGAAAGATTACAAATTATATAGTCACTAAATAAATGACAAATAGAACTACCGAGAGAAGCCACTTAAGGAAGCAATAGTCTATGCACAAATTATTATACAATAGCCTAATCAAGCATATATTTGATTATATCCAATAGACAGAGGAATATGGCCATCGTATTCTGATTGGAAAAGAAATTCAATATTGAACAATGATGAGAATTAGCAAAATAGTCTCACTAAACAATGGAAAATGGTCAAAGCATTAATTTCGTATGAATGATGAGAACAAACTTTTCCTCAGAACAACATACTCGATGAACTAATCGCATATGGGTGGCATTGATTTATCAACAATTATTGATAGAGGAGGATGCAGTGGTATTAATCTCAAAATAAGGTGTTAACTACATGTTGTGAGGTTCTCACACCATCGCCCCAAATTCTTTGGAGACCCCCTTTTTTGATCGCCTCGGCAAATTTTTGGGTTGTGAATTTTTTTTTTAGTTTTGAAAATTTCACGCCTTAGACACTTTCAAGCCAGTGGAGAGACTTAGCTTATTTTCACCCGGTTTCAACTTGATTTTCCAAAGCCACCAATTTCATCCTTAGGCCGGACAAAATTTTAAAGAACAATATTTGGCAGGATAAAATTGTAAATTTGTACTTAGAGGTTTTCTTTTGAAAATCCAGATATAATTGTGTAAATTTGAATAATCTTTCAAAATGAAAATTTTGTTAGACTTAAGTTTTGGAAAATCTTAAATTTTTCTTTGGTGAAAATTTTAATTTTGTAGAAATGAGGCTAAATTGCAAAATCGATTTTTGGCTCTAGAAGCAATTTTATTTTATTTTTGTTAAAAAATTTCTAATTGGCATGGCAAAATTGACTTGGAGAAAATTGCAAAAAATTGGCTTTAATAGATTAAAATTGCCTTGAAAACTTTTTGCCTTTAATGAAATTGGTAATTTAATATTGAAAAAATGGCTTTTGGTTAGCCAAAATCCAATTTTAATGACATATTAATTACTAAATCCTCATTAAATGAAAATATTTAACATCTCCAAGGCACCATTTAATTTCTTTTGCAATTTGGAGCTAAATGGCAATTTAAAAGTGCAATTTTCCTTTGGTCAAAATTAATTTTTGAGCTAAATATTTAATTGTGGGCCATGACTTGGATTTAATGTTGTTTTTTTCTCTCCTCCAGGACCAAGTCGGCTGGCTTAGAGGGAGTGAGAAGTTAGGTATAAGAGATAGCCTCTCTCCCATTTCTTCCTCACATTTCATTTTTCCTCTCCATGCTTGGGCAAATTTTATTAAGGAGCAGATTTTTGGTGATTGGCGAATTTATTTAAGGCAGATTTCCTCCATTCCTTGGCGATTTTCCTCTTGGGACAGAATTCTCATTGTTAGAAGACTTTTCAAAGGGCAGATTTCCTCCATTGTTTGGCGAATTCTGCTAGGGCAGATCTGATTTATGTGCCATCAGCAATTTGTGTGAAGGTCTGATTTTCTCCACTTAGGACTGCACTTTTTAAAAAATCAGACTTAGGTGATTTTTGTTGGAGAAAGGATACATGAGAAAGTCTGATTTTTGCTTTGTGGACAAGTGGTGGATAGCTTTAAATGTTTAAATTTCTGTTTTGCAAAGGGTTTGAAGTTCTTGAGGTCTAGTCCTAATTCCGAAAAGTCGTTGTACGATTATTGGTTAAGGTGAATTTTTATCATTTAGAGTTGCAAGGGGTCCTTAAGCTGACATCCTTCTTTAGTTTTAGTATAAGGATTGCTTCCCTTGGTTCTACTTGCCTTCTGGTCCACCACTCTACTATCCCGTAATAGGGCGACGAGCATGGAGGATGTTAGTGCAAGTAAGAATCCCAAGCAGAAAAACACTAAGAAAGACAAAGAGGATATGATGCCCAAAACACCTTTCTTCTCGAAAATGAAGAGAATAACTGACACCAATATCGATACAGTGGACATGATACGGATGAGGGACAGACTAAAGGAAGGACAATCCCCCTTGGCAAAGAGGATATACAAAAGTGGAATTGTACATGCGGCAACTTTTCCTCCTACATTGCCGTGTTCGGAATTGATTATGGAATGTGCATCTAGATTTGATCTAAACAGTAAATCCATCATTTTTGATGAAGGGAAGAGAGTGTTGGCCAACATTGGCGAACAAGCAATCGAAGAAACATTCAATATTCCCCAATACAGGGGCATGACAGTTGTGATGATGGATCAGGCAACCAAAGCATTTCAGGATAACCTAGAGGCCTATTTCATGCATCTAAAGCATAATTGGATTCATGAAGGAAAGAAAGGTATTAGTAGATCATCAAGGTTCACAATGGCAGATTATTTCAAAGCAGAATATGGTGATCTCGTTGTTCTTCTTAGCCAGTCATGGGCCTAGCTCAAGGGATGCAATTTGAAAACTGGATGTACTTCTTCATTGATGAGATTGAAAAGGGGAAAAGAAGATTTGATTGGGCTAAGATCATAAGCGAGAACTTAAACTTGCAACTTAGAACCGTACAAAACCAAAGACAATTCTACATGGGATCCTATTTGTTCTACCTGATTGCTAGATTGTACAAGTGTCCGAGACTAAAGGCCTTAGGAGAAGTTGGTAGTGGACCGGGGCAATATTTGGTACATGAATGCTATCCGCAACTTTATCTGCATAACAACAAGGATTACAAGATATTTTGTGATACCTTCGCCATGAAGATAGTAAGGGTATTACAAGGGACACCTGCTAAGAGACTTTCATCAGACGTAGAAGCAAAAATTAGGAAGTATGGTAGTTGGTTCATCCAATTTCCACAGTTTACATACATTAGAGTGGTAGGAAGTACAATTTGTCCCAAGAGGCTTTTAAGTTACCCACCTGACAAGGTAGTTTTAATGGAATTGGCTAGGCAACTTGAGCACTATGATAGAATAATGAGAAATGAAGGAAAAACAGGCGTTACATTCTCAATCATAATTGGCAATGATAGTTGCCCAAATCGGGCCTCCTTTGAAGCTGCGGAGCAGGAATTGGAATGGTATCATCTAGGATGGTACAGAGCAAGGCAAGGATTTGATCCTAATGGTCTTATCAAGGTATCTCATGGAAATGAATTCAAGCATGTTCCCACCATAGAAGACTTTTGGGCCAACGCCAAAGGTGATTTTCATGTGAGAAAGCTAGCTTTCTCAAGGCTGTCGGTGAACATGATGAGAGCTATCAAATGGAGAGGCCTTGATATTCTGGATCAATTGGAGGATGATGGAAATGTGCTGAGAGAAGATTATGGTATAGTAGAAGGAATAGAATTGAATCCAGTGGATCGGGATGACCATTAGGATCCTTCCTTGGAGGCAGTTACAAGGGTAGTGGATTTATGTACTAAGTCGTGGTATAATGAAAGACTAAGGAAGTTGCAAAGGCAAGGGATTCCCCTTACCTATGAGATGACTATGCCAAAAGAGAAGCAAAATCAGTCGGGTAGAGGAATGAAGGAAGTAGCCAGCAACAGGAAATGGTTAGAAATGGCAGGAAGAAAGTTTTGGAGGTAGAGAAGGGCAAAGAACATCCGGAACCTCCAGCCAAGAGACAACACACAGTGCCATCAAGAGAGAGTATAATTGAGGCTAGGAGCCAAGAGGTCAATTCAAGTGATAAAGGGGCCGTGGTGGAGGTGAGCTCTGATTCCGAATCAAGTGGCTATAGTGAGAGCACCGAGTACTCCCCTCTCTCGGAGAACCAACAAGGAAATGATATGGCAGAAACTAGTAGAGAAGAAGATGGACCAATCGACATTGAGGCAACAAGTCAGGCACCTGAGGCTGTTGGTGATGCTTTGTTAGTTGAACCGAATCCAGATTTGGGGAGATGCACCGCACCACTATGGTTAAGGAAAATGCTTATGCCAAGAGGCGAGGTGGTAACTACCCATATAGTTGAGGACATCCGAGGGTTAATGGAAAAGGTTGATAGTGAGAACCAAAAACAAATGGCAAAAACGGTGGTAAGGGTAATCAGGAGCGACAGTGATGGTCACTGAAAGGTTCAGATTGCTATTCCAACAGTCAACAAGGCAGTGGATGAGATTGCAGCCCAGGAATATGAGATAGTGGAACATAACTTGGTAAGGAATACAGATGATATGGAGTGTGAGGAGATCTAGGAAGGTATAGCATCAATCAGAGAAAGGTCGAGGAAGGCGAATGAAAGAATAGTAAAGTTGGAGGCCGAGAACAGATTTGGAGAGATTTCTGGTCCATCCAACAACTGCACTAGGCAGCCCTTCCTCAAGACAGCGGGAGCAATTCAGAAGAGATATCAACTCAGCTACACGAAAGATCTATGATACAATCCAAGAGGGGCGAAATTTCTTGCCTTCCTTCATCTCAACATTCCAGTCATTAGTGGCTGTTAGAGACAAGTTCAGATCATTTGAAGAGGAGTGGAAAGATTTCCTTCCCATCAAAGATTTGGCTATTCCTAGGCTACAGGCATTCATTGGGCTACTAGAGGCATATTTGCAAAGGGCCAGGTTGGTTGATGAGAGAGGATTGAGTATAGTTAAATCTTGGTTTGTTGCATTGACTACCAGATTTAGAATGCTTGAAGAAATACGTAATGAGATTGCATGGCACAGCCCAAGCGTCGACACTTCTATTTCAACCATGATGAGCAACATTGGGGTGGCACTTGATTTTGAGGATATTAGAGAAGAGGATGTCAACAAGACAGATTTTGGATCGAGGTTGGATGAGTTAGGAAAGGTTGCTATCAAGAAAAAGCATTTGGGCACCCTTTCTTCTCTCAATGCTTTCATTGGATTTGCAAAAGAATATGAGAGGGATCATGAAAAGATACTACAAGTATCGAGCAGCGTGGTGAAGTCAGCGGAACTCAAGGCGAAGCACACACCTTGCCCTTCTATGGAAAAAGTTAACGAAAAGCTAGCTAAGTTCATTGCCTTAGCTAAGAAAACGAAAGAAAAGGGAAGAGTTATATTAGAAGATAATTTGATGTAAGCCCAAATGGCAATTTCTCTTTCTTCTAGAATAGGACAAGTGTCTATTTCTGATTGGCCACCATTTTAGTGCCTTCTCATTGGTTGCCACTTTTTGCACTTTTTTCATTGGCCGATTGATGAGGTGGCAGCTTCTCATTGGCCGATGGGGTGACAACCCTAATTAGGGTTTTGAGGATCCAATCTGGATCGTTGATCTTGTTTTGATCTCCACCGTCCGTTGTATTTTTGGCCTCTATATAAGGCTATTTGCTCTCATTTGTAGAGTGTTGGAGAAATTGTTGCGATGATAATACCAAAATTGCTCTCTTTTTCATTGTTGTGACTTGCATGGTGATTAAGAACATTGGGTGTTATTGCATGTTTTCTACTTCCACATAGTTAGATTTCTTTTCAAGTTGTTGAAGTAAATTGCATTTGAAGTTGTTTGAAGTAAATTGAATTTGAAGTTGTTTAAGTGAACTTAAAGTAGATGGATAGTTGTATGGCAGCATTGGTAAATGTTTGATAGGGATCAATACTAGACCACTAGCATCCTAGCGGCTGGTTGGGAAGCCTTGTGTGGTAAACTAGTTTATTATTCCTTTGAATCATTGCACCTGTGGAAGTGAGGCCGCTAGTCAGCTCTCATTAGGTTCAATCCCTATTCATTTGCTAACCTTCCATTCATAGGAGTAGGAGTAGAATAGTGAGTAGCTGGGTAGTCGAAGTTTAGAGAAGGAAGTTAGAGGAGTAAGTTAAGTATCAGAGCACATCCATTCACCTTCCACAACCATTGCTTTCCCATCAACATCATCACTAGCAGACACATTCTCCATCACCACCACCATCAACACTATCTGCCACCCGCACATTTCACAAACCAAACCACCATCACCTTCATCCCACCAAAGTCCAAGTCATCTTCAACAATTTGCGTAAGGCCGCCTACGTGATTACCAGTGAGTCACATTGATAAAACTGAGCGAGTATGAAATGATGTAAGGAACATTGGAGTTATTGCCTATGTCTTCATGAGCATTAACTTTTCAAGAGAGGAGTTGCATGTTTGATATTCCATATCAAATATTCAAATCCTAATATGTTATGTAAGTGATACAAAACTCGCATCAACACTACATACAAAATATTCATGGAGAGACACTTTCAGTAGTGGTGGGTATCATTTTGTTGAATTGCAAAGCACTTTCTTGTTGCGGTGAAGTAGTTGCAAGAAAGGGAGAATCTACAGGGAGTACAAATTGCGCTCATTTTCTCCAAGTCTCCATCATCATGTGTAAGTTTGTAACAATATGCAAGGATAGTGTGTCAAGATAATCTGAAGTGCCATTATATGATAATTTTGATGTCAAATATGTTTTAGCTTATGGTATTTGAGCATTCTCTTCACCTACGACATGAAGCCTATGTCCGCCTCCACATGCTGGCTCAATGAATGAAATAATTTATGGATATCGCCCAAAATCTTCTTTTGTCCAGAAAAGGCCGCGAGCCATATTATCTACCATGATTCATTGGTGAAGGTTTTTTATTTATATCTAATAGTGCTCTCTAATTGATGCAAGTATGGAGAGGCGCATGGATATGGTGTCGTTAATGGTGAAGATCTGGAATGATTTGCATGGAATCAAAATGCTCCTAGTGAGTGATAATTTGGGTTGTGATCAATCCAACACTTGCGGAAGACATGTTTATGTGAAAACAAAAAGTTTGGAAGGACACTTGCGAGTGTTGATAGGATGCTTCTGCTCGTCCTGTATAACTCGATTCATACCCGACTAATATGAGAATTTGGGTTTTTCAAATAATCAAACAAATTGTATAAAGGAAGTTGTCGATTAGTTATTAGTTTTGAGAGGATGTTTCATTTCATGAGGTGAGTATCTCTTTGAGTATTTATAAATACAAGATGTAAAATCAAACAAAACAATTCACAATTTATATTACTCTCAAATTTTGGTGCATATTGAATGCATTTGATATATTATTTTCTTTCACTGGCAAAGGAATGAATTTTTGAACTAAGCCTGTGGATTCTGGATTGTTGAGTAAATATTTTTATATGCGTTATCGAATTGAATTGCAGTGGATGGATCATCGATAAGGAGTGTCTTCATTGCATTTTCGATTCTGGCGTAACCAGTAAGAATGCTCATTTTATTTATATGCATAATGCTTTGGAGTCGAAGTATTATAAAGTTTCGTCCTTCATAATTATTTTTTAAATTCTATAAATAATTTATATGATAGATAAGTGGTTAGGATCAATTATAGCATTTAAAAATTGAACATCATAGATGTTGAGAAATATTTAATTGTTTTTGAATCTATGTTTGGTTTGCCTCTGAACTGCAGGAGTTAAAATACATTCTAGACTATTTTAAAATTGTGTCCATATATTTGATCATGTCGCATCTTGATTATTAAATTGTTTATAATTGATGTGCGTAGAATTTTATAAAGTTGTATGTAATAACTTGTAATACTGACTCTATGGCCCTTTTAAATAAGCACTGGTCTTTATATTACTCTTGATTCATAATCCATATGTTGGCAATTGTTTCATTTCTTTCCTTTGAAGAATTAATATATTCATTTGTTGCACTAATCTATACTTATTCTAATTATAAAAGCATTCATATATTCATTTATTAGTCTCAGTTCATAATTTGCGAGTTTAAAGTTTTCTACAATTCTTGCCTTTTAGGAGGCTTTCAATAAAATTGTAATCTATCTGCTTTAAGCATCTTGGTTGTAGGTTGTTGTCCATGATAGATACATCCTTTGGGAGCAGCTATAATGGTTGTCACTAGGTGGCTTGGTTATTCAGAAGGAATTGTCCTTGGCTAAGAGGTACTATTGATTTTCGTAGCTAGGTTGGATCCCTTCTTGGGCTGACCTAGAGCTACAATTTGCTAATTGCCCTTCAGCCTTAGCATAAAAGATTATTGACTATTGTGATCAATAATATTATTGATATTATAATATAATCATATAATAATACAATAATTATTATATTGGGGGGTCCAACTTTATTATATTGAATGGGGCCCAAACTTTGAAAGTGTGGCATCCCTTTGTGAATACCATTTGATTGGTAGCAAGGAATATTATCTTCCTGTCTTGAACATAGATGAAATGGATTTACATGATTTGCCTTATTAAATAGAAGCAGTGCTCAAGGGTGACAATCATGGATTGTCTATGGTTGGGAGGGTGAACCATTGCCCATGGTAAATGAGCACCTCAAATTTTGTCAATATATTGGGGGATGTGATAAGATGCAAAGGGGATACAATATAGATTGCTGAGATCAAGCATAATGGACATTTGAACCCGAAATCACTAGAATGAGGTTTAATAAGTCTTAGAGCCTTCAATTATGGGTGCCAACATTTTAGGGTGATATAGATACAAGTTTTGGCTTTGTAATCAAAAGTTGCAATGAATACCTTGAAATCCAAAATTCAAGTAATATGCGTATTTCAGACCTTCTAGCATAGGTTGCAAGTGATGTACTTCTATTTCCATGAGAAGGCTTGTAATATGACCTTTAGGACCCAAACTTTGAACAATATAAAACCAGCATTTGTTGATACCAATTGCAAGTAAATAATCTTGCAACACATTCTGCAAAATGATAACTGGTATAGCATTAGTGCGTGCTGGCCATCACAAAGAACATCCATTTGTGCAGCAAACTTCTTTAGTTGTTGACATGTGACCTTTTGGTTTATGAAATCAAGGATTGTCTATGGTTGGGAGGGAAAACCATTGCCCATGGTAAACGAGCACAAAAAATCAATAGGATAGTTGACTTGTTCTAGGAAAAATCACCTCAAATTTTCCCAAGATATTGGGGGATGTGATAAGATGCTAAGGGTTAAAATATAGATTGCTGAGATCAAGCATAATAGACATTTGAACCTCGAAAATCACCAAAATGGGGTCTAATAGGTCTTAGACCCTTCAATTATGGGTGCCAACTATTTAGGATGATATAGATACAAGTTTTGGCTTTGTAATCAAAAGTTGCAATGAATGCCTTGAAATCCAAAATTCAAGTAACATCCATATTTCAGACCTTCGAGCATAGGATGCAAGTTATGTACTTTTATTTCCACGATAAGGCTTGTAATATGACCTTTGGGACCCAAACTTTAAACAATACAAGACCAGCATTTGTTGATACCAATTGCAAGTAACGTTTCTTGCAACATATTCTGCAAAATGACAACTGGTATGGTATTAGTGCATGCTGGCCATCAAAAAAAAATCCATTTGTGCAGTGAACTTCTTTAGTTGTTGACATGCGACCTTTTGGTTTACGAAATTATCCTCTTCAGACAAAACTTTCAGTCCTTTGAAAAGAGATTAAATACCAAAACTAGGTACACTAGAAAACACTGATTCTACATGTTTCCTTTGTGCATATGAAGCACCATTTCATAATGAATCCGCATTATATTTGGACATGTCATGGTAATTTTAAGCTTGCCTCTGTTTTGTTATCTAATCGTGTACAGTTAATCTTCTTGACTAATGCTTTTCTTTAAAACTCATATTTTTCTGACTTATGGCTGTTTATTCCTCATTGTTGACTGTTCTTTCATTGACATTCCTCATTTGTTTTACCTCCTTGAATATTTCCACCAGGGGTTAGGATTTGTGCTCCTATTGATGCATACCATCTTGAAACCTTGTGTTGATGCATTGCCTTTGGGTGTCAATGGAACATGAAACTCAAATTGCCCTTGCCTTTGGAAGTTTTTACCAATCTTGCCAAACATTATAACAATGATGACTGCTTTTCATAGTACTATTTTTACATATATATAACTGATCTGATATATGTAACACTGTTTTAATCTTCTCCTTGCAAACTCAATGTTTCTTCATTCTCATGGTGTGCAATTATTTACTGCTCTTCTATCATTGGGTCTTATATCAGTGACTGCAAATATGTGTTGACAAGGCAGTTTGCAAAGAGAACTTGTATAAATGACTTGAAAAACCCAAGATACTCAATAAAAGGCAATGAAATTTGAACTCAAGAGAGACTCAATCAAAAACAAAATATGCATGCCCTAGCTCAATAATGACCACGTATGAGACAAAATGAATGAAAAATCCCTTAGAAAAATGCCCTAAAAACACGGCCTGTGAAGGATTCCAGGCATAAAAATGCAAATGAAAACAAATATGAATTTGAAAGGATGAAACAAGTTTCAAAGAAGAGAAATCCAAAATACAAGCTTTCTAGGTTTTACAGTCTTATTATGAATTAGACACTTTCTTCTAAATGCATATCTAAAGGAAAACCAGTTTTAAATGCTGAAATGCAAGCTGTTTTGGGGTGTAAATGATAAACAGCAAGTTTCAATGGACTATAAAGTTTTATTTCAGGTGTTGAGAAATGGATAACCAGTTGTATTTTGTTTTGAAGCTTGACTATCAGGTTATAGAGCCAATATAACAAGCTAACTCCCAAAAATTTCAACTCAACAGGGTTTACATGCATTTTTACAAGTTTAATAGGATGTCAAAATTGCATTTTGGGTATTGCATGAGGTTTACAAGTTCATAAAATATAAAGCATTTCAATTTGGGCCTGGATGGCTCTTTTACAAGTTGCTTTTTATGATGAAAATACAAACATAAAGGAGGTTGGGTTTGGAAAAGCACTTTTCAATCAAGAATATTGGTTTTCCACAATCCATAATCGATACCAGAAATATTACTGATAACACTTTTCAAGTTCTTAAATAATTAAAAGACAAGGATGACTTCACTTGCATTTTGGGATTATATTCTGATTTGCAAGTGTCTTTATTAGATGCATAAGTAAAAATAAATTGCAATTCGGGTTATAAAATGCAAAATGCAAGTTGTTGCACATTCAACTTAGAAACATAACCTCTTTACTAGTAATTACAAATTTGCAAAAATGTTTCTAAAACCCGATTAAGGCACAAAGAACTCAACAGTAAAACATAACGAAGCCATGATACGGCCAAAACTGGGTCTTGCAAAGGCTATTACAAGTGCAAGTAACACAAGCTTGCAACTATACTTGTAATAAGAATTACTCACAATTTTAGGCCAGAATTACTTACAATTACAGGCCAGAGATCTGACATTGAAGCCAAACTTACAATGCAGCCTTTGAAACCTGAATTTGAAAGAGAAGTGAACTTTTGGACAATAAAACTTGATGAAAATAGAGGCAAAGAATTGGATTTGTCAATGGATTCCTAGGAGATAGAGAAACACCTCGAAAAATGTGTCTTGGAGCCTTAAAACCTTAAAAATTCATTAAGGTATCGCTATAATTAAGTCAAAAATTGCTATTTGGGACAACAAACCTAGTCTTCTAAACCCATTCTTGTTTGCAATTTGTTTGATTAGAAGTAGTTGAAGAGCCATCATTGCAAATCATTTACCTTTGCAAAGTTTATAGATTGCCCATTGAATGAATATCTTAAGTCCCTGCGTGGTTACCAGCAAACCAGATCACAAAACTGAGTTGTGGCTCACAAGAATAGGAACCTTGGATTCACCTCTATGATTTTTTTGCAATCTTTAGCATACCTTGTGTCTTTGTTCAACAGAGAATTTGATATTTGGTTTTTCATCTTGGAATACTTAGTGTTTCATCTTGCATGTTGGAGTGATCACAAAACTCACATCAACAAAACTATATACCCTTTTCAAAATGGCAGTCACGCTAGGATTTCATGCAGTTAACCATTTTTACCTATTAAAAGCGAACTTTCTTTTTGATCCCATTTACCTAGTTTTGATCATTATTTGACTTTAATATATATTTTTCTTTCTTTTCTATGAGTAGATTTGTTACTTTCTAACCTGTCTGAAGGCAGGGTTGTTTGCAGTTTTTTACCCGTCTTTAGGAATTCAGGATTTTATATGACAAATTTCTTAATTTTCCATAGTTATCCTTAATCTGAGTATCGTGTAGAAACTGCTTTAAAATGTCTACCTATTATTGAATTAATCTCAGACTACCTTAAATTGGTTCAAGGGGGTAAGCACAACCAAATTATTTCTGAGCAATGCAGGCAATCAGGCATTTGAGATGGCAAATATTATTGTCAATGGAATGGACGTGGAAAATAGTTGTCAGAAAATTGTGTTTATAGTACTTTCTTTATCAGCTTACAGACATAGCATTTGTTGGCAGACCAAATCAACAGATCTATAACCCATTAAAAACGTTGACTTTGGTTTGAATGGTAGTGACACCACCAGTGGAGGAATTTTACATCGTTTGATTACTGTAGTTTACTGTAGATTTATTCTTGTAGGTTTTGGCATTATGTGTGAAGACCATGGAACCCATGCTAGAACTAATATCCCCAAAAATGTAATATTCTCTGCTGGTTTTGATTAAGAAATAATGACTTTGACTAGCTGGAATTTCTTCGAACAATTCTTATGAAAAAGATCCTTGAACAATTTATTACTATATCATGCCTTATACTGTTTCAGAAAAACTAATACTGTGAAATAGATGTATCAACCAAACATACCAAGTTGCAGGCAAGTCTGAAGTGGAATTTGATTCAGAACTTAATGATAATGTATTTCATTCATAACAGTGAATCAATGGCCATTAATCTATACTTCAGGGAATAGGATTACAGTCTTTACCAAATTAGCTGAGATTTACAATATAAATAATGCAGAATGAGTAAGGAGGGACAGACCCGTAAAAATGATGAAAGCCATCAAGAGAGTTTGAAAAAAAACAATGAACACTCAGCCGTCACCACTTCCAGGCGTTTCACCAGTCTGCCGACTGTTACTGGAGTGTTTCTGCCAACCCAAGCTACGGATAGGACCCGACTCAGCTGTGGGGGAAAGATGAAATTGATGCAATTATCCAAAACAAGGGATGTGAAATACCCGTGCTGCTGAAGGTCATATTATGTCTGCTGCCTGATGAAGATGCCGTTAACACACAGTAGCTCTTCCGTGATCACTTCCAGACTATGCATCGTGGTCTCCCATTACCATTTATCGTTTCCACACCTGTTCTGCAGTCTCCATTTAATGTAATGACCAGTTCCTGTCAATGGCTCCTTCCTGAGATGCTGATATTCACGTACAGGATGCCACCATGGGAAGAGTTTAAAGATGCCGGCCTGTCTATACTTCCCCTAACCCGTGAACTCAGCTATATGAAGGGAATACTGTCAATATATAAATCTGAAACACAGAGGTCATACTCACTCGAGTCTTCACCAATATCTTCAGCTGTGGAAGGACTCTCTCCCTGTCTGCTGTCTCAGCATCAACCTGGTGATATGTAAATGCCAACACTATACACCGACCTGTTCTTCAATTTGCTGTTTAAATTCCAGTTCCCACTAGGTACCCAATAGACCCATTCGAATTCAGTTCTGAGTATGTGAGGTGAGTACTAGATTTGGCGTCTAGTCTCACTTATTCTTCTCTAAGGGTTTTCGTCCTTAGAAGAATCCAGTCACATTAAGCAACCATTAAGATTAATAGAAATATCATATATTTGTTGTGCCTTTCCCAAGACGGAGTCTCTTACTTATAACCTTGAAGTGAGGGAAAAGTGTTGGAATAAGAGACGTGGGATAAAACACTAATTTCGTCTTCTAGTCAGTTAAGTCACTTTATAAAGTGAATGCCTTATTAAAACATAAAGTAACTTTATTAAAGTATTTTGATACATTAAATGACGAACTTAATATAAATCTTCCCTTGTGATTGGTAGGCATCCTTATTGGTAATGCCATTAATCTATCCGGATGTGGAGATAGATTATCCAGGGGCCTAAAGAACTAGTGTGAAAGAGGGGACATGACAAAAAACATGATAGGAAATGGTTGGAAGAATGTGAGAACAAGGTTTTTATCATAGGAAACATCCTAGTTAACTTTGGAATGTAACCAAAATATTACTTAACTGAAAAATTTCAGTGACAGTTTTTCATTTTATATAATGGTGGAGCTAGTGATGCACAGATGATGCAACTGGTTGCTATTTGAGTGGACAACAAGTGCTTGCTTAATTAGATTAGTAAAATAGTATTTATAGATTTGCCTTTGGAGTATATGTTACTACCTTAAAAAGTTCATTAGGTGGGCGTAGTGTTTTCATCATGGAGAATGGATGTTTGGTTCACTGGTTAATATTTCGTAAACAAACATGCAGCTATGGTGGTTTAGGATGGAAATGCTTAACTGGGGGTTTGTAAAGAACAAGTTGTCATGTCCCTTTTCAAAATCTTAAGAGACACTATTTTCTCAAGGAGTCATCAGAGTTCACAGATTAGAGTTGGTATTCGGTTTATGCCAAGGATTTGTCAGAGCTCAAAGATTGGGATCGTTGGCTACCAGGAGCCTATAAGAGATCAAGGATTGTGGTTGCTGCCCAACATATGCCAAGAACTTGTGAAAGGGAGGTAAGGGATTGGGATTGCTTTTGACATATGCCAAGGAGCTATCAGAGGTTAAGTATCAGGGTCGTAATCCCACAGGTGCCAAGCTGGAAGGAAGGAGAAGCTCCAAACATCCGACGCAAAAGTTTATAAGTCCTGTGAGGTTGACCATTGATGTAGTGTGTGTAGTCAACATGCAATGCCTACTGATATGTTTGATAACATTAGTTATCGGTTAACGTATTCATTGTCGTCACAGTTAATTGATGATTATGTTCCTCTTGGCAACTGTCAGGTCCTTTAAACATGTTGTGTATGCCAAGGAAGGTAGTATGGTATTGTCAAATGTATTTGGATGAGTGCATGAGCTAATAAAGATATATTTTACTCCAATATCTAGTATACACTGCCATCTGTATTATTATTTCATGTATGTGGTTTACCAGGTATTATAATAAACATTTGGCAATCGCTGACTTGGAAAAAATCAGGTCAATATTTTGTGATTGATGCCCTTGTATCCCAAGAAAAGAAAGAAGGGCACACAAGGTGGTCAAGACCAAGTGATCAGATGATCTTTTAGGATTGTAGAACAAAGAGGATAGAGCAAAAGATGACAAGAAACTACCAGAAACTTATTGCTCCTTGACGAAATGAACCTTGTCAACAAAGTAAGACAACCATTTGTAGATTCTGTACAAATGCCATTAGACGAGGAGTACAAGGAAAGATATCTTGGACTGATGGACATACTCCATCAATTGCGAATCGTTCCATCTCAAGGGAACATATAATTGGAGGGTCCTTGAAGACCCTTGATGGAGGAAGTGCAAGAACAAGTTAGAGCCTAAAAATACTCAAGGTGTTGGGAATCTCTCATCCTGATGATGAATTATGGAGTATGATCTGAAACATTGATGCTAAAAATTCACACAAAACAGCCTTCTCACACTGCTAAAGACTTAGAAGACACATCCTTCTAAAACTGCTAACACTCATATCTGTGGCTCGAAAATCACCCGCCGTATTCGTAATTGCATTTTTTGCAGTGTCAGTTACCTAAAAATAGTGTTGGTTTCTAAGCATTGTATCCCAATAAAATCACTGAAAGAATTTTTCTACTTGACTGTCAAGTGTGAATCTTTATAGCATAGCAAAAATGGAGGTTTGTGCAATAAATAGGAAAGGTAGATAAATAATTGCAGTTTTCCTCTTAAAAAATGAAAATGGTCACCTATCAAAAAAAAAAAATGAAAATTGTGGTTTTCATGAATCTGGATAACATATTGTTAGATTTAAAGAAAAAGATTGCTTCAACATTATAAATGCTAACTGTTCATCTTAGAAGACTTCCTTTTCTAAATTTCAATGGGGTGTTCGCTAAATTTGTTAATGCCGCTTTATTTCATTGGAGCAGCAAGATCATGTTAATGTAACCGCAGCACAGAGGTTCATCATAACCTGACATGAATATTTAAATATGTTAAACTTCAAATTTCTTTTTGAAAACTTGGTAATGGAAGTGGTCAGTTAATGTTTAAAATCTTTCTGTAATTACAACTAGTGCAATGCAAGCTGTTTAATTAAATGAATTGTCTATAAACTGACAAAGGTTTTTACTTCTATATGCGACTGTAGAATGTCTCTTGGTGTAATTAAAAGTCAACAACAGTTTAAATATTAAAACTGCTTCATAGTATTAATTATAAACTATAGGGGCTCACTTAATCCTTGCCTAGGTGTCATCTATAAAGCACATAATAGTCATAATTTTGAAATTAATATTTTTTTTTGCATCAGATTCCATGGGCGGAGCATGTAGAGAGCTCAAGCCATATCACAGCCACGATTTAGAGCAGATTCATTAGGTGTTTTGACACTATCTAGCATGCCTCCCCATGGTTTTTGATGATTGAGGCCTTTTCAAATTTGGTTGATGACTGCCATTGTTCCTCCCACTCCTCTTTTTAGGGTTTTCTCGAGGTCAGAAAGGAAACTAAGGGACAAATAGAAAACATTTTCTATGCAGATTCTGCACTCACTTTGATTTTTTCATGGACTTGGCCTTATTTCTAAGTCATTTGGTAGTTTTGTGAGGTCTTTTAGGTTATTGTGGGTTTTCACTCCAAAATTTTCACACTTTTTCGTTATTTTTATTTTCACACTTTTTCGTTATTTTTAGGGATTTTAACATGATGTTAATTTGATTTAATAAAAGAAAAGAAAAGAAAGCTGGGTCAGCAATTGGTCAATTTTTTTACGAATTGGGATTTTTCAGGGAAAAAATCAGTTTGTTCCATGATTCACAATTAATCGGGTATAACTGCGATATTTGTTTTTGCAGATTATTGCTTTTCTGGTTTAACTAAAAAACATAATCTTAAATTTTGTACAGCAATTTTTTTGTATTAAACTTTATAACAAACGTTTGCCTCTCCACCTTTGACACTGCATTTATGAATGATGTTTCTGTGTGCTTGGCGCTATTGCTAATACATCTTACAAGCAACAAAAAGATGGTATTAGGCATGTGAGCCCAAGATCTCCTGGTTCTAGTTCCTCTTGCACTACTTCACAGCTTTGAATTGCCAATTCCTTCAAGTAAATCCGTAGTTAGCAGAGGTTTTTCCCTTTCATCAGAGAGAAGCATTGTGGCTGCTCTATTTATTATAGAAGCAGATTTCTCTTGGCTGGGCAGTCCTTCCAACCAGATGGTATTCATATTATCAAATATTCCTGCCTGTGTGTAACTGCTCTTTCAGCTTAAAAAATCTTTTTATAAATGTTTCTGGAATTCGTTCTCTCAAATCTTTTAACTTTTCAGAACATTTTGAATTGCTATATTTTGTGAAAAGTTGAAGATGATATTGCAATTTAGTAACACCATCAACATCGAGTTACAGCGAGTTACAGCGATGTGATTAATGATAACACATGTGACACTGGAAAGCACAAACAATCTTCTCACAAAAGGAAATCATGTTCTCTAGCATCTGTCTGGCAGCAAGTATGGGGCTGCTATTTGGCAACAATCAATTTTTCTTCATAGGGATTGAATCAGAGATCCTCTAACACCTAGACAGAAAATTGCATGCAACATCGGGGTAATCACCATTTAAATATCATAGGAACTTTGTACATTGCATAGGTTATTTTTTGATCCTAAAAAAGAGGAAGCACGATACACCTAAAAGGCTACATCCACTTGTTCCTCCATCAAACCTTTTTATTTTAGGTGTTGAACTCATCAGCCAACAACCTAAATTATAATATGTTTAAAAAATATTTTTTAAAAAACCATCTCTTATCATTCTCTCTTAAATAATGTCTTACCATTATTACCTTATTAATATGTAATATTCATAAAAGAGGGAAGAACCATAGATTGCTTAGAAGAGATGATTGGGGGTGGAAGCGGTCTAAGGTGCTGGTATAGATAAATGAATATTCTTCTGTTAGCTGTTTTGCTTTCTTGTCATCACTGAGCCAATACAAATTAGAACTTATTTTTTTCTAGGATTGGTTTGTAATACTCGTTAAAGACTATACATGACAGTGCATTATATGCCCTTACTAAATTTATTTATATTAGTGGTATTTATTTGTTTTATATTCTATAAATTTGTCATTTTAGGGATGTTGGCATGACCAACTTTGCGTATATTAAAGTTGATATTCAAAATTTCCCTTCATTTTCTTTGTTTTAGGGTGGAATGCATGCATCGCTTTGGTGTGTGGTAACTGCGTTGTTTGGTGAGTATTTATACTAATTACAATTATTTCATAGTTCCACTTGATCATGATTTTTGTATTTTATGCACTCTATTTATGTTGTAAGGTCAGAATGAAAGAAACTCCACTACATAAAAAGATTATGTGTTTCTTAAGTGCCCAAATGTTCCAAATATTTTATTTTATATTTTGTTTTGACAATTTTCAAAAAACAGCAGTTTGGGTGCATGTTATCTCAATATTAGTTGGTTATGCATTGTATAAAAAGCACAAGTTGTAAGGGTTGCATCACACAATATCTAATGGTGACCAATGCTCTCTCTCTAACAAGATTTTACTTTCAAATTCAAGCAACATAAAAATTATAGTATTCTAATATTTGTAGACCATATTTGACGTTTACAAAACAAAGGAAATGGATTATAATAAATGCACTCTAGGCATGCACAAGTCACACTGACAAAGTTTCTTCAAGAACTGTGAACTGGAGGACTTACTTGACTTATAGAATCGAAAGTGTCAAGTGAACTCATCTCGATGAGAAAGTTGTGGCACCTACCTTCTAAAAATATTTGAGATAGAGGTGGAAACAAATTGCATCAATCAAATTTTACTAGTGTACTAATGGACTCCAAGGAGTCCTATGTCTGTCTCGCAAATCCCTAGGAGTCTCCCATAGCTCCCACTCAGATGCTCAGTCCCTAAGCAAACAATAGTGAAATTTTTGGGAAATTGGTATCCTTGTCTTCAAATGTGTTCCATTCTCCTCATTAGATTATATACATGAAACATTCCATTTAAGTATTATCTCTCTTGTATATTTTGGTAGGATGTTTGGCACCAGTTTAAGATCTCTAGGAGTTATAATGCAGATTCTAGGTTGTAGAAGATTTAGAAATATTCACTCAGTCAAATTTCAGTAATCAGCAAGCTCCTATAGATATTCTCTCACTCTCTTTATCTCCCTTGAATTCTAGACCCATCTCTCTCCCTATCAATCTTCCTCTATCCTCTCTCCCTATGTTTATCTCGATCTCTCCTCTCTCCCACAAGATCTTTACCTATCTCTCTGCATCTCTTTTAATCACCTCTAGACCCCTACAAGGGGTGCTACCCTCAGCATTGTTTTGGTGTTTCCCTAAAATGGCCTTCAAACTGCAGTCTAAACAAGTAATAGGCAAATGATGAATCATGATCATAAAATGTTACATAATATATATCTAGATACAAATCTCTGCATATTTATTGTTAAAATCACAATTAAGATCCCTGCAAGAAATGACCCCCGACCTCCATCCACCATTCTTATTGTTTATGCAATCCTTTCAATGTTTTTTTATGTTTATTGGTCTATAAACTTCATTTAGTACGCGAAAGTTTCGTTTGCAATTCTCGTTCTTGGTTTGCAGTTTTTCTCCCAAAGTTCCAAAACTCGCCCACCATTATTAATTTTTGATGCAATAATTTTCTTACTTTTAATGTTTCTGAGTGTAAACTTAACATATTTTAGCAAGTTTTATTCATATTTCTTGTCCCTTTGCATGTTTTGATAGCTATTTCTCAAAGTATTTTATGTGTGTGTGTCTTTGCTTGATTTCCAATTGATATTTGATGAATGATACAATGATTTCTTTTGAATGATTTGAAATGTAAGTGAATGATGATTGAATGAATGTGGAATTCATAGATTGAGGAATGATGATTGAGTGAGTGCTGAATTTCTGTATTGGCGAGTGATGATAGATACACGATCCTTGAATGCTTGGAATGATTTCTCCTTTATACATTATTAGTGAAAGGGTCAATACCTTTCATAAGAATTGAGTTACTACTTTTCATTGTTAATCCCAATTTTCTTGCAACCCCATTTTTAAAACCTTCAACAACAAGTGTCATGCCTTATGAGGCATTCATTGTAAAGCCTCTTAAGCTCACCAATTATAACGAGGAGATATTTTCCATAGCAAGCCAAAATGTGATATTGCTATTAGGATTCAACTGTGTAGTTTTTGAGTCTCAACGCTTCACCAAATAATGGTATTAGAAACCCACAACAATGGACTATCTATTCAGGGTGACACCCTAATTGGTTTCTAAATGAATTATTTAGTCTCATTTAATTATCGACCACGGACGTAAACTTGGAATGACATTCGCAAAGTATATGCTTCAAGCTCTCTCAATCTTAAGGCTAACCTATGGAATTCAAATGCTTGAGCTTTAGAACAACTATGCTAAAACCAGTAAATGAATTTACTCTACCAAGGCATGTAATCACAGGTAGGAGTTACTCTAACCACCTATGCTGTAGGAACAATCTACCAGTTCTGTTATCAGTGGCTGTAGGAGCAACAAAGTTCTACCATACTTAGAAATGAGCAGGAAAATGAATCATACTCTAACATAACAATTCACTCACCAAGTGGGCCCCCTTGGGTGAGTGAACAGAAAATACAATCAAGATAAAAGATATAAACTTGAACTGTGCATTCTATTCATTCATGGAGAAAGATTAAACTTGATTGAAAAACAATATCACAATAGCTCTATTATGAAAATCAACTCATTCGACCCCTTTGACTTAATTTCTAAAAAGTTACAACAGTCGTTTATTTGAAGGAAAACTTACAACTACCTTATAAATCTAATATCACTCCATAAATGAGGATCAGTTATAGATTCATAAAGTTTCAAAACAAAAACAACATTAAACATGAATAAATCTTCTAGGAATATAGTATGTTGAGGGAACTACATCCGTGCGTTGCATGCAATAGAAAGTAATAATTGATTTGCCCCGCTTCTGAAGGTCTTGAAATCCACGGTTGGCTTTGACTATTCTAGCGCCACAATGTTGGTCCTTGAATGCCTGCGGTAAACACCCACAAAATAATCAATGCGCACACAACCTTCCATATACATATATATTCTTATCATCAATATTAGGATAGAGGTGTAAAGTTCCAATTAACACTCTTGCAAGTCCTATGGCTACAGGAGGAAGACTACCCAAAACATAGCATGGGAAGGGAAACATTTATCAGCATGTATAGCTACTGCATTATACCATTCCCGTTCATGAATTCAAACAAATATCATGTCTTTAAATTATCCATATTTCTATTTCATGTCTTCACATATATATAACATATACATAAAAACCATAAGTTCATATGCTTGAAAACCATAAAGTCATGTCTACTTTGAAAAATAACTGTTTGAAAGGAGGATAAAAAGAACTAAGGATAAAAAGAACTAAGAAATGTGGCCTTTTGGAGGTCCATCATTCCCGCAAACTGCACTATTGCTGGTCCCCAACAACAATGAAATTCTTGATTCTGGCACAAAGTCTCAAGTCACTAGCCATCTTTTCCCAAGGTTCATCCTTAACATAATCAAAATACCCATGATTTTCTTTGAGCCTTTTCCATTGCTGGACTTCTGTAGATATATCATGATCTTCTGCATTGTCATTCATTGCTAGCAATGGCTGCAGGAGGCTGAAACCTTAATGGAAACCAGTAATTGCGTGGACTCCTATCCAACATGATTTACCATGGGACTCTTCTAGTGGAAAGAGTTAGATTCTGCGGAGAGTGAGGTTCCCTTGTCTTTAGTTCATGTGACATCCGTATCCATCTTTGTCTTGAGGCACTGATTGCTGCTGCAATATCATGAGATGAATGCTGATCCCAATTTGTAAAAGCTTGCTTTCTTACTGGGTACAGCTTGTTAGCTCCGCTTGGGTTTCTTGTAATAGAAAGTCAGTCTAGAAAAGTCCGCTTGGAATGTTGAACTTCAGGCCTCATAAGCTAGGGAGTTGTCATCTCTGTTAGGATAAACCACGGACAGAAATAAAAACTACATGCAAATATAAAAAATAACAGAAAAAAATAATAGAACACACAGAAATGAACACAAGGCACCAAGATTTAACGTGGTTCACCCAATCCCTGGGCTACGTCCACCAAATAGCAAGTCCGATCTTATTACAATCCAGTGATTACAACCTGATTACAATCCGTAATCCCTTACAGCTCAATACCGCCGCAAGAACCAATTTCGCATCACAACATAATGAAAAATACCCAACCCTAAGCCCTTTTATACAAGTATTAAACTGCTTTAGGGTTATAACATGTCAGCCATATGTCGGCCACTATTTATGAAGTATGTACAGTACTTTCCTGATCAGTCACCACAATCTAACAATCTCATTATCTCTATATGGTGCAGCTTGGTGCTTCTTGCTTATTTCGTTCTACATCCAGGACATAATTGCCCTTAATTGCACATCTCCTACATAAAGGAGTGAGTTCCATTCTATATCATCTGGCACTACCAAGTTATGCAGGTATAGTTCACACAACAATTTTTTTAGGGTCATTGGAACGGATTGGAATGCATAATAGAATAAATGAGGGGTTGAAATAGAGGGACTGAATCCTTCTACAACTCGTGTCAATTTAAAATTAGCAAGCTGTTCCTTAAGGAATAATGCATACACCGGAGATGGTGATTTGCATGCCATAAGCTTAGGAATCAACCTTGTGATTTGATCAATCCATCTCTTCAAAACCTCAATTTGGTCTGATTTCTTCTCTAGTTGATGGCCTTGCTCATCAATGACACTTTTCAGTTTTTCTTTTTCTAATTTCCACTGTGCCCTTTCCCACAACAATTGTTGATATAAATTTATCCCTGCAGCCAGGGGTGTAGACAAATCAGGCAATGGCAAGGGTTCTTGATTGAGAATATCTACCCAGTCAGGTGCCAGGTGAGGAGTTTTTACTGTGCTTTGTGGTGTGGAGGATTCTTCCTTCCATAGAGCAAGGGTTGTCACTACATTTCCCTCCTCACTAGACTTAGCTGCTGCCTTAGCCAACGTCTCTAATCCATCCTGATTAAGTTTTTCTAACACTTCCTCAACAATATCTTTTCCAAATTTTGAGTATTCTTCAGAAGGAGAGTCTTTTGAATCCCTACGAATGTCCTGCATAACAAAATTTTCTTCAAACCCTTTGGACTCCTCAAAATCCTCATCATTGTCAATAAGTATATAGTTAACACTAGGGTTAACTTCTGTTTGTGGATTTTGGTTGTTGAATTCAGTGTCACTGGCTACATTTTGTTGAAACACTACCTCCGAAGAGGACCTCTCCACAAATTCAAAGGATTCCAGGTTAACAACTAGAATAAAAGCCTTAGCATCCCTGTCACTTTCAAGAAGCCTTGCATCCTACGAGCATGGAGGACTCTTTCGTTTCCTCCTGCTAGTGGTCATTTCCTCGGTAGCTGCTTCTTCAGGATGTTTCTTTGAAGTTTCTTCCCCATGCGAATGTAAGGTTTAATCAACATTATCATTATCACTACTAGGTTGTTGCTTAGATATTCCCTCTTCTGTTTCTATAGTTTTACTCTTGTCTCTCCAAGTGGTAGACCTGGTCTTTATGGACAGTGGGGTTTTAGGGACATTATCAGTTTCTTTATTTTTACTTCTCTTCCTTTTAGAAGTGGAGGCACCAATTTTGCAAATTCTTTTCCTGGATGGTCTAGAATTGGAAGGAGAAGCTTCGGGAACATTTTCTGTCCTTTGGATTGTTAATTCCATAACTTTAATCATACTAATCTGATTATAGAGTGTAGTGATCTGTTCTTGTATTAATCCTTTTTGAAGTCATTATTTAATTTGTCTTATCCTCTTAATAGGTATCGACGCCTATCTTGAGAAACTAGTTTTAGGACTAACTAATCTCCTTGGTTAGTTTAGGAGCTAAACTATTTTATTGCTTGGAAAGTCGCTGATTTTAGGAGGTGTGTCAAAACCGACTTTGGAAGGGACATGTCCTTTGTAAGGACATGCCCCTTGGTTCTATACTTATGTAGGGTATGGTTGAAGGTTAAGGAAACACAATTAATAGAAGTCTGCTCCGTGATCAACACTGCCCTAAAGACAATTCGCAGATAATAAAGCATCTTTAGAATTATACTTATTAATTCACTCAAGTCTAAACATTGAAGAGTTATACTCTGTATCTTTATCTGATACACGTCCTGACATCTTGTGGAGAGGGGAAACATTGTCAGGGGCTTAACTTCCCAACCACAAATCTCGAACTTATCCCACACTTTCTCTAACTAGAAAGACCCTCCCTACACGGAATAGACATGGAACACCTTGCAAGCCACTGAGCATCCTAGTACTTAATCACACCACACCACTTGACTTGACAACAGAGAATGAATTAGACATGCATGAGCTATTAAATGATTCCTTTTAAAATAATAAATAATTGTTATGTCACGTCTGATTTTGTTTTCATGCTATTGCAGATTCCTCTCTCTCACCTCTTCACCCTTTTCCTTGGCCATATAGTGAGGTGAGTCCCAGGTGTTTACAATCTTAGAGTATCCACTCTTTTGCTAAGCTCCAATAGGGGTTGGAACATTGCAATTTGTAGTATATCAAATAACAGAGAATGATCTTACTAAGCTTGCAAGGATATAATTCGATTTTTGATATACTTCAGTAAAACAAAGATGTATGAACATATCATGCACATTTGGTCTTGACTCAACAACATAGAGAAATTGGACTATTGAATATCCATTCGATTGAATTCTAGAAGTAATGTACGGAATTTTCATGATACATTCCTTCCTGCTGCAAATACGAAAATAGTTTAAGAAAAACATACAACAATATGAATAGGAAAGTTTGACCACAGAACTTGGTTTGAGAATGGAAGACGTGAGCTTTGGCTGTATGCTAACAACTAGTTCCTTCTCTGGAGTAATTCCGGACGCAAAACTCAGAGTGATTATCAATGACGACTTCCAGCAAAGGCAAACTGAGAAGGAAAATAACATGACAAGAACTGCAGAGGTATATCATAAATTGGGTGGAAGGAGAAATCATTTCATGTTCTTCGGGTTTCTCATGACTCTCAAATATATAGAGGCATTCGATATATCAAGGCTTCCAAGAAGCTGTAACTCTTAAAAAATTAAAAGATTTGTCTTCTTGAACACCGATATTATATGCCACGTGTACATTTCGGTTTCTAAAAAGAATTGAATAAATATGGAAAAGAACTTGAAGGTTATAAATCAAAAGAATATTATAAACATATTATTTACTTGCACGTAATTACATCTTATTAAGATGGCACATAGTAAATGTTTACCCAAAGTTGTACCTTTTAAATATGTATATCTAAATACATGTTTCATCTTGGAAGATTTCTTTTATCTTCTTGTACATGTATTTAAATGTGCATAGTAAATAGATAAAATCTTGTATAAAAATAATATTACGATGTCACTTTTAATTTATATCTATGTGTACGTACATAAAAATGTATTACAATGATGTGGTGGAAAAGTCAACAATAATCCAATAAAGGTATGTACTTTAATTAAGTTAAGATTATTAATGTTTTTATCCAATAGCTCATGCGTGTTTAATGTGTGTATCCTGTTATGCAGTTGCTAGGTCCTCAACCATGGGGATTGAAAATTGGTAACATCTAGTTTTCTTGGGTCTAAATTAACATCTAACATACTCAAACAATACAGTTATTACTTCGTTTCATAGGAAGATAGTTATATCATTCATGTTCATGTGAATAAGATTTACCGTTAAAAAAAATAAAATAGTTAGACAAAATTTCTTAATTAAAAACTTGAAACACCATCAAATGAAATTACTACAGAAATTGAAAACCACATACCTCGGAAACTGAGATCGAAATCAAACTAGGGGTGCTTTTGCAACCACTTGGGTTAGTCCACAAATACACTAACAATTTCACATGATGACTAACATCTAAAAACCGCTATCTCAAAATCAAATGATAATTACAATTAAATACCACTATATTTTAAATTAGGGCATCACATACCACTGTATTAATTAGGGTATCATTTACCATCGGTTCATTTAGGGCTTTTGATACTGCTATATCACTTAGGGCTTCCACTACCACGGAATGAATTAGGGCTTCCGCTACCATGGAATGAATTAGGGCTTCCACTACCACGAAATCAATTAGGGCTTCCACTACCACGGAATCAATTTAGGGCTTTTGAGCCCACTATATCACTTAGGGTTGTAGTCATCACTTAATCAATTTGGGCTTCAGGTTCCTTTCCTTCCGATTGCTTAACTGTGACAGTGTCTCAAGATTAGAAATATACTTATATTCGATATTCATATAAATGAAAAACAATCCACGAATCTATATCTTGCATCTAGCGGTAACAATAAATTAACTCAATTTAATCTTACCTCATAAACAAAAATGATAATACCTGTTTCCGATAAACAATTGAATGCATAGCTTATCTTTGTCCGACGCATGTCCGACATCTTGAGGAGAGGTGAAACATTGTTAGGGGCTTAAGCACCCAACCTCGGACCACAACTTGCCCCCACACGATCTCTAACGAGAAAGACTCTCCCTACCTGGAACATATAGGTGTCATCTTGCCATCCATTGGGCTTCCTGGTTGTTTTTGAACACACCAAACAACTTGGTAGCAGGATATTACAACAACCGGTTCAAGCATGCGCTATTAATAGTTCATTATTCAAATTTGATTTCTTGATTTTGGTTTGCAGGTTAAAAATTTACACCTCTTCACCATTCCTATGGCTTCATAGCCAGGTGAATTCCTCAGTGTCGAAATATTCTAAATTCATGTCTGATAATACTTTTAAGCATTGCATACTTATGGATTCCTTCCAATGATCATGATTATCTCAGTTTCAATGGGCTGTTTAATTCGTGTGAACCCAGGATCTTTTTATTATTTGAAAATCATAAACGCTTTAGTTTTCAGCAGCTAGCTTAATGGATTGTCTCTATTAATTCAGTCTTAACCAACTGAGGAGAACATGTCGATTCAGATTGAAAAGGTAGAAAATAATATTGGATGGGAGTTGCATATGCATAAATATTGCTTAATACTATTCAATTGAAAACTGTCCTCTAATTCAGAATTGAGTATTCTCGTGGTTAATCAAATGTTAAATCAAGAACAAGACATTGGACTGTTAATGAAACCGATTGTGGTTGTGAGATATGATTCTGACTATATTTTCTATCTTTTTAATTACTGTGGTTTAAGATTCACACATTCCCTTGAACTAGAAATATGGAACAAAACAAAATTCCAAAAACAACTCTGCTCTCTCAGAAGTCTTCAACAAATACTAATCACAGAAAGAATAGAAACAAAGTCCTCAATACATACTGATCATACAATGATCAGTAATAAGAATAAATAAAGAATATGATTCACTGATATATATAAATGACTGAACTGCTAAAAATTAAGAGAACGTAATAGACTTGATAATCTCCAGATAAAATCACAGAGAATAAAACTACAACTTCAACGAAGAATAACATAGGCATTAGAGAATGCTTCTTGTAACTCATCACCCAAAGAATTAAAATATAAAAACCACAACACATCGAAGATGTCCACTACAAGGGTGAACGGACTCACCAAAACTAAAGTTCATAAAATAAACCGACTTACAATAAAATACAATAAAATACTGAACCAACATATTCCTGATTTAATACAAAGCTAAATAATAATAACCATATATATAGCTCCGGACATGCAACAGGCATGCATTCACAAAAACACTCACACTCATATATTCCTCGCACTGAAAAACAATTAGCTCTATAGCTATTGCATGCACAATTCAGAGAGAAATACGAGGTGTATAAAGCCAAAACATATAGATATGAGGGAAGAATAGATTAGCAAATTGCAAAGAAATATGACCCGAAGATATTTGTAGACGGAACTTCAGAGCATCACAGAGGCCCAAGTTCCCTTCTTAGCAACCGACTATGGCTTCCACAAGCTCTCATGCCTGTGGTTTCTTTTAGATAATTATACTGGAATCCGAGAGCTTCCAAGCTTCAATATTCCCTTCGAGAGGCAAGGCATGCTTATTCAAAAGATCCAATTTATATCCTCTCCAGAAATCCACGAATTTACCACAGAAATTATCATCACTAGTGCTGCATGTGTCCTTTAGACTACTGATTGCAGTGGCACAAAGATGACTCAAGATGCATTCATAATAGAAAATATACACGCTGCAACATCCAAGCTCGGCCAGGAATGATTCGAAGAATGGAAAGAGGAATACTCTCCAAAATCGAATCATGGCAAACTTTAATGGTTGGCCGAGTCTCCTTGGCTACCATCAGTTACAAGAAGCCAATCAAATGCCAAACAAATCGAATTTTAAAAGGAAAATAAAGTTGAAAAATTATACAATTCAAATTGTCAAAGATTAAATCGATTTCCATGCCAAGTGTTAATCGGTTAAAAGTAAGAAATTATAGTTCGAATATTATAATTTAAACGTTATTATATTATGAACATTATTATAATATGTACTTGAAAACATCACTTATTTAAATTATTAAATTATAATGATGCCAAATCGTTTTTATATTTAAATGCACGAATTAAATATTTACTATAATAATATGATGAAGGAATCTCATTTTCTCTTCTATCTCTTGATTCATTCTAGCTTCCTCTTCTCTTTTCTTTTTTTTCTCTTCCTTTCTTTTCTTTTTCTGAAAATCACAAGATGAAACCCATGCATCTAAAAGTATCCTTTTATCATGAGATAAATCCCCTCTTGTGACCATTTTCTCCTATCTAGGTTCTCTCCACTCAACCTAGTCTTTTGGCCACTCTATAGGTTCTCTTCCCAACCTGTCACAACAAACACAAACTCACAATTCATCTTTGTCTAGACCTTTTTCTGAGCTTTGATACCAAAAATGATGGAGAGATAAATTCAATGGAAGCAAAAACAAAAGGAACCAGCACCAGAAGGAGATAGATAACAATATTCTTCTAATTGATTCATCAAGTGAACAATATATACACTTGCTCTCCTAAAGATTTCTTCTCCCCATAACTTCGTATCCAAAAATTTGAATAAACCTAAACCTAAAAACTCTATTTATACTTGCTAGGACGGTTTACGAAACATTCTAGAATATTACAAAATAGGAAAATCGACCCAAAGAGACTTCCTGCCAAAATGACTCACAGAATATTCTAGATCAATATAGAATAGGGAAGAATGACCCCACAATGGTCTAAACAAATCCCAAGAAAGATCTTATCCTAAACAATTTCTAGCGCTCGGTAACTTCTGCAACTTGGTAGAGTCTGAAATGCAGCAATATGTACAATCTTTATGTGGGTGCTCCTGCACCAGTGTTATCTTCATATGAAATTATAACGACTAACCATCTTACCATTTCACAGGATTATGACAAATTTAACTGTCAACTGACTTCATGTGAACCTCAACGGCTATATGAACATTTTAAATTGTGTCGAAAATTGGGATGTAACAGTGCTTGCACTAAAAAGGTAACTAAATCATATACAAATAAAGAAGGGAGAATCGATGAATTCTTATTTTTTAAGGTTTGCCAGTCTAAGAGATGAACTTGAAAGTATAGGAACCATCATCAATGACACAAAACTAACATTGATGGCTATAGATGGATTACCAGATTCATTGGAAACATTCGCACAAGGAGTAAGTGCTAGAGATAATCTTCCTGACTTCAATAGACTTAAGGGAGATTGTCTTCAGGAAGAATCCAGAAAACTTAAGAAAGGGGGAAAATCGAAAACTGAAGATGAAGAACTTCATGTTCTTAACACAAATTCCTATAAAAGCAAGAAGAAACACTTCATAAAGAAAACGGGCAATCAAAAGGATGACAAACCTAAGAAAGATCTATCCAAAATAAAATGCTTGAAAAATTTGGAGACTATAGATCTAATTGCCTTGAGAATTCTAAACAAGTAGTGAACTATACAAACATTATTAGGGAAGAAGATAACTATGATCTTGAGAATCGTGTATTGTATTCGACACTATCAAATGAAGTCTCAAGTAAGGCATGGGTGATTGATAGTGGATCATCTCGACATATTACAGGATACAAAGAAGCACTAGACTCTATATTAGAAAAGGTTAATGGCGAAATCAAAAATTGGTGATAATTCAACACATTCCGTCAAAGGAATTGGAAATTGCACCTTGAAATTAAAGTCATGTAGTTCTCTTCTTCTCAAAAGAGTACTTTATGTATTAGGAATAAAAAGGAATCTAATCTTGGTTACAACACTTGAAGATGATGGACATAATGTTGCATTTATGGACGATAAAGTAAAGAACTCCTTATTTAAGAAAGCAAAATTGATTGGTCAAAGAAAAGGGTACTTGTATGAATTAAATTCATAACCTAGTTGACCTATTCAAGCCTTAATTCATGAAGCTGCTGATATAAACGAAATATGACACAAAAGGTTAGGACATCTAAATTTTGAAACCTTATCAACTATGGAGAAGATGGTTACTAGTTTACCTAAACTGAATAAAGATCACTCAAACATATGCAAAGGATGCACTCTGGGTAAGAACATGAAAAGTCCATTTCATGATAGCACTAGAAAAACTAACAATGTTTTGGAATTAATCCACTCAGATTTACCTATGTTTGTTCCTTCTCTTGGAGGATTCTGGTACTAGATGCTTTTTATAAATGACATCTCTAGAAAAATTTGGATTTACTTCTTAAAATGCAAATAGTCAGAAGAAATTCTGAAGAGATTTAAAGAATTTAAAACCTTAACTGAAAACTTATTAGGACATAAAATTAAAACTCTTAGGACTAATAATGGAGGGGAATATATCACAGATTTGTTTAAAGAGTTTTTTAAAGAAATATGAATTAAGAGGGAGTATACCATTCCTTATAACTCACAACAAAACGAGGTAGCAGAAAGCAAGAATAGAACAATTATAGAAGCTGCGAGAGCTATGATATTTGATCAAAATCTAGAATATTATCTTTGGGCAGAAGCCTCTTGTATTATTGTCTATATTCAAAACAGAAGTCCTCACTCCTACCTTAGAGATAAAACTTTTAAAGAAGTCTTTGCTAAGGTTAAACCCAATACAAGTCATCTTAGGATTTTTGGGTGCCTAGTATATATACATGTTCCAAAAGAAAAGAGAACTAAGTTAGAACTTGTCATGTCTCCTCTTTAGCTCCTTTTGGTAGTGATATGTGAGTTAGCCTATCAGGGAGTCTCGTAGGCTGGCAAGAGTGTTTAGAGGCTCAATCAAGGTTACAGTGTTCGGATTTGAAGTTTCTGACAATGAGGGCACGATTCAGAGGAGTTCCTTAATTATAGGAGGAGACCCCTACTTTCTAGGAGGTGGAGGTATCATCCAGCATTGAGGTTATAGGAGACTGTCCCCTGGTTTCAATTTTGGGAGATTCAGAGGTCTTCCTACTTTTTAGGGTTATCCCTAGATTTGAGAGATGAGACTGTCGATTATTTCATGATATCCGACATCAGTCATAGGTGGTGGCAAGTTCAGTTTCACCTTCTAATGGTGATCTAGCTATTAGTTGGCTCTTGGGGAAATATTTGAATATATTTAAATATTTGCCTAAGTTAGTAATTAAATATTTAAATAAGGCTAATTTATTAGCCACTAGGTTGAAATAAGGAGATTTTTGGCTCCAGTTGGTCAGTTGTGTTGGGGTGTGATAGTCCATTGGAAAGTGCCTAGACCTCCACTATTTGATTTTCAGCTATAGGAGCTTCGGTGGCGCTTGATACTTTTACTATGATTGAAATAATGTTTTTTCCTCTATGTTGGATGCCAATAATGGAAATAAACATTATAACCCAAAGTTTCCACTTAAGTCATATTAGGTCATTTTTAGGGTTCGAATGTCTAGTAGGGAGTTATAAGGAGAAGCAAAGGAAGGAAAGATTATTTTTTAAATTATTCATCCATCATTTTGGGCGCTTGGCTTTGATAGAGCATTCCTCCAACTAGGACGCCAACTCTAGGTTGGGAGAGTAAAGTGTTTGGGATGTAACCCTCAAGCAACTGTGATTCAACAGGTCTTCAGTACTATTTTCAGGCAGAAAGCAAGCAATTTCAGCAATGGCAACCCTCTTTATCTGATCTTCAGCAGCAACCGCCATCTCAGATCTGATCTTCAGCATTGGGCCACCTTTTCTGCACACCTAGGCGTTGGAATAAGAACAGATCTGCTGCAGACCTATAGTTGGCCGCCTATCCATATCTAGTGTTGACTGTAGCTAAGGTACTGGGTTGCCTTTATTTTTGTAACAATCATTATTGGGTTCATTTGGGTATTCCCAGCTTTCAAGTGCTATGGTTTTGGATTATTACTATGCTGTTTAAATATTGCTGTTACTAGTAGATATTGGAACACATCTATTTTGAAGAGAAAATATCAAAAATCAAACACCAAATTTCTGCACTTCTGTCTACTCTGTAAGAACACTTAAAAATTGCAGGAGAATTCTATTTATTTAAATAAAATTACAGCATATCAGTGAATCGGTCTGCTAGGGATATCGGGAGGAAAGGTATTTTTATAGGGTATAGTGAAACATTTAAAGCATATAGGATTTTTGTACCTGGTTAGAAAAATATTGAACTTAGTAGGGATGTAATTTTTGAAGAAGATTTAGCATTCAAAAGAGCCCTAAGTTCTGAAGATCCCTCTCCCTTACCTAGTTTTGAAGGAAATACTGACTCTAAGTCTTAGAGGGAGAACATTGAAGAAATTGAAGATGAAATTCAAAATCAATCTTGAAGAAACTCAAACTTCTAAGAAAAAACCACTTTGGGCCATTAAGATAGTAGAGGAAGTTCAAGACTTCGTTGCACGATCTGGAACAGTCAGAGAAAGCAAAAGACCCAAAAGATTTTCTAGTTATGTAGTAAACATGAATGATTTGTCTAAATTAGAACCAACCAATGTTTTAGATGCTATTAAACATAGAACTTGGAAGGGTGCTATGACGAAAGAATACCAATCCATTATGAAGAATAATGTTTGGGAAATTGTTCCAAGACCTAAGGAAAATTTGTTGTTTTTTCCAACTGGATATGTAAAATAAAACATACTGCTAATGGTAGCATTGAAAAATATAAAGCCAGATTTGTAGCTAGGGGATTCTCTCAAAAAGAAGGGATTGATTATGAAGAAACCTTTGCTCCTGTTGCTAGAGACACCTCTGTAAGAGCAGTCCTAGCTATTGCAGCATCGAAGGGATGGAAAGTACATTGGATGAATGTAAAAACAACATTTCTGAATGGGAAGATTATAGAAGAGGTATATTTGGAGCAACCTGAAGGATTTGAAACTCATGATCCTAAATTTTTCGTTTGTAGACTCAAGAAAGTTCTCTATGAGCTTAAATAGGCTTCAAGGGCTTGGTATGAAAGAATTGATAAGTATCTCACCAACTTATGATTCTCCAAAAACGCAGCTGATCCAAATCTATATTATCAAGGGGATAAAGATGATATGGTAATTTTGATACTGTATGTTGATGATTTACTAATAACAGGTGATGATCATCTCATAGATCGATGCAAGAAAGATCTAATCAGAGAATTCGAGATGAAAGATTTGGGACTCCTTCATTACTTTCTAGGACTGGAAGTACGATAGAATTCTGACAGCATTATACTTAATTAAGGGAAGTATACATTAGATATCTTGAAGAGATTTGGAATGTGGAATTGCAAGTTTATGTCTTCTCCAATGTAGACTAATCTACATAAACTTAAAGAAGTAGCATCAGAATCACCTTCCATAGATTCTACTCTCTACAGATAGATGATTGGGTCCCTTATGTACTTGGTAAATACAAGACCTGATATTTGCTATGCTGTTAATGCCTTAAGTCAATTTATGTGTGAGCCAAAGGAGATTCACCTAGTTGCAGTCAAACACATAATGAGATACTTACAAGGCACTCTTAACCTTAGGCTCAAATATGAGAAAGTTGACATAGATTTACATGGATTCACAGACTCAGATTGGGGTTGAAGTGTTAAGGATAGAAAAAATACTATAGGATGTTGTTTCAGTTTAGGATCAACAATGATATCATGTATATGCAGAAAATAGTCTCAGTAGCACAAAGTTTCACAGAAGCCGAATACATTGCAGCAACAATGGCCTCTCGGGAAGCAGTTTGGCTTAGAAAGTTACTTGTGGGATTATTTGGTCAAGCCATGAATCCTACGATTATTCATTGTGATAATTAGAGTTCCATCGAGCTTTCTATGAGTCCATTTTTCCATGACAGGTCCAATTATATTGAAATTCCTTACCATTATGTTAGAGATATGGTGGACAGGAATGCTGTAAAATTAGAATACATTTGTACTGCAGATCAGACAACATATATTTTTACCAAACCTCTCTCTCGAGTGAAGATAGATCACTTCAAGAAAAGACTTGGTATGGTTGAATTATGAAATTTTGTATTCTTTAAATTATTAATAAAATAATTTTATTGTGAGGCTATTGACTATTATGGGTTCCACCATTTGTATTCATTATTTTAGAGGTGACGATCTCTAAGATAATGAACACTTGTATGAAAGACATTATGAGAGATGACGATCTCATAGATAATGTGCTAAATAGTAGAGATCTATTGTAAGATCTAGATGAGTTCAAGATCACATTGTGATATAGACATTGTTATGCCTATAAGTCACAATTTGGGTAAAGGAAGAATTTTATTATTTCTCTGGAGTTTATCCTATGTTTTGGTAGATCTTAACTCAGGATCATGTTGTGATATATGAATACCAGAACCTCTGATTCACAACTTGGATAAATGAAGAATTTAATTATTCTCTGGATTTATTCTGTATATTGTATTCTTTGCAATACTGTTATCATTAGTATCAGTGATTTGTCATACCACAGGTTTAGTAATATGACATTGTATCATGTGTTCAAGGATACCACATGCTAAGAAGATTTAGATAGATATAGAGTATCAATTCTTGCTTGTTCATCTTAATTGATCTTGCTAGATATAATATATCTCAATATGATTATCAAGTTAAGAGGGAGTGTTAATTCCATAACTTTAATCATACTGATCTGATTATAGATCGTACTGATCTGTTCTTGCGTTAATCCTTTTTGAAGTCATTATTTAATTTGTTGTATCCTCTTAATAGGTATCGGCGCCTATCTTGACAAACTAGTTTTAGGACTAACTAATCTCCTTGGTTAGTTTAGGAACTAAACTATTTTATTGCTTGGAAAGTTGCTGATTTTAGGAGGTGTGTCAAAACCGACTTTGGAAGGGACATGCCCTTTGTAAGGACACGCCCCTTGGTTCTATACTTATGTAGCATGTAGTTGAAGGGTAATGAAACACAATTAATAGAAGTCTGCTCCTTGATCAACACTACCCTAAAGACAATTCGTAGATAATAAAACATCTTTAGAATTATACTTATTAATTCACTCAAGTTTGAACATTGAAGATTATACTCTGCAAGCACAAGAGGGTATAAACTAAGTCTGATTTATTACAGAATTTGTAGAAAATTTACACGGATGACTTTGCTAAATCCAGTGAATGTTCGTTCTCTACGCCCAACGCCCTGGCCTCTAGGGCCGACCATCCTAGGTTCTACCTCATTCATTTGTAGAAATTCTTCCCATGTCCCAATCAATCATTTATTTAATTCTCTCTCTACAATTAACTTTATCAAACAATGATGCGAAATAGACTGGTCTTTTCTTGACTGAACTAAGGAAGCTTGCTTTTTCACAATATTGAATAGGAAGTTGGGAAGATTTACCATCTATTGTCGTGCCAAAGATGACTCAGAATTTTGAAATGTAGGGCATGCAAATACTTGTAGCGCCCTTCATAGATGAAATACTGGATGATGAATGCAGTTGGCTGAATGAATTCCAAGGGCAAGGATACTTTGGAAGTGCCTTGCTTCTTATCTATGTCTAGCGGAGGGTCATCGTGCAAAGTGAATTGAGCCCTAGCCAAATGCAAGTTGAGATCATTCACCTACGTTTCACCTTCCCCTGGCAAACCAGGTACTTCAGCCACAATATCCTCTGTAAATTCAATTTTTAAGTCTTTGACCACTGCAAATCCATCCTTCAAAGTGCTTAGAAATTACAAAGCAACTTCTTCATCAAACCCCTTAAGACCTAAGCAGTAGTCTAACCACCCTTTCCTTTTGAACATTTCACTACTAGACGCATCACCCAACAAAACCCTGTGATCCACTGTCTCATGTCTCTGAAGGTCTCCTCCCATTGTTATGAATAGAAAATTTAAATTTTTGCAAAAACTTGGTATTTTCACAGAGCACAACAATGGTTAATCACAAAATTCAAAGTGTTACGACACAAGATGTTGCAGACAAAAAAGGTGGCATACCAAATGCTACTTACTGTTTTTCAATCAAGTGTAATCTTTCTCTATGAATGAATATAATGCACAGTTCAAGTTTATATCTTTTATCTTGATTGTAATTTCCGTTCACTCATCCAAGGGGGCCCACTTGGTGAGTGAATTGTTCTGTTAGAGTATGATTCATTTTCTTGTTCATTTCTTAGTAAGATAGAACTTTGTTGCTCCTACAACCACTGATAATAGAATTGGTAGACTATTCTTGCAGCATAGGCAGTTAGAGTAACTCCTACCCGTGATTACATGCTTTGGTAGAGTAAATTCATTTACTAGTTTTAGCATAGTTTTCCTAAAGCTCAAGCATTTGAATTCCGTAGTTTAGTCTTAAGATTAAAAGAGTTTGAAGCATTTACTTTGCGAATGCCATTCCAAGTTTACGTCCCTGGTTGATAATTAAATGAGACTAAATAATTCATTTAGAAACCAATTAGGGTGTCCAATCCTGATAGGCAGTCCATTGCTGTTGGTTTTTGATTCCATTTATTCTCATGAGAGATGGGTTCTTGAGAACCACTTCTCATGAAACATGAGTCAATGAGTTTGGCTTAAAAATACATAGTTGAATCTTGATAGAAAAATCACAAATTGACTTGCTATGGAAAATATCTCCTTATATAGAGTTTGTCCTTATATGAACCTACTATGATAATTTTGCCATAACTACACAAAGAGTGGTTGCTAGATTACATAGAGTGGCAACATTGGAAATAGAGTACCCTTGCATATTATTTTAGTATTTTACTTCAACATTTGCAATACCATTGTTGTTTATCTTCTTGCCATGAGCATAACACATCATTTTGTCCTTTCTTGCTTTGTAACTTGTCATAATTTGATTTCCTTGGAAAAGCTCTCCCTCTTTTCAATTGATGAGATAAAGGGGCTCAACAGTGATTTGTTCATAAGACACAATACTTGTTGAAGGTTTTGTAATTGGGATAACAAGCTAAGTAGGCTTAACCTTCGAGGAAACTCCATGGTTAAGCACACTTGAGTTGGAGTAGTATTCGGATGGGTGACCTCTTGGGAAGGCCCAATTCTTCACCTCTATGAGGATCACCTAGATGAAATGAGTGCCAAGCATATCATTCATTCTCATGGGAGACGGGTTCGTGTAAGCCACTACTCATTAATCATGGGTCAATGAGTTTCACTTAAATAACATAGTTGAATCTTGATGGTATTATCATAATTTGATTTGCCGTGGACAATATCTTCTTATCAGTTGATGAGCTAAAGGAACTCAATAATGAACTGTTCACAAGGAACAATACTCGCTGAAGGTTGAAGGTTTTGAAAATGTGGCAACAAGCTAAGTGGGCTTAACCTTGGAGGAAAATCTATGGGTAAGAACGTATGGATGACCTCTTGGGGTGCTTCAATTCTTCACCTTTGTGAGCATCACATTAATGTAATAACTGTGAAGTGTACCATTCATTCCTTATAGGACATGGGTTCTTGTGAAACTCTATTCATGAAATGTGATGTCCCCATTTGGAAATAAGATTTAATGATAAATAGCAATTAAATAATAAGTTTTTAATAATTAATTAATAATAAAAAGGACAGATAGATGGAAAGTATAACTATAATATATAAAAAAATGTTAATAAAAAATAAAATAGAATATTTGAGTACAACATATTAATATATTTACACAATAAATAATAAATAATATAAATATATGTTACATATTAATACAGTAAATATTATTATTAATTATAGAAATATATAATCTGAATTATATATATATATATATATATATATCATCTAAAATATATATGTAATAAACCATATATATGTTATATAATATATTAATATATTAAATATATTTATCCTAAACCATAAAAATATAATTATTTATGTACATCTGAAAATATATATAATCATAACTTGGAAATTAAAATATATATAATAAAATATAATATATTATAACTATCAACAATAAATAAAAGAAACAAATTGCATTTAAATCATAACTAAAAGGATGTGATGCTAAATGATGGGAAGTCGCAACCTTTTGAAGGTCCTTCCCTTTCCTCACCATATGAATATAAAGGGGACACAAAACAAAAAGAGGAGGGACAAGGAATAAGAGGAGTTAGAAATAGATAAAAACAAACATAACCAAACAGAGTTTAGAATATGACACAGTCAGCAAAGAAGCAACTTTTGAAAAGTCAAAAACATCAACAACAGACAAAGACACAGCCAGCTTGTCTTAACAGAGAATAAAATAGGATTGGAACAGTAAATGAGAAAGAGGAGGAAAAGAATACAGTACAAACAGTGCTGGAACAATCAATCAGTATTGGTATACTTTCACACATCAGCAATGTACACTATGCAGAGTTTAGGACTTGCCTTGGCATCTGGGAAGAATAAAGAAAGTATCCAAACTTATAAATCTTACAATCTTTAAATACACAGGTCCATATTTTTCATAGAGAAGGGGAAAATACATTTAGAATTATTTAATCAGAATCTATAGACGAGGGGACATTACAAGCCTCTCATTCTGGTGGATAGACAAGTAGTATAATTCGATGTTATCCATGGACTGTATGAATGTAGGTGGTGGGTAATTTCTTTGGGTAAGGAACTGGTGCAAGGTCATAAATTCATAATATCTGAGACTAGTTGTAGACTTGGACAACTTTCCTCATCATCCAGCAGAAAGTAAAAGTGAAGAGCAGGGCGTTGGGTTTATAACCAGCAAATTGTTATCTGGTTTATTACTCTCTGCTGTCTGATATACTTCCTACAATCCAGATCAGAATATTTTTGTATCAATTGGAGCAATTGTTCAAATATTATCCTTGCATCTAATAAGGTCAG
Organism: Cupressus sempervirens; assembly: GCA_028749045.1. Classification (NCBI taxonomy): domain Eukaryota; kingdom Viridiplantae; phylum Streptophyta; class Pinopsida; order Cupressales; family Cupressaceae; genus Cupressus; species Cupressus sempervirens. The sequence continues at coordinate 747,205,640 of CM053784.1, read as the reverse complement.
GTTTAAGCGATTCCTTTGTTTAGAATTATTGTCAAAATTTGAGCAAATGTGTTACTGTGAATATTTGGGTACAAAGATTTCCTTTATCTGCATTCACTCCATATTAAGTCTAAAAATATCCAGTTAACTGCAAAACATAAGATTCAAACAGCAGGCCAGAGATTTACTTATAAATAGAAGCAACCATGAAAAATGTTTGACATAATGAATGTGAAAGTGAGTGATTAACCTGTAGAAATTAGGAAGGGACATTACATGAATCATGAGACATTGAGTTTAGCTGAAATACTACGTAGTTGAATCCAAATAGCAATATTATAATTAAGATTTTGGTGTTATTTAATGGAATTTATAAGTCTAGTGTGATAGGAAAGATTGTTTCCACTAACTAGAATCTTTTCACTTAATATCTCTTGCTTGACATATGGGTTCTACGTAGCCAGCAAGGTGCATATTTTGTTAAATCATTAATGCTTAGAGATGTTGTAAATTCAAAGTGACAAACATATTTGGTTTGTCATTGAAAATTGTTATGTTAGCTATACCCTATCTATTGAAAGTTTTCTAATATTTTGATAATGAGTTACCATTCTCATGCATTGCAGGAAAGGTGCTCCAACTACACCGTTGATCAGTGTGGCAATAACAAAACTAATTACTGAGGTGCTTGAGCGAAATGGTTTTCCTAGTGCTATTTTCACCTGCATCTGTGGTGGAGCAGAAATTGGGCAGGCCATAGCAGAAGATACAAGAATTCAACTGGTCTCGTTTACTGGAAGTACTAAGGTACCCATCAACACTAATGTCTGTCTTCATGATGATCTGTCTCATCTATCTCTAGATTTTACGAGGCCAATCCAAGTTTTGTTTAGATGATTGGTGGCTGTTTTTGTTTGGTTTTGGAGAACACACACACATATTTCTTATATGGTTGGTGGTTTTATAACATTGAACCTCTGATAACTGCTGTCCATAAAAAGCTACAATTTTCAGGGTTTAAGTCTATAAAGAGGGAGAAAGAAGATGTTGTGACATGTGGTGATTGGTGGTGTTAAATCTAGCACACAATTCATAGTTGTACTTTGTTCTCTTCTAGTTCTTTTGTAGACATTTACATTGACTCGATTGTTCAGTAATTGACATAGATTTATGTAAGCTTTCAGTTATCACCAAATTAATCAATGGGCATAACTGTAATTATATATTTCTATTATATAAATCTTTGTGCATTTTTTCAATTATTGGAAATAAGCAGTTTTTTGTCTCATTTCAAATAATTCTTCCAAACTCCCTTCTGTCACTTATGTCTTTTTTCCTGCCACAGAAAGCTTCTCTTTGTACCCTAATAATATCTTTCGAAGATGTTTATATGAGTTGAATCAACACAAGTGAAAAAGGTAGCAATGATATTATTCAGGCTTCTCTTTGTACCCTAATAATGTCTTTCGAAAATGTTTTTATGAGTTGAATCAACACAAGTGAAAAAGGTAGCAATGATATTATTCTTCTGTACCCATTGCTCTTTGATATTATTAGAACTTTTACCAACTATGGCATTATTGATGAAAAGCAAATCTAATATTTTATCTTTTTCCTATGGCCTTTTTTAAATTCTGTTCTTAAAATGTAAAGTCACTCAGTTTGAAAGCAATTGGGATTGAAATTTATTTCTTGTATTTCTCATTGAATGGGCAAAAGCTATCAATGTCTGTAGTGTGCTTGGATCATTTTGTCCAATGTTAATCATACAGTTGAAATGTACTTTGGCTTGTCTTAGGTTGGACAAATTGTTCAAAGGACAGTCCATGCTAGATTTGGGAAATGTTTACTTGAGCTCAGTGGTAACAATGCCATTATAGTGATGGATGATGCAGACTTAGCACTAGCTGTCAGTTCTGTTTTGTTTGCAGCAGTTGGTACAGCAGGGCAGCGGTGCACCACTTGCCGACGGCTGGTAAATGTGTTAAGAATGAAAAATTGACAGCCAAAAATGATGTTGCTTTATATATTACTTACAATATTTGCTTGGGGTGTCAACAGTTGCTACATGAAAAGATATACCAGCAAGTGATCGAGCGGTTGGTTGATGCATACAAGCAAGTTAAAATAGGAGACCCGCTGAACAAAGATACATTGTTAGGACCATTGCATACCCAAACCTCAAAGATGAATTTCGAGAAAGGCATTCAAATGATAAAATCTCAGGTATGTAAACCGTTCTCTTTCTGTACATATTTGAACATATCCCATTATTTATATAATATTAGATTTTCTACTTGCCTATGTTTTTTTGGAAAGTTGCATTGATACGGATACGGATACAAAAACAGATATGGTATTGGGTACGGAGACATATGGATATGGCAGGATACAACATTAATAAATAACACAGAGACATATGTTTAACATAATTCCTAAGTTATTATAGGAGATTTTCATTACTTCAAAAGCAATATTGACACAAATATTTATGAGTTAATTTAACACTTCACGATATGTAAACATAGTAGAGTTGCATTAGAAGATAACCCATAAAATGGGTTGCTGAAATAGAAAAACATTTTATTTGTCTTTCTCATTTGGTGCAGGTTTTGTTTAAACTATTTTTTAAAATATTGCTTTAATTAAGTTTTTTTGCAATTCAAATTTGGGAAGATTTATGTCAAATCTTTAAAAAATCAAATTCCATAGTGTTTGGCATGGTTGGAAAATCAAGTTTTTTAGGCAGGCATGGGTACAATATTTGATGTGTATCTGGGCAGTATCGGATATGTTTCCAAATTGGATATGGGGATACGAGTGCCCAAGGAGGGACAGAGGAGCTTCCGGCAACTCTGTTTTTTTGTAAGGGAAGCTAAATCTTTTCCAGGGTTTTAGTTGAAGGTCTACTATTTCTTTTCAGCTTGTGGGTGATTGATTTCTGTTGGTTTGAACCTTTTGTAATCTAGTAATGTACAAATTAAATCAAATGGATGTGGAATCTAGAGATGTACAGGCCATATTTATAGCTCAAGATTATTTAGGCCACTGCACTTCTATGTTGTCCTTTTCAGTAGAAATAGAAAGCTCACTTGTAACCATGTAAACAATATCATTTTAATTTTCTTTATTGATGTCGAGTTGGTGATCCAAACTGGATTTTCAGAGTTAATAAAAACATAATCTCAAGAATCTCGAAATTTAATTATGATACCCTTCCAACTGACCAGTTAGTCCTGTTGAGTTTGAATTGAAAACTATGGCAATTAATGCAGGTGGTTGCATATTGACCACCTGCAGAAAGGTCTAGCTACGATCCTCATATTTAGTATTGGAATTATGCAAAAAAATATCAATAATAAACTGAATAAAATAGATATCAAATGTAACACCATATAATGCTGTTTATTGGGAGAAGCCACTCCATACTATACATCCAACATGAGATTCCAACATATAAAGGACTATTCATATATGTTGCCTAAGCATCACAATATATAATTACCTACAACTATCACTTCCCTACATGTGGGATAAATACTACATTTTGTGTTACTCATTGCCCGTTATTGTTTATTAGTAATTACACAAGTCGTTTTTATGTCCAACATAACCAACTTAAGAGACATGCCACTTGTTAGCATCACCAACACCCAACTTACATTATATTATCATAATCCTAGCCTCTAGGTACATAGCATGATTCAAACCTTACGAAGCAGTTGTGTTTTTGAGTTGTTATGTAGTGGCCCATTCTGCAACTTGTTGTATCAGTATGAGGTGGTTTTGCAACAAGATGTTGTGCATGTTGAATAACAGATGCAAATGGTGTTTCTTACCTTTTTGAGTGTTCTCAGCTTCCTTCTCAAACTTATAGAGATGTATAGAATGTATGAGACTTGTTATATTGATTTGGTTGTACTTGGTTGGATTGGAATTGGGCTGCTCCAACCTGATCTGTCTTGAAGGGTTCCATTGTAATTGGGAAGTGTTAGAGAGCGATAATTAAGATTTAATGTAAAAGGTGCCATAAACATAGCAGCAAAAATTGATTGGAGAACAAATTTGCAAATCAAAAGTACAAGATTTTTTGGAACAATTGGGTAAAGATAAAACTTTCAAAAAGAAAAAAATTGTCGAAAAAGGGGCACTTTTAAAAAAAAAACTTAAGGGCAGTTCCATAGCATAGAGATACATAGAGCAAATAAAATAGAGTTTAATCCATCAATTATAGAAAATAGATTTTTGTTGTTTATATATTGCTGATTACATAGGCAATTAGTTAGTTGAAGTTTTAAGAGGTTAGTCACCAAATAGTTCTCTCTCTAAGTCTAAGATCAAATACTAGCTTTCAATGAAGTAATAGAGAACAACATCTATCAAACTTTTTAAGAGAGAAGTCATCAGATAGCTGTCTAAGTTTGAGAACAAATATTAGCTAAGCCTATGAAGTAACTGAGATCATGATTTGCAGGCATTAACCTAGCTATGATTAGGAATTTAGTTAAAGTGGAAGTCATGTTGAAGTGACCCAAGACTTCCATTATCATTGGGGCAAGGAGTTTTGTAGGGGTAGTTCAATACCTGAGAAGCTGATCAAGTCATAACTGCAATTGATAAGTCCTTTGTATGGAGTAGAATTCCACAAAAGTCATTTGTTTTTTTGAAGTAAAATATTAGCTTACCTAGCTTGCAATTGCTATTTTAGATGGAGATAGATGTTAATAATACAATTAAAAATGTAAATAATAAAATAAATTCATACATATATGTCTATATTAATTTTTTTACATATTAATTATATATGAAAACTAGTATAGATTATAAATTTCACATTGTTTATAGATTATCAATTTTACAATGCTCTTTTATAGTTAGTTCATTTGACAACATAATTCTAAAAGCATTGGGACTAGTTTTCCCCTTATTTGCATATGAAACAACTTATCCAATTGAAGCATACTATAAATACATACAATGTGTGTTTGTGGATAAAAAAATGGAATATACAGATTCTATACCAGTATGGAATAATGAAATCATAAGCACTTATCTTGAAGAAAAAAGAATGCCTTAAGAGAGATATAGCATGTTTGAGGAGGGTGTTGCAACATTTCTCACTTCATAGTTGGTACAATTGCATGCCAATTTTTTGAAAATAACTTAATAATATTTCATTGCATGTGAATGCTTAAACTATTAATGTCTAATGTTATTTTTATGCCTTTTAAGTGCCTTTCTTAGTAGGTGAAGCCTAGAAACTTGGTGGGAAACGAGGAGACAAGGTAAAGTCTCTGACCAAAATTGAAGACTTTTGGTGTATGACAAGACACAAAGATGTGTCGCCATCTCCAAAATGCATCTTATGGGGGTGGAGATGCATCTCCTAGTTTCACTGTTACGTGTACTTGAGTTGGAGCAGTATTGGGATGGGTCATCTAATGCTTCACCTCTGTAAGCATCACCTAGATGCAATGAGTGCTAAGTGTTCCATTCATTCTTACAAGAGATGGGTTATTATGAACCCTACCCATGAAACATGGGTCAATGAGTTTGAATTGAAAACTACATAGTTGAATCCTGCTAGCAATATCAAAACTTTATACTTATCAAGCTCAATTTCTACTCAAAGGGAAGACTAGAATAGGCATTAACATTAAAAAGGTGAAGTATATGCTAAAAAATTGATTGTGTATCAACCCAATTATTAGTATAATTCAATTTGTATCTTATATTTTTAGAGTAACATTTTTGGTTTTGGTAAGATTGAACTTAGGTAGTCAAGGCAATGAAGGGTTTTCACTTTGTAACGTCAGGAAAATGAAGGGTCAATATGAGTTTATACTTCAAGGAGGAATTCACATTCATATAACTGATTGATATTCTTTGCTTCAAGGAGATCAATACTTAGGAGAATTTATTATTGTCTCCACATTGGTTGGTGTTATTATCATCACTTCAGTTTAGCCTAGTGTCTGGGCAAATTGTAAATCAGCCTCCTGCTCTGTAATTTTATATATAAGTGATATATTTGTGGTTGGGTCTTTCTCCCTCAAGTGGAGGGTTTTCCTTGGATAATTTTTTGTGTCCATTGTTGTATATATTGTTTTTTCTTTGTCTCATTTTTTATCATAAAAAATCAACGTGGTATCAGAAGTTTCATATGGATATTTTGGTTCAATTCCTTTGGGGGAAAAAGGTTGATGGTTTGGGCCCTATTCATGTCTTTACAAATGTAGAATAACATATATGAAGGACAAGAACCAATGCCTACATGAGAGGAGAGGTTGGTGTTGTGGTGAGCTTGTATTTTGTCATGGTAACACATCATAGGTCAATTTTGATATTGTCATCACTGGCAATGCCTTTCTATATGGGTGGATTCAAAGGATTGTGTTGTTGATCTAATAGAAGGAACGTGGCAGTTGGAGTTGTTTAATAGATCATTTCTTTCCATGTGAAATTTCACTTTATCGTGCTACCTCTATTAACAGTGGCATGTGGGATCTAGGTTGACTTGAATAAATCAGTTTTGAGTAGAACGAAATTGGGTCAGTTATTTGTTTGCAAGTTGTGTATTAGTGGCTCTAGGAATGATGTTATATACAGATTGTTTGTTACAACCTTATTACTATTGGGTGCAATGGGTTAAGGGAAGTATAAGTGTCTGCAAGAATCTCTTACAATGGAGTGTAGATTAGGGATTGGTTCCTAGCCATAAGGGTTCGTTGGATTTTGATATTGTTCGAGATCTTTGATAAAAAAAAGAGAAAGAGTTTAGATCAGATAATGGAGGGGAGTACGCCTCTGGAGTATTTCATAACTTTTTTATTGAGGAAATTATCAAGAGGGAGTTTTGCCATGATTTCTTGGTGTAGCATGAAACAAGCATCTTTGACGGAAAGGATTGCAAAAGTCGATACATTGCAGCATGTGTAGCAGCAATGATTACTTGGTGTAGCAGGAAATGAACATCTGTGTCGTAAGGACTGCAAAAGTCGAGTACATTGCAGCATGTGCAGCAGCTGGAGAAGCAGTGTGATTTTGTAAGCTTCTCGTTGGATCATTTGGTCAAACATTGGAGCCAATTGTGATTCATTGTAGAATTTGCACATTTTCGAGACAATTTGGGTGTTGTGGAAAATGTTTCCCCCGTTGAGAGGGAGTCTCAACATTAGTGATCCTAGCTACTTGCTAAAATGCATATCTCTGAGACGAAAAAATATGAGGTGAAAGCCCTCTTCCACCTTTGAAATGGAGACGTTGCTCTTTCCACTCATGTGATTAATCATGGTGAATGCCATGTTGAGGGACTGCATGATGATATAACATTGAGTGACTCCGTAATGAGCACTTGTGTACATACTTCTTTCCACACAAGGAAGTAGCCATGGAAGATGCCATGTTGAGTGACTCCTTAACATTATCACATTGAGAAGTTTTGTGATAAACTCTCTTCCACAATTGGATGTAGCCATTGTGGGTGTCATGTTGAATGACTGCATGATATTATCACGTTGAGAGATTCCATTATAAGCTCTTTTGCACAAATGGATGTAGCCATTTTGGGTGTCACATTGAGTGATTCCATGACAATAAACTCCTTTTCAATTAATGGTTGTAGCCATTGTGGGTGTCATGTTGAGAGACTCCATGACATGTATTATCTGGAAAGATACCTCGAGGGAGTGTTGATGTTATAGCGGAAGGAGTTATCATTCCCTCCCAAATTTGCAATAAATGAATAACTTTGTAGCATTGCGACAAGAGGTCACATAAAGTCACCTCACTCTGTAACATCAAAACAATAAAGGGTCTTCACTTTGTAATGTGAAGACAACAAAGGGTTTTCACTTTGTGATGTCAAGACAATGAAGGGTCAAGACGAGTTTATACTTCAAGGAGGAATTCACATTTATATAACTGATTGATATTCTTTGCTTCAAGGAGATTAATACTAAGGAGAATTTATTATTGTTTGAACATGATAGGTGCTATTATCCCCACTTCAATTTAGCCTAGGGTTATGGAAAATTATAAAAGCAAAGGTGTAATGCCCTCAATTGGACAGTCTTATGCCTAGTTTAGCTTTCAAATATATGCAAGTTGAAATAACAAAAAAGAACAAGGGGTGATAAACTTATTCTTAGCATGTTTGACACAGTTGAAATGGAAAATTGGAGGTTTACATCATTGCTAATTGTTTCATATAAGGTCTTCAATAAATACCTTATCCTAGAAGTTAGTGCAGTGTCAATTCACTTCTCTCGTTCATACTAGCTTTGTGAAAGGAAAAGTTGCCCATGATTTTATAAAAAGCATGAATAATTTACTTCCTAAGTGCTTGGATAATAGCATAAAAATTCTTGGTCATAGACTAAATATTTTCTTTTGGCTTTATTTAGCTTTTTATTAAAGTAGGCAATGGACCTTCCTTCTTTTCTTAGGCTTCTTATAACGGTTGTTCTACTCACATGATAGTCTACTTGAAACACTTCAACAAAATGAGGTAGAGCTAATATACTAAGTTGTCAGTTCGGATTCTAGTTCATATGTGGGTTCGACATTTGGGTTCGAAATTTTTCCAAATATTTTTTGGGTTGGGTTTGGGTTCGTTTTGGGTTCATCCCTACAAGATTTTTTTAATATATATATATATATAATGCATGGTTCATACAATATACTATACAGTTATACAAATACCTATTGCAAAAACAAAAAATAGTCTCTTAACTATATTACAAATCTTTTACAAAAATGGTTAACTATTTTGTACAGAGATTAAGCAGAATTATAGAAATATGAACAAAAGACATGTAAATAAGACATATCTTATGATCTTACGAGGGAGTAATGAGAAAATACATGAGGTATTTTGAAGTCCACAATTATGCAATGTAGATTATACAAATTCTTTAAAATATGATTTGTATGTGTGATTCTAATCAATTTAGTTTGATATGTCTGGGAATTTTTTGTAATAATATTGGCTTAGGGCTATATTATTTACAGAATTTTCGTTTTGATTTAGTAGTTTCTTATTTATATACAATGCAAAAAAGATGCATGCTTGAGTTGCATGAGAGCAATATAATTTTTAGTTTGTTTTTTGAATAATCTGTTCCTTTTACATGCCTGCGATTCTATAGAAAAGCAAAGCAGACTCTTTAACAATTAAATTGCAAAAAGTTTTTTTCTGCTGTGCACGTAATGGGCTCAGGTTCTTCAAAGTGCAGTCAAAGAGCCCATCGTCATGGCTTCTCAAAACAAACCCAAGCTATTACTAGTAATCAGAATGTTCACTCTCAGGATGCTAGGTAAATTGTTCTAGCACTGTAGAATCATATACAACGTCATTCTTCTGTGTTTGATATGTGCAATTTAAAAAAAAAAAACGTTTAATATAAAACTCTGTTCCTATTGCTTCCATCAATCCCCAAAATGCATTTGAAATTTGCCCAAATTGCATGAAATTCATTCTGGGTGGTGCTTTGACCAGTCAAAATACGCTGCAGATGATCAAAAAGTCATCCAGGATCCCTTTGACCGAATTTCCAGCAAATCCAACAGGGAAATAACGGTTTGGAACTGACTTTGAACCGAATTCAAATTTGAGACGAATGGACTATCAAATTCTGTGGCAACTGACCGAAATATGGTAACTTAGGTAATATATGAAGTTAAGCTTAGCTTTTATGTCAGGGTCATCTATGAAGAGCTTTTGGGTAACCAAGTTTTGATTTGTGTCAGAGTTTGTTTTGTCAGGCTTTGGACTTTGGTATTGATATAGATCCACTCGTATGGATGACACGATGTGAGTCTAACTCAAGATTTTGGCATGGCAATTTTTTATTTTGGATTGGAAACTTTAAAATGAGATTGATAGGTGGAGTACATGGTGGTGTTTAATTCAGGATTTCTTGATAGAAGGATCTTTCTTTAGGATAGGGCACATTTGGGTCTGTTTTGGTTTAAGTTCTTGATGGTGGAATGTAAAAATTTTGTTTGTGCATTATAGCTTAAGGTCCTTTGGTATTAGTCATTGGAGAAAATATCTAAAGGTGATCTCATTGGGATGGGTTTTCAATTGGGATTAGATTGGATTGCAATGGTCTAGAGGATGAAGGATTGGGATGGAAGGTGGAGGATGCTAGGCACTCTTGTGAAGTGGAGATTTTGGAAATGGATTGGTGTGGAAGGATGCATTTGAAGAAAGATGGGTTTTCTTCTCAAAGGTAGAAAATAATAATAAATGGGTATGTTGAGGATTAGCAATATAGATTTTGTTAGTTGATGCTTGGTATTGAGGATTGATGGATGGGTGATTGAAGCTTGTGGTGAACTTGTATAACACAATGTTGTCTTAGGATTGAGGGAATTCATCCTTATTCATACTCTTGTTATTATCTTAGGGGTCATATTTTTGTTGATTGACAAGACAAGCATCATCATCATACTTAGGATGGATGAAAAGTCTTGTTGCTCACTGGGAGTTGTGTGATGTGTATAGTTTCTTGAGATTTTACTTTGGGTGTATTAGTTGTCAATAGTTGTAAGAGATTTCTTATTATACTTTTTTTGCATGTGGGATTTGGATTAGGAAAAGTGAATGGATAATGGTGTTAGGATGAGGATTTGGACTAGGTTGAAAGTTTAGATATTGAGATTTGGTTGGTGGAGTTCTATGGAGTTTGGGACTTGTTGATGTGAGTTTTAGTCCATTACAACATGCATAACTGGATAATAGTTCGACTAGAACACCAAAATTTCAACCCTCTCTTGAATAAGGATGCTCATATGCTCATATGTAATGCGATACGTTGGGTATCACAAAGGGACTTCACCTCTAACTACTTCCAACAACAAACTACAAAGGGAAAGGGTTTAGGGAGCTACTCTACTCCTAGAGTGCAAGAGACTGTGAATGTCTTCGTGACTCTGCTAGACTTCATTTATTTGTTGACCTCAACCAAGCTAGTGTGATTTCCTAAGGTACATCTAAGATGTTCAAACTATCACATTACATTAACACCTTCCATTGATTTATATCAATGTACAAGCAATAATTGAAGTTAATCTTATGTTTTTCTGCCATTCAACCAAGCAAGGCTTACTTACAATCAACAAACAGCTAGTGGTTTGGTCTAATTTCAAGCCCGCAATGATGCATGGACATTCATTTCAGATGGTAGATGCAAGGCAATGGAGGAGAATAGCCAGCAGTTCCACTTGTAGCCCATGGGCCTTTATGGGTTTCCACAGTTCTTCAAGATGTTGGTCCTCTTGTTGGTGATTCTTCAGTTCCATGCAACACTCTTTCTCACACTTCAGGTATCAGTCTTGTGAGTCGTGCTGTTTTGACTGATCTTTAGAAGTTTTTTGATGCTCAGGTGTTCTGGAATGGGATCATTCTATGGTAGAGGAGTATTCTTTTTAATGAAGAATCATACTTCAGATTTGATAACTTAGTCAACAACATCACCACAACCTTCAAGTGCTCCATCTTTTGTGTGCGCATCAAACTTGGCAGAAACTGATGCCACTTCCTTTTCTGCACTTGAAACTACACCCTTAAATGACTTATAGAGGAGTAATTACCTTTCTAATCCCTTAGGACAAAATATTTTGAATGTCTTTTGCCTTTTGATGCGTGGCTTATATATCATATGGTTGCCATCTTATACATCCCCATTTATGAATTTGAAACTCTTATTCTGCTTGCTTTAGTTATTTGTTAAGAGTTTGGTATCAAACTATATTCCAATTGAATGTAATTAATCAATGACATGAACATAAATGTAAAACAATTTTTGTTGTTGCAATTAATGGGATAAATACTTGATTTATTAGATCCATTTGCTATAAATATGCCTTATTTTAAAAAAAAATTCGTAAGGCTTTCTATCTTATTCTTTTGCTTTTTCATACATTTTATGAGAATTTGATTTCCTTGAATATTTTCTTGTTCAAATCTCAAGTTATAAAAAAATCTTACTTTTGGGTTTGCTGATTTATTCCCAAAATAATTTTTTTGCTATGAATAACTCATTAGAATGCTGGGAGGTTCTTGAGGTTGCCCCCTGGCAGCCCCTCTAAAAAGAAAGGAAGATGACACTTGTTCAGATCTTCAAGATTGCCCTAAGGCATGTGAGGGCAACACATGCAAGTGCAACTTTGAAATAAAAGACACTTGCATTTTTTAGCCACAACCAAAATTAGTAGGTAATTTTAAGTTGGATTTCAAGTATGTGATTAAATAAACAAAGAAGAGAAAACACACAAAAAGGCAAAAAACCTAAAAGGTCTACAGAAAAGTATTTGTAAAAATGGCTTGCAAAACAGCATGTTAAAAGTATTGAGATCTATTCTTTGACAGCAAAATTTGCGACCACCTGATTTTTCAATGAACATCACATTAGGAAATAGAAAACAAAGTAGCAGAAAAATGCGACAAATTAAAACCAAATTCTTTTAAATAGACCAAGAAATATTATTTATTTACATTCAAAATATTATATATGAATAAAATGATCATTTAAAAAACTCTCCCACAAATAGCCTATTGGTTAAATAAATTATCAAACTAAAAACTAAAATAATTTTAATAATTAAAAACTAAACTAATTTAAAAAAAAAAACTCAAATAATTAAAAAAATCAAAAGGTGAATCATTTAAAAAAGCTTACTAAAATTATAAACAAAATCATAGATTATATTAAAAAATAAATAAATTGGATTTGGATAAGCCCAAAAGAAAAACAGGGATTAACTTGTTATTTTAATCTCAGAATCATTTGCTAATTTCTAACAAAATGTTACAGAAACAAAATAACTGAAGTCTTTTTCATAGACAGAAAAGAAAATTATCTAGCAAGAGGGCTGACAACTATCCGGCAAGAAAAAGTTATTTCCAAGAGCAAAGCTCCCACATAAAGCCTATCGGCTTAAAAATGCAAGAATTTTGGTTTTGTTTTTTTCTAATGGTTTTTGAAATTTTTATCTTCTTTATTGGTTTTCTTTTTGGATTTTTACTCACAATATTTGGGAATTAGATCTAAACATATTGGAGTTTTAGAGTAATCAGATCCTTGAGCTCAAGATAAGGTGAGTTGCGAGGTAAAGTGTTGTAAGACGGTCCCTACATCAACTGATAAGCTCCTGAGAAAGGTATCCTTTTTTATTGTAAAACATATTATCAAACTCAGAAATTTGTTGATCTCTGCCTGAAATGCTAAGGCCTTGTCTCTGTGACTATTTTGTTCATCCAATTTAGTTGGATCACTGGTGCTTTTAAAGTCTGAAATGGAGAAAAGTATTTGACAAGATGGCTTGCAAAACCACATGGTAAAGTTTCGAGATTTATTCTTTGACAGCAACATTTGCAAGCACCTGGTTTTTCAACAAACATCACATGAGGAAACAGAAAACAAAGTCGTAGAAAAATGTGTCAAATTCAAAACAGAAGCTAAAATGTGAGGCAATTAGTTTGAGATTTTAGCCATTTTTTATTTTTCATAATCAGCTATAAAATGCAACAATTTTGTTTTCATTTTTCTCTGATGGTTTTATTTTCTTTATGGGGTTTTAAGTTTTCCTTTTCTTTTGGCTTTTGGTTTTCTTTTTGAATTTTTACTCACAATATTTGTAAAGTAGATCTAGACATATTGGAATTTTAGAGCTATTAGATCCTTGTGCTCAAGGTAAGGTGAGGTGTGAGGTAAAGTTTTGCTAGACTGTCTCAACATCAACTGATAAGCTCCTTGAAAATATATCCTTTTTGTTGTAAAACATATTGATTATCAAACTCAGCAATTGGTTGATCTCTGCCTGAAATGCAAAGGCTTTCGTCTCTGTGGCTATTTTGTTCGTCCAATTCAGTTGGATCACTAGTGCTTTAAAATATTAAATAGGGATAATTTGTATTAGTTTGGAAGAACAGTAGATGAAAGATGACAAGAGTGTCACAACTGTGACATTTTAAACCTATTACGAAGGGTCATTTGAGATAGGTTTCTTAGCCAGGAACTGGCATTTTATTCACAAAATCATCAAGGAAAAGGTGTCGTTGGGCTTGACTATCCTCTCAATAAGACATTACACAGTGCCACAACTAGTCAAGTGCACTTGTTACATTGTCAATTCAACACTGTGTTCAGATATGATAGCATTGGTCAGAACTCAAGGATATACCAGCATGGCAACTGTATGCACATGTGTGTGCATGTATGTATACTAGTTCCCCATGTGAACTGATATGCATGCATACACATACATTTACATAGACATTAAAATTATCTTGCCGAGATCATTCTTGTATTGAACTAAGTATGAAAATCTGAGCAATCAGATTATATCTATCTCTTGAATTAGGCAGTAAATCCCTGATCAAGATCGATTGAATGACAATCATATGTGATTGAGTTATTATCCTCTATATTCTGATCAGAGGCTTTAATGTTGAAATTGGCTTAGCAAGTAATCATGCCCGATAACCATAGGGTCTCTTGATAATTTGTTTGGTGATTAATCATACCCGATAACCTTTGGGTTTGTTGGCTAATTAAGTTTATGCCTTTGTGTCTCTTCAAAGAGACATGTAGTTGAACAGTCACAACCACCCCCTATATGCCTCTTGATTACAATATATAAGATGACCAATCACAAGAGATAGATGATTGAAATTAATAAATGGTTCTAGCTTTCCACGATAACATCAGACCGAGCATCAGAAATAAATCACAGTAAGACATCTCTCAAAGTGGATAGTTATCTGAGTTATATCTGTAGTGACTCTTTTTTTGTTTTTGTTTTGGTGTACTGACTTATTATTACCTGCAAAACCAAATTTCAGATCAGTATTATTGCAGTCTGATATATTTAGATCAGTATTATCACAGTCTGATATAAGTTTAAAAGTCATTTATGTGGTATGAGAGTGTAGTTAGGAAGATCAAAGTTAAGCTTGAGAAATCAGACAACATACCTTAATAAAGTCACAAATGGATTTTCACAATCTATGAAGTGGCCAATAACAGGCCTGTGAGAAGGAATGGATATTATTTTGTAGCGAATATTCTATTTGCCATACCAGAGGTAATATCATTATCTACAAAACATTTAATTGAAGCAGCTATCCTTAAATCCACAGATTTGTTAATTCATCCTGTATAGTGGAAGGTGGCTGATTCATCTGTATACATATGAAATTGTTTATATCAAAGGCACGCAGTTCTTATTATTACAAAGTAATTGGAAAATATTTGCTTGTTATTAATAGTGATCAAGAGATCAATTTATACAAGAGACTGAACGATGTTTCCTTAAGAAACAATCGTAAATAATAGAAACAATCTATTCCACCTGAGAGAAAACTAACAATTATTTACAGCTAACTAAAGAATAGAAACATTCTATTCTAGAAACAGGAAACTAAATATAGAAACATTCTAATATCTACATCTATCCAAAGCACAAAGTTGTCAAAAAGCATAAAAGGAAGATTTTGTCTGCTCAAGGGGCTCCACATTGTTCGTTGTGGGTTGTGAACCAAATTGCTTAGATAGGGCAGCTAATCGCTTCCGACATTCAACCTTCACGTGCCCAAACTTGTGGCAATGGTTGCATTGAATGTTTTTCTTCTGGGAGCCTTCTGAATCTGGAGCAAAGGATGTCTGCTGATGGTACGTTGGATAATGCTCCAAAACTTTGCAGATGAGCATAATGCTCTAAAACAAACCGCAAAAGTCATGATTTTTAGGAGAAAATTGAAAAAATGAACACGATTTTTGGGGTGAAAAATCAATCAAAACCCAACATGATTTTTGAGGTGAAAAAACAATCAAAACTTGACAATACAAAGCTTTGTTTTCTATAGGAAAAATGGTAAAACCCAACAGATAATTTTTGAAGAAAAAATTACAAATCCAATAGAGAAATTCCACACAACTTTGCGAATTACAAAATTAGAAATTTTAAAGTGAAAATTTATAGAAACTTATAAGAAATTTTTTTTTGAGGAAAAAAATTAATGAAAAACCCAATAAATTTTTTAAGGGAGGCAAAACATGAGACTTTGCATAGTAAAGCAGCACATGCAAACAACATGCAAGTACATGCGACTCTCAAAACGTAGAGACCTAGAAGATTTGAAGGGTGACCTAGATGAGAACTTGGAAAACCCAAAAAGAATATGTTGTCCGTTTCTAGAGCGTTTGGCTTGAAAATTAAGGCACAAAAATCGAGGCACCTAGAAAAATTTGATGACAACCCAGTTGAGCTCTTGAAAATATATGAATTAGAAAATTTTCCCGAACCCGAAAATTAGGGTTTTGAAGAAAAACAGCCATGCTGCAAAAAACCCCAAAAAATGACAGAAATGTGGCGAAAAAGCAGACAGACTTGGAAAGAAATGGGTTGCAAGACTGAACCAGAAGTCGGTGGATTCATACCGCTCAGATCACAAACCCTAGTCAAATTATAGAGAGAGTTGAAAGCAAATATGCATGTAAATAATTTCAGAAATAAAAGGTAGATAATTTCAACCAAGAAATTATAATTATTTTTGAAAAAATATTAGAAACATTCTTATATTTACAGAAGATTACAATAGATAACCATTAGATACTAAACAAAGATAATAGAAACTATCTATTATCGTGATACTTATATTCAGTGACAGAAGATCATAAATATATCATTAGCAGTGACTCTTAGACATTAACGATTATTTCCAAAGTTCAATTGCTATTTGGAGTTGTATGTTTGGAATGTGGACCAAGTCTAAAGAAGTACAGCGATACAGTGATGAGTGTCAAGTCAGCCACATCACTTGTTGATGAAGACACTTTAGTGATTTGGCTGTTTTATGAAATTAGCAGAGATAATGTGTTTCAAACATAGAGGTTATAGTCAGAGGAGAAAAAAAAGGTTATATTCAGCAACTGACTTAATCACGACTTCAAAGTTAAAGAGACTATTGACAGCCAATGAATTAGAATTGGGAATCTTATCAATTGACTTCCATATTCAAGATTAGAGGAGATAAACACGATACAAAGTAATCTGTATGAAATAGAATGGCCTTTGTCTTGAAATTTCTTGGACATTCTACAGCCATGGATAGACAGAGATAATTGATGCATATATATTGGGTCAAATATAATATAAAAATGTGTGGTGTGGAGTGTACTGATGTAAACAATAATACTGGAAATGTATGTCAGCTAAGAAAAGAGTTGTTGAATGCTTGCAGTGTGCTCCTGCAAATTACTGGTTTCACTACCATATAATCACTTATCTAATATGTCTGAGAGAGAGTATTAATGTGGACTTGACCACTCCTATTGTTGTAATATCATGATCTTGGCACCATCTACAATATTCTATTCAAATTCTGCCATACACAAGGAATCAAAACATAGAAGTTCTCAAGTGATGATTAATAGGTCCAATTACAGACGGTCTGTGTCATTTTCAGTAACCTGAAGCTATTATTGCAAATAAATAGAGGTGAGGATAAAGAATGCATATGACTTAACAAATGGGTAGCCAAATGTGCATTGAATTAATATTTGGAAGTTGGGACTATTGGTTGATGTTTGGAGAAATTTCCCATCAACAACATTAATGAGAAAACAATATTATTCTACTTTTGTTGTGCAAGGAAATAATCCTTTATACATAGGAAGTTGAAGTCTACATATTGTAATGACCGAGAAAGTAATTATTATTTAGAGTTAGTCTCTAGGGTAGGTGGTTGGTAAACCAACTTTGCATTTTAAGTTGAATCAAGAAAATGTTGATGATCATTTCTCTAGAGGCAGTTATTTTGGTGTGTGTCTCAAACTATATGTGATCTTTAAGTATGATGCGAACACATAATTTATAGGAAGTTGCAGAAGTTAGGAGCGACAAACATGACATTGCAAAATGACAAGGAATGGTGATCAATGAATGAATATAACTTCTATGTTTAGTGTTGAGCTCAAATATCGTATATGGATGGCTCATTTGCTCTCTATAGAAGTAGATCCCTGTACAGTTGATTTAGGGTTCCTTGACCATTGCATAATTGGAGCAGTGGAAATCAAATTACCAACACTATAGTGGTGACAACTGATTGTCACTGCATTTCCAACCTTATTTTCTTACCTGAAACTATGGCGACAGGTCCAGATGTTGCAAAACTTGTCCTTGGATAATGAGACATATGACGGCAACAAGATTTGAGGTTCCTTGACCATTGCCCGATTGGAGCAATGGAAATCGACTTACCAACACTATAATGGTGAGACTTAACTGTCATTGCATTTCCAACCTCATTTTCTTACCTAAAACTATGACGACAGGTCCAAATGTTGCAAAACTTGTCCTTGGATAATGAGACATGATGGCAATAAGAGTGGCATCTTATATTGATAGAGAACTTAAAGTTCAAAATCACACCTAGGTATCATGGATTGGAGGATACTACAAATAAAATTTCTTGTAGAAAAGAAGAGTGGACCTCTAAAGATTGATGGAATACAACAGTTAATATTGGCAATGATTTGAAACACAAAATGGCTGCAAAGTACCATGTATAATCTTGATATGTGTAGTGATGAGAATAAATAATAATTGAAAACTCAATAAAATGGAATTTGATGCATATGGACCTTCGTTAAAGCAACTCGTATCAAGGATGTGTAGAATAAGTATTAATTATCTTTGAGTATTACATTTATCTAATTGTATTTCTATACGTTGTATAGGAGTTATTTACCTTAATCTTTTCCTTTGTCTTTGAGGATAATCTTGCAGGAAAAGAAGAATGGTACATTAGGCATGCTACCATATTTTGTGGATGACCCAACCTTATGACAATAGCTTTAAAGAAGTTTTAATGTAGGATTCATTAGTCATCTGATGTTCATACTAGATAAAGTAGGCTATTGGAGCATGATATTTTTTATGATCAGAATCATGAGTATCCTTCTATAACAAGAGGGAGTCCAACACTTTGTTAGAGGCAACCTTGGAAAGAGAGGGAGCAGAGAGAGGATATGGCTTAGTCAACTTTTGATGATCTCAGTCGAATTGATTCAAATGGAGAAGATCATGTTGAGAATACTTCTCTAGTGATCGGGAAACTATAGCAATCAAGAGGGAGTTTGATAATCTACTAGAGGAAAACCATAGATGGGGTCTGAAGGTTGATACACATCAAAAATAAAAATAAAAATCTAAGGCAAGCTTGGATGAGAAGGTCAAGGGGTTGATGCATGTACTTGAAGCTTCAAATAGAAGCCACATTATCATGAATATTAGTGTCACGAAGCTAGGGGATAAATCCATAGTTTATTACATTCACTCATGTTACTATGAAATCAGACAAGAACATTTGAATATGAGAAACTACTTGTATGAATAATGTTGTGATCAAAATAGAGAGAGTTGCTAGAGCATTTGTCAAGTGGATCTTTTATCTTAGTGATTCAAAGGGAGTAGACCATGAAGATCTTTTTCTAGACAAGGTACATTGCCACTAAAGAACAAACGGCTAATATTCTCAGCAAGTCTCTTACCAAAGTTTGTGCATTTGGAGACTAGCTTGGAGTTGTGAAGAATGAAGCATCTGCTAAGAGAGAGTCTTGTCATCAATGACTTCTTGAAATATACTTTATTAGATTCTTTTTTGTGAGAGAGAAGCTTAAAGTGGAACCCTTGTTCCATCCTTTGATATGATGGATGTCATGTGTGAGACACTATGACTAACGCCATGTGAGAGAATCCATGGTGACTCTGTGTAAACCGTTTGTCATGTGTGTGACTCCGTGACTTAATGGGCCGCCTTTGTACATTACTGAAAGGTGACAATCTTTTTGATACTATACACTTGTATTCAACATTGTAAGGTGACAAATTTACAATGTTCACTATCATGACAAATATCATGCTGACTTGATATTCATGGAAATGTCTTGATAGTTAATATCTCTCGAACTTATTGATAGATATCATGCTGACTTGATATCGGTTGTGTATCAATATGTTCTTAATGAGATAATCATGGTGGATATTATGTGACGTAATATTTGTGGACATGCCATGATAGTTTATGGTAGATATCATGCGACGTGATGTTAGTGCACATACCATAACTAGGATGTACGAATGTCATGTGACTTGATGTTCTGTAAACTCCTTGATATCATGTGTTAGGTGATATCTAAACTAGTTCATGCTTAGTTATCTTCCCTATGACTTCTTGAAATGTACTTTATTGGATTCTTGTCTATGAGAGAGAAGCTTAAAGTGGAACCCTTGTTCCATCTTCTGATATGATGGATGTCATGTGTGAGACGCTATGACTAACACCATGCAAGAGAATCCATGGTGACTCCGTGTAAACCGTTTGTCATGTGTGTGACTCCGTGACTTGATGGGCCGCCTTTGTACATTGCTAAAAGGTGACGATCTTTTTGATACTGTACACTTGTATTCAACATTGTAAGGTGACAAATTTACAATGTTCACTATCGTGACAAATATCATGCTGACTTGATATTCATGGAAATGTCTTGATAGTTAATTTCTCTCAAACTTATTGATAGATATCATGCTGACTTGATATTGGTTGTGTATCAATATGTTCTTAATGAGATAATCATGGTGGGTATTATGTGACATAATATTTGTGGACATGCCATGATAGTTTATGGTAGACATCATGCAACGTGATATCAATGCACATACCATAACTAGAATATACGAATGTCATGTGACTTGATGTTCTGTAAGCTCCTTGATATCATGTGTTAGGTGATATCTAAACTAGTTCATGCTTAGTTATCTTCCCTAGCTAAGAGGGAGTGTTAAGATATGATATCGTTGGTCAAAATTCAAGGATATACGAGCATGGCAATTTAATGGTCATGTGTGTGCATGTATGTATACCAGTTCACACATGCATACACATTAAAATTATCTTGTTGGGAGCATCCTTGTATTGGACTAAGTATGAAAATCTGAGCAATCAAATTATATCTATCTCTTGGATCAGGCAGTAAATCCTTGATCAAGATTCGATTGAATGACAATTATATGGGATTGAGTTATGATCCTCTATATTCAGATCAAAGGCTTTAATGTTGAAATTGGCTTAGCAAATAGTCATGTCCGATAACCATAGGGTCTCTTGATAATTTGTTTGGTGACTAATCATACCTGATAACCTTTGGGTTTGTTGGCTAATTAAGTTTATGCCTTTGTTTCTCTTTGAAGATATCACGATAGTAGATAGTTTCTATTATCTCTGTATAGTATCTAATGGTTATCTATTGTAATCTTCTATAAATATTAGAATGTTTCTAATATTTAGTTTTCTGATTCTAGAATAGAATGTTTCTATTGTTTACAATTGTTTCTTAAGGAAACATCGTTCAGTATCTTGTATAAATTGATCTCTTGATCACTGTTAATAACAAGCAAATATTTTCCAATTACTTCTGTAATATGGTATCAGAGCCAATACACTAAAATTTTCCAAAAATAATTATAATTTCTTGGTTGAAATTATTTGCCTTCTATTTTCAAAAAATTTCCAACTCTCTATAATCTGACTAGGGTTTCTGTTCTGAGAGATCTGAATCCATCGACTTTTGGTTCGGTTTTGCAACCCATTTTTGTCCAGATTCGTCTATTTTTTTTGCAATGGGGTTGTTTTTGTTCAAAACCCTAATTTTATGTACCTGATCAAATTTGTTTTTATAGATTGTTGGTGTGTTTTTTGAGATCTCAACTAGGTTGTCATCTGTTTTTTCTAGGTGACTCAATTTTTCGAGTCAACAGATCCAAAAATTGACAACATTTTCTTTCTGGGTTTTTCGATCTCTCTTCTAAGTCATCCTTCAAATTTTTTGGGTCCTCAGTTTTTTTGCCTCCAATAACATGCCTTTACGGACACACTTTTTCATTGGAAAACGTGCTATGGCATCTTTGACAAATATTGTGCTCGAGAATAACTCAAAATTCAATGGTTGAAATTACAACACTTGGAAGCAGTGGATCATAGCAATTTTTGAATACTGGAATACCGATCAAATTGTTCTAGGTGTTACACATCGTCTGACTGCCCCTGGTACTGATCAGGATTCATGGGATTTGAATAATTGAGAGGCGGTGATGCTTCTCAAATTATCTGTAGCTGATTATCAGCTCTCTAAGATTCCATCTGGCAAGATTCCACCTCCATAGAGCAAGCCTTTGTTGCCAAATCCTTTCAGAAGGATAAAGGCTAGTTTCAGCAGTCTTCTCAGTACACATCCTTTGCTCCAGATTCAAAAGGCTCCTAGAAGAAAAATATTCAATGCAACTATTGCCACAAGTTTGGGCACATGAAGGTTGAATGTCGGAAGCGCTTAGCTGCCCTATCTAAGCAATCAGGTTCGCAGCTCACAGTAAACAGTGCGAAGCAACTTGAGCAGACACAATCTGCCTTTTACGCTTTTTGACAGCTTCATGCTCTGGATAGATTAACCATTAAGGGAGGTTATTATGATAATAGATAGTTTCTATTATCTCTATTTAGTATCTAATGGTTATCTATTGTAATCTTTTGTAAATATTAGAATGTTTCTAATATTTAGTTTTCTGTTTCTATAATAGAATGTTTCTATTCTTTATGATTGTTTCTTAAGGAAACACTGTTTAGTCTCTTGTATAAATTGATCTCTTGATCATTGTTAATAACAAGCAAATACTTTCCAATTACTTCTGTAACAGAAGAGACGTGTAGTTGAATAGTCACAACTGCCCCTTATATGCCTCTTGATTACAATATATAAGATGACTGATCACAAGAGATAGATCATTGAAATTAATAAATGGTTCTATGTCTCCACAATAACATCAGATCAAGCATCAGGAATAAATCGCAGAAAGACTTATATCTCAATTGGATAGTTGTCTGATTCATATCTGTAGTGACTTATTATCACCTGCAAAACAAAAGTTCAGATCAGTATTATTACAGTCTGATATATTTAGATCAGTACTATTACATTCTGATATAAGTTTAACAGTCATTTACACACTGTTATAAACATTATGGCCTAGAGAATTCCTGTTTTGTTTTTACTGTTCATTCATTATCTAGAATTTAGCATTCCTTTGATTGAAAGGGTGATGACAGATGCTCACCATGAAAGCGTGATTTCATATACATATGCACGTGAAGTCTTACGACATCCAGCTATTGATCCACACTGATATAAATTCCATTTCACTTTGAATGGGATAGACCCTGATATTTGGGACCCTTTCAATGGTTGCTATTTTGGCTTACAGCCTTACACTAAAGAGACAGAAGTCAAAGGTAAGAAGGCTGGAAAGCAGAAATTAAAATGCAGCCTGGGATTGAGTTATGATTTAGAATTCAAACCTAAGATTGTAGATATCAAACAAGCATTTTGTGCGCAAAATATATAAGGTAAAACAAATCTTTCATGTGCAAAATGTATACCAACTAATTCACTGATTGTGGAAAACTCATGCCATTTGAACCAAAGAACCAAAACTCAGAATCGGCTTAGAATTCGCAAGGCCTACTCGACTGATGAATCATGTGTGAATTGGCTAGGAATCGGCATAGTGAAAAAACCTTTCGAATTTAGAGATTTTATTGATTTAAAACTTATTTCATGCACCCTTTATTGAATTTAACTTAAACACACTATAACATCATCAAATAGAAGCTAACATACATAAACAAGGAACATAGATGATAAATCCATCACATACGTAAAATGTAAATTGTGGTTGAAGGAAATAGAAAACATAATCATATGACATAGATATATAGAATTATAAATGTTGTCAAATCATAAATGTATGTAAAACCAGTGTAACACGGGGACTTGCACCCCCCTCCCAAACCTCAAAATACCGATCCCCGAGATGTCCCTGCACTGGGTTCTTGAGTACCCAAGTACCCTCACCTCTGCCATTCCACAACAATGCGGCCGCTAGGATGGGTACTTGAATTTCTATTTGAATTTGAATTTGAATTTTTTAATGTTAATATTGGGTATGTAATATGTTACTATGTTGAATGTTCAAGGGTTGTAGTTCATGTTGCAATTTTGCTATATTCGAGAATTTTAATTTTGTATGTTCTATTGAAACATCATTTCATAACTAGCATTTCAAGTTCTATATGTATACTATACAATGCCCCTCCCTATCCCGTCCACCACTTATGGCCGTCCCTTGGCCCTCCCCCTGCTGTCCCAAAAATGAGGCCCATTTTCCCATGTCCCGGAAACTAGTCTCGGCGTCCCCCCGTCTTGATGTACTCCAGAACCGGGGTTCCACTATGTAAAACCCATGAAACCAGTGACATAAAATGTTCCATGCAACACGTATCTGTAACAGTAAAGTATAAATAGTAACATTGTATCTTTGAATACAAATAGCTTGATATCTTTACTTCTAATCGTTTGAAAGTTTTAATTCTTTGGATTTTGTTAATGCATTGAATTGTCTTTCTATTGGTTTTGATCTCATGTTAAGTGGCTTTATATTTGAGGAGAAATGGCAAGCCCTAGAGGAATTCATTGAAAATGAATTTAAATTTTATTGCTTTGATAATATGATACATGATATATCTGATTTAATGAAATGTTTTATATGTTGCATATGATTGAAAGAGGTTAAGGAGGATATAATTAATCTTCTAAGAATGTTGGAGTTCATGGTATGTTTGGTCAAGGAAAGTATTCTCGAAGTTATTTGAAACTATGTATTTGTTGTGTTTCCAAAACATCAATATCTTCTGATTGAACAATAAAAAAAATTAAATAATCATAACTCATAATTGAGATGCAACAAAAAAAAGAAACCAACAAAAAAAAAATGATTTTTTTCGATTTTTTTTTTGAGTCATGAGGCATATAACTCGGCGATTTAGGCAAGAATTGCTCAAAATCACTTAAATCAGTGAATCATCTCAAAATTGCTGAGGCGATTCAACAAGTTAGGAAAAATTGGGAGGGTCAAGTCGAAGTGCGGAATCGCAGAAATCGTACGAATCACAATGATTCTCTCTACTCTGATTTAAACATTTTAATGGTTGAAGAGTATCGTTTTGTGCGATATTTTTTGTTATAGGTAAATATTGAATCATGTGAAGATTATAAACTAACAGATAATGTCAATCTCCAACTTCAGCTGGATATTCTCTTGTTAGATGAGAACAAGTTAGCACAAAAATCCAGAAATAATGATCTGTAACACAAAGGATCCAAAAAGATTAAGATCTCTAGCTTCCTAGAAATGTTCAGAAACTACAAATATAGATTAAAACGTTTTCCAATGCAAATGAAAGATATTTTAGATTTCACTAAAATGTGGACATGAATTTAGAATAAAACAATAAGGTTTAAAAAAAACAAAACTATTAACATGATTTTCCACTTTCATTCAGACCTTCCATTGAGCATTGTGTATAGACATAGAGTAAATGAGGAGCTATGTACTGGTTAATATTACGAGATCCTATTTGCAGACCCGTTCATAGGAAAAAAAACCCTTCTCAAATGTGGAAGCACAAATATGGAACACAAAATGTGTTCACGAGAAAACCACAAAAAATGTGGGGAAGCAAAGATTTAATGTGCATACTAAAAGGAAGTGAAATAATTTCGAAAATTTTCAGTCATTTTTGAAATTTTTTTACCTATTGCTCTAATACCATATTAGGAGGTAATTGGTAAAAGTAATTGAATGAATGAGCAAGATGCTCACAAATAGTTTACAAAGATGTCATTGTTAGAAAAATTCTAATAAGTAATAACAAAACAGTAAAAGAATATTAGAAACATTCTAATATAACAAGATTTACAATATTGACCATTAAAATAATCATATACATGATATTATAGAGATATTATCCTGATAATTAAATTAAATTTGATGAGGAAATTGCTAGTTTAATGAGCAAGCTTAGAAAAGATAATTATGCAGTTTATAAGGAAAATGCTATTCTTAAAGGAAGTTACCTCATGAGAGGATGATTATGGATTTATTTGTTTATTTAATGGATAATAATTGATTTATATTAATAAAATGATAAATACTTGTTTATTTAAATGATAATAATGGATAATAACAGTGATAAAAGAATAATTCTTATAGTACCCACAGCTTCATTTTCGCTATTTATAGCAACTTATTCAACTATGCTATAAATAATAAAGATCTGTATGGGTGAATTACATATTGGAATATTGTAAGAAGAAAAATGGAAACCAAATATTGCGGTTAAATTAATAGCTTGGGATCTTTTACTCATTGCCATTATTCAAGGTTTAGCATAAAATAGGTTTTTAGAGAATTTAGTTGTCAAATCTGTGCAGGGCGTACTTTTAGTCTCTATAGTTGTATTATAAAACACCAGCAAATGCATAGATTAGCTTTCTATCTAGCTATCTTTAGCTGTTTACACCTATGATCTTTACAATTGTGGGGTTGCTTGCAGGGTGGGCGTATTCTTACAGGTGGTTCAGCTGTAGAGAGTGAAGGAAACTTTGTACAACCAACTATTGTCGAAATATCTCAGGATGCACCAATTGTGAAGGAAGAGCTGTTTGGTCCTGTTCTTTATGTCTTGAAGTTTCAGGTACTCTAAAACATTAGGATGGACTTTCTTTATTTCGAAAACCAACATCTCTTTATAGTATGGAACTTTGATAATAAATTTGGTAAAATTACTTTGTTGCTTTCCCTGGGGAGCTTTGTTAGTAGAAGCTTGACACAATTTTTTAGTTAAATGTCCTAAATGAAAGGTAACCTAGACCTTAAATTTCACTGACAGGGAATGTGTATGTTTAATATCTATGAATCAAGAAGGTTGTCATACTTGTTATGATATGATTTCTAGGGAATTTGCCCATAAAATAATTCTCTGTGATAGGTTACTGATTTTGGAGGAAATTTTGTGTCTAAAAATTAAGCAAGTTGTCATTCTTGGTAAATTATAGTTGGTAAGGGATTTTTTTTTCTAAAAATAATTCATCTGATTGCTGATTGTTTTTGCTTCCTCACAGACTCTAGACGATGCCATTGAACTAAACAATTCTGTTTCTCAAGGACTAAGTAGTTCTATTTTCACCCGTAACCCAGAAGCTATTTTCAAGTGGATTGGGTAAGTAATTAATATCAATATAAAATCAGAATAAACCAATTTATAATTCTTTATATTCAGTAAGCTTTGGTGTCACATCTGATTTAAGCATAGTTCAAAATGCAAAATGACAGCTATTTTTTTCAAATACAGAAACTACTGTGCAACTGTTTTTCCCTTTAATAGCAAGCAGCAGTTTTTATTGTATGTAGATTCACATTAATCATAGATTGGAAAACAATTAGTAAGGTGTTTGATGACTATTTATCAGAGGTGTGAGGCTTTTAAAAGGTTTTTGTCCTTGTCACATGAAACCTGCCTTGAGCTCTTTGCTTGAGTGGGCACTTGTTTTGTAGGAGGAGGAATATCAGCATATTTCCATGTTAATTTCATATTATGATTGGTATGAACAGACTTATCATGCTGCACTGCTTTCTTTTCCATTTAGGAATTGACTTCCGCATGTCATTTCTCTATAAATAACACATCTTTCTACATTTTTGCTAATCCTAAAAAGAAATTAATAAATTTAATTACATTCAGAGAAAAATAATTTTATAATGGATCCCTTTTATGAGACCATGTACATGATAAAATTTATGTGAACAAGCTTGACCATCTTTATATAATAAAACCCCTAGGTCGCTCAATGATGCTTGAACATGAATTTATGAAATGAAATTCCAGTCTATTCCTTTTTTCCAAGAGTTGATGAACTAAAAAGAAATTAATAAATTTAATTATGTGCAGAGAATTTTTTTTAATAATGGATCCCTTTTATGAGACCAAGTCGCTGAATGATGCTTGAACATGAATTTATGAAACGATATTTCAGTCTATTCCTTTTTTCCAACAGTTGATGAACTAAAAAGAAATTAATAAATTTAATTATGTGCAGAGAAAAATAATTTTATAATGGATCCCTTTTATGAGACCAAGTACATAATAAAATTTCTCTGGACATGCTTGATAATCTTTAAATGATTAGAAAACCCCTAGGTTGCTGAATGATGCTTGAAGATAAATCGATGAAGCAAAATTACATTCATTCCTTTTTTCCAAGAGTTGATGAATATTGTGTTTTGTGGGTCACTACAAGATTGGCTTTATAAATCACAAGTACATGATAAGACTTCTCTGGACAAGCTTGGTCAACTTTATATGATAATAAGACCCCTAGGTCACTTGATGCACGAAGATAAATCGATGAAAGCCGAATTCCAGTCCATTTTTTTTTGCATGAGTTGAGGAATATTGCATTTCATGAAGTTCCATCACTACAAGATTGAATTTATAAATCACAAGTGATGCCACATATCCTTTTCTAAAATGTAAGCTCATTAAGATGTTTAACCGTGATAATATATGAGATGGCACTTCTGTTTTGAAAGCAAGTACTTGAATGTCACTAGGTGCCTAAGTTTAAACTTCAAAGTATGTAAACTCCAAAGATATAAATGACCTCAGACTGTCCCAAAATAGGACGATTGAATGTGTTACTCCTATTTGCACAAATTGGGGTTAGCAAATGTCTAGGATTGTTTAGTAGTATGGCTGTTTATCTAGAAGCAATGCTGATTCAACTTTAACGGTCATAAATAATCACTTATTATTAGCAACAAGAAAAGTGTGGAACTCAGACCATCTGCACTATATTTCTTACTAAGTAAAACCGTCTCCTTGATGTTTATAAATGTTAAATGGCTTTCAGAAGATTGGAGTTGGTCCGATTTCTGTGTTGACATTTATTTCTTTCATTCTCATTGATGGTATTTACGTGTAACTATTTATTCGGTGTCCAACACAACTATGTATAGGGCTGGAACATTGTTGCACAACTAGACAATTGGAATTACCATTTACCTATCTTCATATTGTTAATTTCTAGGATCGTTTCTGCAAATGTAGAATTATAGACATTGTTATTGGTGATGTCTAAATGCAGATTTGGATCTCATATAAATATGAGAGGAGACATGTCTCTATGGTGTAATCATCATTTAAATAATATTATATTAACATGGATGAGTATATATAGGAAATGCTGATTAATTATAACAATAATGTATATCAGATTGAATCAATCCGACTAAAGCTACAATTTTAACACTCCCTCTTAGTTAGAGAGGATTGATATAGAACACATTATGCTCTCAAGTATACGAAGAGATATCATCTCACCTTTTATAACGCAATTGAAATAAATTCCATAACTTTAATATAAGCTTAAACACCACCTTAAATGTGGTCTATAATAGTAACTATGTCATGGTGTCCGACAAGATCCGGCCCAAAGAACCATAACGAGTTGGTTATCATGGTGTCTGGCAAAATACGGCCCAAAGAACCACGATGAGTTGGTTATCATAGTGTTCGGAAAAATCTGGCCCAAAGAACCATGATAACAGGGCTACCATTTATAAGATTGCCACCTTACAATGGTTACCTCCTGTTTGTTTGTTATCATGACTTCCAACACTCTGGGACAACAATTTAATGAAGTCTGTCATGATAACAGGTCTACCAGTTATAAGATCATCATCTTGCAATGGTTATCTTCTGTTTATATATGTCAATGAAAGATCGTCACCTTACAATGGTTACCTTCTGTTTATATATGTCAATGAAAGATCAACACCTTTCATTACATATCATATGCGAAATAGTAACTGCCATGAACCCAGTCAGAGGGTGGTACAAAGGCTTTCACCTTAATTCTCTTTTACAGAGAATAATGCATTACAAGAAATTTTACTTAGAACGTCTCCTGATACAGAAGAAATCATTCACAAAGAATTGCACCTCAAAAATCTCCTTTTGAACAGTCCTAGAAGTCAAGTCCTGTAGTTACTCCCTTTGAGACTTTCTTCACCCAAGGGTGCTTATCAAACTCCCTCTGAAGTTGATATTAATTTTTCAACCTTCAGGTGACAAGTTATTACTTCCTCGTGATGTACGCATGAGTAGGCCCTATCATATTCATTTAGTCATACATAAGTATGTTAGACTTCGTCTAAGTATCAATCTTCTGGGATACTTGTATAAGGTTGTCTTTGATGAATTATTAAACTCCCTCTTGATATGAAAGGATACTCATAATCTCAATCATCAAAGATATTCGCTTCTTGAGCCTCACTTTTAACGAGCCAGATCAATAAATTCTAGATCATGACTTCTATAGAGCTCATGTCATGAGATTGAGTCTGCACAATATGCCTAATGTACCATTCTTCTTTTCCTGAAAGATCATCTTTAGATACAAGGGAAAAGATCAAAGAAAATAACTTACAAATAAGGGAGAGATACAACGAGTAGATAAATGTAAACGATGAGAATACTTATCTGCACATGAGGCTTCATAGATATTAGAGAATGTAACATTTCCTTTCTGAAGATGGTTCAAGTGGGAATGAAACATTGACTATTATTCCCCCCACAATGTAAAATTTCCACTCATTCTTCTATTGTTGAACAATTTTGTATTAATATGATAACTCCTTTCTAAGTTCCAATTTGCTCTTTTAGTCCATTGAAGGTCCAAACATTCATTTTAGTTTAACAGTAGAAGTGAACATGTCCTTCCATTTTATCAAACTCGTCCACAATACGCCAATATCTTGATTGTGTATCAGTGCGCCACATGAACGGATCTATAACTCATACATTGAGTTTCATTCATCAAAGAGATACTCGTAGATGGTTCAAATGAATTCTTAACAGTTTCATTAACCTCTCATAACAACTCAAATTTCTTTTGTTCATGCAAAGGTATTTGTTTGATCTTTTGATTAAACATATATTACACACATCTTTCAATCTATGTATTCCAAATTTATATCATTGGTGTATCCATCACAAATTGGTTTACTCTTTCTAAATTAATATGATCAAAGATCACCAAAGGTTGATTGAATCATATCCTCTATATGCTCCCTCTCTTTTAAGGTTGCCTCAAATGTCAGCCTCCCTCTGAATCTCAATCTCCCTTTTCTTACAATAGCATTCTCGGAGGAAAAGCTCAAAGTACATAGCTCTTATAAAAAATAATAATACTCGAATAATAAAAAAATTGTATAATAATATAAAATCATTTCAATATATAACATAGATAAAACATAATATACATATATTCAATATTTTAATCTATGTTTCCTATTTATTATTTCCTCTTTAATAAATATGCGTCTGACACTTTCCCAATATATCAATAGTCATTAATTAAAAACATATTTTTAATGAATTAGATAAGCATGGCTGGCATATGTGTCTCCCTAGCCTCTAATATTGTTGACAATGTTTAGACTGCATTGAATAATATTTTATTCATATGTAAGTGACTGTATTTTCTTTGATCAATGATCAATTTATTGTCACAAAATTATTTGCCCAGATTTATGTTTGCATGAATTAAATCCAATATATTTACTATTTGGTAGATTGAAATCATCTGATGTTTTCTTCAAAGGCTCCACGTCCTATAATTCAGGTTGTTATTATCTTTAAACCGATATGCCTAAAGTATTTGATATTGCTTCTATTCGACGATTGCTCTGTCTTATCTTAGTATGGTTTAACTATATTATTCACCAACAAGAAGGTTATATATTTCCCTTGACAAATTCACACGCATCCATTTCCACATCATAGGGAAGTCGAGTGCTTAGACATCATCCATGAATTTCGTTTACAATTCAAACAAATAATCTCCTCGATGTCATCATGTGAAGCTGACATGGCAAAAACATATCATTCTTTATCTGCTATGTGCCAATGGTATGTTTGTCATACCCCACGTAATTGATCGATGGATCAGTCTTATCGTTGCTTCTCCATTATTTGTTGAGGTCTGTGTATAACCGGACTTTCCACGGTGGTATAAGTTTGTTGTATCGTCCCTGTAAGATCCTCTTCCCTCGATGCACGGAACACGGCAAGGTCCTTTCCTTACGTGGCAGGTAGAATAGAAACTGTTAGCTCCTTTTAATTTTATTTATTTTTATATTCTTGTGCCTTAGGAATCTATAAAGGCGTCGCCTCATCTTGTAGTCCCAGAGCTTTACCTTGCAATCACCGCCTCCAGATACAAATGATGCCTCAGTTTTGTGAAAATGCCCTCCTCGAACAGGTCAATCGTGATCATCAACGTTGTCTAGTTCTCTTTGGATAGTCCCATAACTAAATTAATCTTGGTCTGCGGTGGATCGTTTCTCTCCGACCGATGACATGGATCCCCTTACCTACGGTAATTCTCAGGAAAAAAAAAAAAAAAAAAAACTTTCTATACATTAGACGTATTTTGACATATTTAACATCTGCGGGCTCCACACCATAAAACAAGGGAATGATCTGCCTTTGGGTTTTAACATCTCTATAATTTCCCAGAGTCACCACTGCGATTCAGCATGGTGATTTAGAAAAATGGAATGTCAATAATTGCTTCCTTAATTACATTTCTTCCTTCTTGAGACCTTCTCATTTGTATTCAGTGGTTAACAAGGAATCTGCATCCTTAATTATAATGATCTCGCTTCTAACCATCGGGCTCATTGATTTGAATTTCCTTCATTGTGAAGTTATCATAATTGGACATGTGATTCCTTATTATCTGTCATGTTATGGTAAGGATGCACAGACCCTTAGTTAGTTTTGTTTGACCCATCAAGTGGTGGTTGACATGGTTGACTTGCAGACAAGGATAATGTGAATGGTAGTTATCTGTATGCTGGGCAATTTGTAATTAATTTAGATTGTCATCCTTATTATCAATCGACAATTGCTTGCTGGCTTATATTACAAATGGTAAATGGAGTTCGGTTATGAAATTCTGAAACTTATTCGATGCCTGACCAAATGTTATCGCATTATAATAGCGAATCCATAATGCCCAGCTCGTATTCTATGTGACCATACTTGACATAATAGTGATGATATATATCCAACTAGTGTATATTATCTGTACATTGTCACTCTGAATGTTGTAGCTGACATCAAGCTAGAAAGATATCGCTATAATATCGAGGAGGAGATGCCATTAAAATTGTGTTAGAATAAGTGTTGTTTATATACTTCAGATTTGTATATTCGATTTGCATATGCGCCTTTCAATGCTGATGCTATTATGAGGAAACTTATCGCTGCTATTGTATCAGATTGCACACTATACAAATAGAACTCATAGTTGTTATCACTTTCATCCAACCTTTGCTCTGTCCTTATAGTATTCAGGTCTTTAGGATCTTCCTTTCAGTGGTAAAGCTTTCTTCAAAGGAACCTACTCTGATACCATGTTAATTTCTAGGATCGTTTCTGCAAATGTGGAATCATAGCCATTGTTATTGATGATGTCCAAATGCAGCTTTAGATCTCATATAAATATGAGAGGAGACATGTCCTTATGGTGTAATCATCATTTAAATAATATTATATTGACATGAATAATAATATATATATATATATATATATATATATATATATATATATATATATATATATATATATATATATATATATATATATATATATCGATATATATATATATATATCGATATATATAATATACAGTAATATATAGATGTATTATATACAATAGTATATATAGGAAATACTGATTAACAATAACAATTATGTATATTAGATTGAATCAATCCGACTGAAGCTACAACTTTAACACACATCTTTTGTGAAGCTACCAAAGTTGGACTGCTGTACAGATTGAATAGGTTAACATTGGATTTTGCATTTCTGGTGTGAAACATTAGAGCAATTCAGAAGATAGGCCTTGTATTAAATTTGTGATTTTGATTAATATAACTGTGAAATCTTAGGGTTGTGGGCCTTCTTCTGAAGGCTTTGCCACAAAATTTTGAGTCCGTGCATACTGTTCCATTTACTTTTGTGGATGCTGTTAGATAGGTTTTGCAAATATTCTTGAATGTTTTTTGTTTCACATAATCTCAAGTTTCTATTACCCCAGTCTATCAGGCGTCTACAATGGGGGCAAAATTCACCAACAATAAGCATGAGCATAGCAAATATCCAGAAACAATAAATGTTTATAGTCATACATATATACATACATAATTGTCCCATACCACCCGACAAGAGGACATGCACACACACACACACATACACATCTATATATATACATATACTAAGTCACAAGATTTGCCGAATTTCATCCAAGAAGTTTGAATTTCAGCAAATTTTAACCATTTCTGAATTTCATACAAATTTTATGATATTTAATATAATATTGTTATTTATAATATATAATTTTAGTTTGATATAATATTGAGTTATTTAGTATAATTATTTAGCAATGTCAAACTATTTTGACAATTTTCTTGATATATTAGTAATTACTTATATTTATGAATAAATAAATTTATACGAGTTCAATTTAATGTCAATTTTTTTTGAATTTTTAACGTTAATTTCATCCGAATTTTATGATCGATGAACTCGAATTTGAATTCGAACCTAGTGACTTAGTACATATATATGTCCTCTTGTCAGGTGGTATGGGACAATTATGAATGCATGTAGTGTGGAACAACAAATGAATGGTCATTGGAAATGATTAGACGATTCTATCCCTTGATGGTTACAGGCTCAGAGTTGCATCAAACACTGGCAGTAAAGAAATATAAGTTCATTTGGTAGTCAAACCCTGAATTGTAAAAATATATGCTTTTCTTGATGTGGCAAACTGAATATTAATGCTTTGTGATGCCTCCGAGTTTGTCTGCATTGGACCTTGGTTTATATGTAGAAAACTAAGTGTTTATTATCATTAGAATCATCCATTGTCTCTGTAAAGAGTATTGATCCTTGGACCCATAAGTGTAATAATAGATGCTTTCCCTGGGGCAGATAGCGTGGAACACGAAATGAATGGTCATTGGAAATGATGAGATGATTCTATCCTGTGATGGTTACAGGCACACAGTTGCCTCAAACACCAGCACTTACAAAGAAATATAAGGTTCTTATTATCTTAATTATATTTGGCAGTAATCTTCTCAACCCTGAAGTGTACAAATAGACGCTTTTCTTGATATGGCATACTGAATATCAATGCTTTGTGATGCCTCCCAGTTTGTCTGCATTCCACCTTGGGCTTTATGTAGAAAACTGAGTGTTTATGATCATTAGAATCATCCATTGTCTCTGCAAATGGTATTGCTCCTTGGACCCATAAGTGTAATAATAGATGCTTTTCCTGAGGCAGATACTCTGAATGACAGTGCTGTTTGGTACACATTCTGGGTTGATCTGCTAAAGTGGATCAGTTTAATGAAGAGTATGCTTTTGGAATCAAAACTCAGATAAAATAGTACTAGTTATGGTCAATTATTCTATAGCCTCATAAATTGATTCTAATAAATGTGCTGTTTTATATCTTTGCATAGCCTTACCTGATTGGTATTTTTTACAATTCATCGTGAGAATCTAAGAGTATATTCAACCAAATAAGACAATTTTAAGAAAGGACAAACTGTAATGGATTGACTTCCCCAAAGATGACTTTGATTTCACAAATATATGAATCTGGAATAGTATCATTAGATGTGCATTTTTTTCCTCTGTATCCAGAAATACTATAATGTGTATTCCTAACTAGCAGTCTATTGTGCTTTTTGCACACTGCAGGCCTTGTGGTAGTGACTGTGGCATTGTAAACGTGAACATTCCAACTAATGGCGCAGAGATTGGTGGTGCATTTGGTGGTGAAAAGGCAACAGGTGGTGGCCGTGAAGCAGGGAGTGATTCATGGAAACAGTACATGCACCGTGCAACATGGTATACTGCATTCCATTTTATTTCCTTTTTAGCTAGATTTATTTAATGCCTTTCCAGTATTGCATCTTGCCAAAATGACTATTTTTTTGTCTTTTCATATATCAAACCTTTTTGCAAGCAGTTGCAATGATTTCCTGGGACTCATGGAACATGTAGAACCCATATGTCAATAGTATGCATTACAAAGGCTTTTATTATGTTTCAAGGCTGGTTCAAAGTGCTGCTCCTAGCTGTTTTCCTGATTTTTTTGTCAAATTAGTGATAAAATTATTTTTCCATGGCATATAAGATTCTTGTTTTGGTGTTCGTCTTTTGATAACCTCTGACTTTGATGAATTGTCTGATGTTATTTAAAACTTGATGTGATCAAGCTTTTCTTGTTCAAGTTGTCATGAGTTCTCCTTTGTAGATTAGCACAAACTGGAGTCTCTGACACTTTGAAAACCTTCTTGATGATGGTGGAATATCACTCATTTCAAGTTGCAATACATCTTTTGTTTAGTTGCATGAGTGTGCAATTAATTTGGTGAAAAATCTGTGTGCACATCCTGACTTCCCATATAGTACTCTGTTTCATGGTACAGACAAAATATGCAACACGTTCATGGGGATTTCTTCCTTTGTTGGCACCATTCAAAATAATATTCATTAAATATCCCATCCTTTATTGAAGTGTTTTGCCTGGAAAATGTTTGGCTGATTTTTATGGGCCAATTCAAGGCAGTATTTATTTCAAGATTTGGAAACATAAGCCACAGAGTAGAATCCCATACAGCTTACACCAAACATTGCCATATGTCTGCTGGAGTTATGGGCTGCTTTATTGAGCTGGTTGAATTGTAATATTACTCAACAGTATCCTGGACATCTCCCATCTATTATCATTACCACCGTTTATCATTGAATGAAGCACAGTAAGATGTGGTCCTTAAGGGACAATACATAAGATGCATGGTTATACAGTGCAATAAACAATCCCATTGAAACATGAAAATGAGGATTTCTGGCTTCTATGACCCTGTTAAAGGCTCAAAGACAGCAAGCAGGTGTTGGTTTTATGTTAAACTTGTTTACTTCCTACCCACACCTCTGCTTAGTGTTTTCTATATTCTGAAGTTTGACCATCATCTCCTTTTTAGAATTGACAAAGAAGCTGATAGTTTTCTTTCACGTTAATAATAATTATTGAGTGCAAGAGTCACTTATTGATAATATTTGTGAGATGAAGCCTAATAAGGCACTTTATGGACCAAAAGCCTTTACAATCCAGAAGCTGAGCATAGGCTGTATCTCGTTTGGTTGATGATTTAGTATCCTACTGAGTTCGATGCCCTTTTGTCTTTTGAATTTTGCCAATTCAAACTGCCGCTGTGTTACAGGCTTGTTATACTCACTGTCATTTTTTGTTGTTGAGGATTTTAGATGTAGATTAATATGTATTTTTACCACCGAATGTAGCCCCCAGAAGTTTTCTTGAATGTGAGCTTGAATTAGAAGACATTATCTGACAACTTTAATCTCTATTGGTGTTTTGTGTTAGATTTTTCCTTTTACAGATCTTCAGTCCATTGTTTGAGCTTAAATTTGTTATTAGACTGATTGTTGTAAACATATTGCTCATACAGTACAATCAACTATGGGAGAGAATTGCCACTAGCTCAGGGGATCAATTTTGGATTTCAGTCAAACTGAAGCAAGTGAGTTCTCTTCTGTTAGATTGTGATGGTAGTTTTTAAATCTAAATTGTGAGAATTATTTTTAGTTACAAAATGACGGTAGATTCTTGTTTTTTTTTAAGGTATTGATAGGCATAATGTCTTGCCACTGTGTTACACTTCGAACCACAGGGAGAGCTATTGTTTGGATCTGCAGTCTTCCCAAAAAGAAGGGACTATGCACATGCTTACAATGCAAAGCTCAGTATGAAGTAGGAGGATAGATTCATCACTGGATATATTTAGATAAATCAATAAATAATGATGCAGTATTTAAGCATGGATTATTCCGAAATGGAGATTACTTGTATTGAATCTATCTTATAGACAATTAGTTTTGTAATGATTTTGCTATTTTTACAGAGATGATACATATGGAGATAGATATCAACAAATACACAATTAATTATTAGGAATATTGCTTTAGGATTTTGAAATACGCCCAATTCATTTTCTTTCTGTCTTTTTGCAAACCGCACTACAAGGCCAATGAAATTCACAATGTGACATTCTTGTTGTTTTAGTAGTGCATATTATTGTCTGCATTCGGGATCTCATGTTTTTCTAGCTTGGCTTCAATATATAGCTGCACCTTTACCTTGCTGGCTATTTCTGGACTGAATTACCTAGTCTCTTGGAAGGGTGGCCTTCTCAAAAATTTCATTGCTATACAAGTGGGTGATATGCTGCATGCTTGAAGAATCATGTATATCAATCTACCCAAGGCTTGTTCCTAGTGTCATTCCTTTGAGCACAAAATCAAAGCTCTAGATAACCACAGAACCAAGCCTGAAGGATGGACTAATGAAGGTGGATGGAATGGACACAATAGAGGGTTCATGTTGTCACCAACAATGGAGGAAGTTCATAGGTTGGGGCCACATTGCCCAAAGCCACAACATTGATTCCTAACTCCTGTTCATTAGCCAACAACAATGCTTAATCCGCTTTTTGAAAATCCCTTAAGGAGGTTTGTAAACTTTTTTAATTAGAGCATAGTTAGTTTGAGCAGTCCTATTTTCATTCCTCGTTCACATCAGCAATTGAATATCATAATAGGAGTAGGAGTCACAAGTTCCAAAGTCTGCAAGAGCTTTTGCAGAGAATAGGTTTCAAAGGGCCTTGAGTCTTGAATACAAAGCAGGTGAAAAGCACAACCTGCAAACCAAGCGAAAGATATACATTCCACAACAAAAAATGGGGCTGAGATACAACATAACGTAAACAAAGCAAGGGGTACTAAGCATCTCACAACGCCCACAAACACCAACTGGTGGTCAAAGAAAGAATAAACATTAATTCACTAGAAACAAAGCAAGGGGTACCAAGCATCTCACAACTCCCACAAACACCAACTGGTGGTCAAAGAAAGAATAAACATTAATTCACTAGACCATCCAACAACAAAACAGGGAAACAAAGTTAAGATTTCCTCTTAACCCCCAACTTTTGGGAGTTAGGAGCACTGCCCAAAGAATGTGGGGGAAATTTCTTTGAATGTTTACCTTTAATAGTGATGCATCCCTCTTCAATCTTGGTGCCACTATATTAGGATTAATGCGATAGAAATAACAATTACATGCAAATATAACCAATATCATAAAATAATAAATCACATAGAAGAGAACACAAGACAAAGATTTAATGTGGTTCACCTACTCCTTGGGCTACATTCACCAAATAGTGAGTCTAATATTCTTATTATCTAGTGATTACAACTTGATTACAATCCGTAAACCCTTATAGCTCAATAATGTCATAAAAAGCTACAATCTCATAATACATTATAAAATCCCTAGCCCTAAGCCATTTTATACAAGATTTTTGCCGCTTACAAAATTAGGGCTAGAATAAGTTGTCCAGTAGGACCCTACAGGGGGGGCTGCCTCTAAACCACTATAGTAAAATATGGGGGAAACCACTAGCCTTTGAGTTTGGTTAGGCTTGACATCACAACAATTGAATGCTAGGCAAACGAATCAACATAAAAATTGGAAACAAAACATATGGGGTCAACAGATGAACCAAATTTGCCCGTCTCAACGTTTTGGATAGGGCCAACATCCCTAACCTTCCCCCTAGGAGCCTCCATAGAAGCCAAATCATCATCAAACTATACACAACCAACATTTTGATCATAGACAACAATAGAGGCACCGAATAATGCTACCTCAAAGCACCTGCACACCAAGAGGAGGATTTCTTAGATTTAATTTTTTTAGCCTCATACTTTGCCGCAACATGCCCGTTCATAAAGCATTTTCTGCATCTAAATGGGAGACCTTCATAATCTAAAGGCTCAATCCAAGAACCAATCTACGTAAGGCTTTTAGAAGCATCTATATGAACAAGAATCCTTACATAGGTAGAATGCATTATGTGTGAGGATTTTGAATCCACCATTAAGAAATCATCTAAAGCCTCACCTACTTCCTCAAAAACAGAATTGCGCCAAAGATGAATAGAGAGGTTAGGAAGTCGTACCCAAATAAGCATCTTACAAAAGGATTTAGAAGCATGGTTAAAATCCTTATCCCAAGGTTTAACCATCAGAGGCAATTGATTTTCTCATGTGAAGAAATGATCACAGAATGGTTCTCCTATCCTCCACATTATTGAATTTGATGATAAAACAAACCTTTTACTAGAGGAAAGATTTGAACAAAGTTAATGATATATGGATCCAAGTGCATGAAGTCCCTTGAGGCTAGGCCAAAAACCCCTAAATCACAAACCACAACATCCTCCTCAAGGGCCAAAGTCCATTGCTCAATGTCTAAAGCTTTTTCCTTACCCAAGTTGATTGAAATAGACTGGGAGGTGGGAAATGGGCTTTTTTGGTTTTTGTTGTTTATTATGTCATATTGCCATTTTTTTAATCATTTATCATTAGCAAGGTGATGGAGGGATATGAATGTTGTTGAGAGACAAGTTTTCAAATTGGGCTTTGTGTGTCTATTTCAACATGGATAGCAAAGTTTAGGATTTCTTAATAGTTGTGTCAGTGAATACGGTTGAAAGGATCCATCTCTATTATTGGCTTGTAGATGAGTTGCTTGAGGTGCAATGGGGTTTTAACATTGACTCAACCTCCATGTAAAATTTTTTAGTGCCTATGTTTTGTAAGGGACTCAAACTAAAGCCAAATATTATTTGTTTAAGAGCAGAGATATAGCTTACAAAGATTATTTTCACTATAATACTTTTTATTCTTTTGCTCGATGCTACTAGCATGTTTTTAAGGCTTAGGCACCCTCCCAAGATTGTGTTGTAGGCCTTTTAATAATGTGGAGTCAATTATTACATTTCAGTCTCCCGATCGATGACTTATATGATACTCCTTGTTTGATATCTTCATGTAGCAAGGGAAATTGTGACCAATGATGATGGTATTGGACGTGATGTGCTCCCTTAACAATTTTTTGATTCCCTCTTCTTTTTTGTGACTTGCATTGAAGTAGTCTAAAAGCATTTCATACCAAGTTCTAAGGAAATATGATCAACAAAGGAAACATAAGTTTAAACATAAGGCTTTGGATAAAAATTTGCTCAACATTCCCAATAATTAGTCTTCACAATTGATTTTGGAACAATGCTTGACTAGATTTTGTGGCCATATTTGCAATGTTTTCTATTTTAATCTACACTAAAACATGGGTTCTAGCGTTTACATGTGCTTGATGACTTATTAACACATGAATAAATCATGTGATGTCTAGACAAAATAAAAAGTACACTAGCACAGAGGCTAGTAGTCATTCTCAAGAGTGAGAGGGATGCTCACTCACTGCGTGTGGAGAAGATGATATTCAAGAACAAATTTTCTAATTTTCTAGGTGTAGTCATTAGAATCCCTAGAAGGGGGAGCCACTAAACGAAGCACCAAATGGACTTTTGGCAACACCAAGGGAGTGTTGAGGAAGATGTACATTGTTAGTGGACTCTTGAGAAGAGTAGGAGTATAAGGAAAAGAATGGTCGAAATGGCCATAGGTGGCTACATTAAAAGAGTAGGAGTGGTATCCACATGGTTTACAGTAGGGGTATTGTCTAGATTTGTAGCAGAAGTGTGACTTGGATTTGCAGTAGGAAGAACACCCAGATTTGCAACTAGGGCTTCATCCTCATCATTGACTTGTGAGGAGCCCTTGGAGGTAGAATTAGAAGCTCGAATGATCAAATGACCATAAATATTAGGTGCCCTATGTTTTGGTTTTTTTTGAGTCAATCAATATGTTTGCTAATTTGTCTGTTTGTTTCACCATTACTAATATTTAGTTTGAAAATTTCAAGCTTTTTCATTCCATCAAACAAAGATGTGCTTTTGTTTATATATATTATTTTCTAAATATTTTACTATTTACTTGCAAATATAATATCATATAAGCTTGGTAGATAAATATTTCTCCTAAGATTCAAATGACACTAACTTGGTTTGGTTTGTGGGCATTTGTGAATTAGTATATTGCATAATGATGAGATGATGGATGATTAGATTGATTTGGTTGTTAATAATTGAGACTACTATCATGGGTCTTTATCATGATGTCACTAACAACTTGGTTAACAATTTAGTCAAGAAGCATTTGACAAGTAATGTTTGAGTGGTAGTTCATCTACTTGGTTTGGGAATCTAGGTAAAATTTTATGAGCGAACTTCATCTAGGAGATAGTTATAAAGGTATCATAAGATAAACAATCGTAGCATTACAAGAGTTCATCCATCAACGAGTGATGATCCTTGTATCCAAAACCATTTTTATTTTATGTAAATTATGTCCAAATATAGACGTTGTTTTGGTATCTCATTTTAATAATGAAACATTGATGCAAGTAAATTTTAGACTATTGAATCTATAAACGAAACACACTTATCATTCAAATGTCATTTTTTTGATTGATACCTTTCATTGGATGAATTTGTGTTTCAAAGTAAACTTACCAATCTACACACGTTGATGATGGATCATAAATTATGATTTGAACGTTGATGACTTCAGCACAGCTGAATCCATAAACTAAGCACACTCGATCCAAATTGAAAAATTGCCCTTTGTAAGAGAGAAAACATGTGATGGGTGTGAGAAACTTGAGGGGTATGAAATACGTTTTTAAAGTGTTGTCCTAATGGATTTGATTTGACAATGATTATGTTTAGGCATTGGTCACTATGCACTAACTAATGACAACTATATTTTAAAATTGGTGTGCGTCATCACAATCCTAGTAAATCTAAATATCGTTTAAATGATAATAGATATGTCAAGAGTATTTCTTGATAGTACTTATCATTTGTTTCTACGAGAATATATTCTTGAGTATTGTATACATAAATGCCTCAATAAAAAGGACCTCCATTATAATGAAACCTACATAAACCAATAATTTTTTTAATTAAGATATCATTTAAAGAATACTCAATATTTTTTTACTATGACACCACTACAACATACCTTCTAGTACCACGAGGACATAGGGACGGCTATACCTTATGGCCATTTTCTTGTAACGAGATGCTTTAGCCAATTGAACAAAGGACCTCTTTTGAGTTATATGTTGAAAAACTTAAATTGTTTCTACTTTTAGCAATGTCTCATTGTCATCACTTTTTTTCAAAGCAACCTAGCAATCAAAAATAAATTTCTAATAATGGTAAAATGATATTTTTAACTATTTAAAAAAATCAGAAAGATTAATGCAAACAAGATGAAATCTCCATGAAGTTGGTCTATGTGACTTTTAAACTGAACACTTAAATGAATACTCATAGATGCTTGTGTAGTCTAATCTAGTTTTTTGCATTGAGATTTCTGTTTGCATAATATGTGAAAGTATGTTTCCTAGGTAACGATGTAAAGACGTATCAAAATTAAACTTTCACTATGATCTAATGAAATAGAAAGTCTTGATAATTTTCGTATGAATGACTTTAACACGTAAAACCACATAAGATTTGTCAAAAAATTAATGCCATGAAAAAATCCAAGAGCTAATTGAAGACTAATGTTGTAAAATACTATATTATTTTAATAAATAGGATCTAAAAAATATTACATTACAGTCAACCTTGCAATATATATACTACTAGCAATCAAACATTAAGGAATTAATTGTAGTAATTAATAACATTAAATAAATGTAATACATGTCATTAGTAGCCACCTTAGCAAATTAACCTGCCCTAACTAATTCAAGTTACATAATATGTAATAAAGTAAATTACTAATCGAAGAAAATATAATAATATAAAAAATGTTAAAAAAGTAAGAACAAGAAAAAAGAGAAGTTCATTCTAGAA
Organism: Cupressus sempervirens; assembly: GCA_028749045.1. Lineage (NCBI taxonomy): Eukaryota > Viridiplantae > Streptophyta > Pinopsida > Cupressales > Cupressaceae > Cupressus > Cupressus sempervirens. Next base: position 747,161,684 of record CM053784.1, on the reverse strand, counting down.
CCAAAGATTATAATTGAGAATAAAAGTGATGTCTTATGTTTTGCTAGACAACTATAATAGAATTTAAGCATGGGAAAAGAAGTCAACATACACTTTTAAGTGGGAGGCCTCACACCTTAATGGTTTCTTATGTTTTGTAGAGACCTCACCCCTTAATGATTCGTTAATGTAGCCTTTTCACTTTCATAATATAGAAGTCATTAAATTTTCCCTTTCACTTTTAGATGGAAGTGATTGAATTTTTCATATAGAGTTGAACTCTTCAATGAATATTCCAAGCTATCACTCTACCATTTTAATCAAGAAAAATATTAGTTGTGAGCTCAAACTCTTATACAAAAGTCTTATCTTTCCAAATATTATCTTGTGGTCATGTGGATAGATATGTAGCATTTTTCTTTTGAAAGGAGACATCAATGATTGAGAATAATATTATTATTATTACTTCTATCTTTCCCAACAATAATTTTTCTATCATAATGAAATGAAGGTAAAAGTTATAAGGTGGTAGATTTAGGGGTAGAGTGGGTGACACAAAAATAAAGGTGTTACAAATGAGTTGTACTAGATTTTCTGGTTTGCTTATTAAATAATATTTTACTATGATGAAAAATTATAGAAGCTAAACATTCATATATTTAGGGTTTCTATTCAATTTAAAGATGCAAGTAGCATGTAGCACGAGTAAATCATATTATTCATACATATTATTTATTTACAACAAATTATATTCAATAGTTTGTATTCACTTTGAACAAATACGACTTAGTCTAGTTACATGACATGAAAAGATGCTAGAAAATCTAGGTTTTCTTTGTAATGTTCAAAGAAATTAAAAATAACACAACTTCAATACCAAATTGAAGAAATTTAAATAAAAAACACAAATTCCTCTAAAATAAGATAAGTCATTTTATTAAATCAAATCTTCTTGATCGTGTGATCAAGATACAATTGATGCTCTTCTAACTTCAACAACAATGTACCATGTGATGATCTCCATTTGGACCATGCTTTGCTTATCTTCAAATTCTTCAATCTTTTTGTAAGGCTTGGATGTAAATTAACATGTTGTGATCCATGATCTTCATGTGATAGCAAACCTGACATGATTACTTTGTCTTTGAAGACAATAACCTTTTGATCTAATTGAACTTGCTTCTTATTGGTCGGATCACCTTTTAGCTTGAATATTTAATCCCATTTACTTCCATCTTCTTCTTTGAGACCAACTTCACCTCACCTAGAAGTGACTGCATCCTTTGGTGAATTTATTCCTTTCAGAATCTTCATTATCTCTCTTATGGGATTGAATTCAACTCTATTTGGAGGTGACATCTTCATTAATAGTAGGATTGCCTTCATCCTTCTAACTTGGGTGAGTTTATCTCGATTTCATTCAGAACACTTTGATTATTCAATTTGGACAACTTTGTGGGTCCACACTTTCTCTCCTCTTATAGACAAGTACATGCTCATTCACAACAAATGTTGATGTTATTATAGCTATGGTCGAATTCCTTTGGACTAACTTAGGTAACATAAAGATTGTGATTATCTAATTATATCATTACTCTTGAATCTTCTCACCTAGAGCATCAATATTATAAATTGATCTCATTGAGATACAATAGACAATAAGTACATGCTCATGCACAACAAATGTTGATGTTATTATAGCTATGGTCAAATTCCTTTGGACTAACATAGGTAACAGAAAGATTGTGATAATCTAATTATATCATTACTCTTGATGTGTGGTAGCTTCAATTGGATAAACCTATATATAATTATCTATGAGATATAGTTATATATGTGTGTTTATTATAAATAAATAAATAAATAAATAAATAAATTTTAAAAAAAAAATATATATATATATATACACTAGTTATATTTATTATAAATTAATATAATAATAATAATATTGTAACTATCGTTATAATATTAATTATTAATTAACAAATAGACATGTCCCTTAAAGGGACATGTCTATTCATGACTTACACTTATTTATATGAGGAGAGATGCATTTAGAAAACTGATGCAGAGATAAATTCAACGAAAGCAATATAAAAAAGGAACCAGCATTAACAAGAAATATATATTGAAATTTCTTCTTAATTAATTTTTCAAATGAATAGTAAATACATTTGCTCTCCTACAGATTTCTTCTCCCATAATTTCATATTCCAAAGACTTGCCCTAAACTTAAACCTAAACCTAAAACTCTATTTATACTTGCTAAGACGGTCTACAAAAAATTCTAGATTATTACAAAATAGGAAAAACAGTCTATAGAATACTCTAGATTGATAAAGAATAGGGAAGAATGACCCCACAATGATCTGAACAAATTCCAAGAAAAGATCTTATCCTAATGACAAAATTGGAATAAATTTTTCGAATTAGCATGTGCATAAAACTTGACCTAAATACTTTGTGGGTGCTCTTGCACCATACTCCCCAGGAAATTTGATCTCAAGCCAATTGAGATGAGCTCTTGTAGAGTGGTACCTTGCTTCTTGATATCTTGTTCGATCATCGACATATCATCTACATCCAAATAACCTTTGAGTTTTACCAAATACTGCTTGGACTCTTTTCCTCTTCTCTGCTTAATGACTCTGGTGTCAAGTATCCTTTCTAGTTGTGGTGTCTTCTTAAATGGTAGACGTTGAATGTCTTTTGTATCAACAATCTATCCTATATCAATTTCTTCAGAGGGTGCTTTGAATGGTGTGAGTTCTGCTATGTTGAAGATGGAAGAAATGCCAATCTCAGGTGGCAATTGAATCTCATAAGCATTTGGTCCAAACTTCTTTAATATTTGACAAGGACCTAGTTTTCAAAACATAAGTTTGGTAGATTTACCTTTTGGTAGCCTCTCCTTGAGATTTGCCCATACTAAATCTCCCACTTCAAATCTTAAGTGTCTCTGTTTGTGATTTGCATGCTTCTTATACTTGTTAGAGGTTTGTTGAAGTTGTGCTTTGACTTCATCATGTATTTCTTTTATGGCAATAGAAAATTCTTCTCTTTGGGCACTAACTTGTTGCTGTGAACTCATATCTCTTAACTCAAAAATCCCTCTAGGATGAATTTCATATACCACTTGAAATGGTGACTTTCCTGTACTTCTATTGATGGAGTCATTATATGCACATTCAGCTTGGGGAAGGATTACATCCCATTTTGCTGCATGTTGTCTTGTGAGTGTTCTTAACAAATTGCCTAAAGTTCTATTAATTACCTTTGTTTGGCCATCAGTTTGAGGGTGGTAGGCTCATGAGAATGATAAATTGGTTCCAAGTTTCCTCCATAAAGTTCTGCAAAAGTGTCCTACAAACTTCACATCCCTGTCTAAAACTATGTTGAGAGGTAGCCCGTGAATCCTTATGACTTCCTTGAAAAAGAGATCTACTATATGAGAAGCATCATTGGTCGACTTACATGGTAAGAAGTGAGCCATTTTGCTGAACCTATCTACTACAAAAAATACACTATCATGCCCCTTTTGTGTTCGTGGCAGCCTCATTACAAAATCCATCGTTATGCTTTCCTAGGGTCTAGATAGTATTGGCAAAGGTTGATAAAGTCCCGCATTTGTAGTCCTTCCTTTGGCCCTTTGAAAAATCATACATGTTTCAAAAAGTTTCTAACATCAGTCTTAAGTTTAGGCCAATAGTAGTACCTTCTAACCAATTCTAAGGTTTTATCCAAACCAAAATGTCCACCCATTGTTCCACTATGCTTCTCTTTGACAATGTTTGTTCTCATAGAGCACCTGGGTACACATAGTTGTCCTCCTTTGAAAAGAATTATCTCTTGTATCAAAAAATTAGGAAAATCAACATGGTACCTTTCACCAAACTCCATACATACCTTGTAGATGTTGCCAAAATCTAGATTTGCTACATACATGTCCTTGAGTGCTTCAATTCCCACACTTTCTAGCTGTATCTAGGAGACAGTCAGATTCCTTCTACTAAGAGCATCATCAACTTTGTTTGATAGCCCCTTCTTATGCTTGATGGTGAAGGTATATGCCTACAAATACTCCATCCATTTCATTTGCCTATAACTTAATTTGTCTTGGCTATTCAGAAAACAAAGTGCTTGGTTATTAGTATACACAACAAACTCCTTTGGCAACAAGTAGTGTCTCCACCTTTTGAGAGCTTGAACCAATGCATACATTTCTAGGTCATAGGAAGAATATTTCTACTTGGCTTCATTGAGTTTTTCACTTGAGAAAGCCATTGGTTTTCCTTCTTAACTAAGAACTGCTCCTATAGCAACCTTGCTAGCATCACATTCTACTTGGAAAACTTTGTTAAAATCAGGTAAAGAAAGAATTGGCTGCTCACTAACCTTTTTCTTAAGTAATTCAAAAGCTTCATTTTCTGATTGACTCCATGCAAACTCACACTTCCTTCCTCCTTTAATAGTTTCTAACATAGGAGCACATCTATGACTGAAATTTCTTATGAATTTCCTATAAAATGTAGCAAGACCATGAAAGCTTCTAACATCTCCAATTGTTCTCGGGGCTGGCCAGGATAGTATAGCACTTACCTTTTCTTTGTTCATCTTCAAGCTACCTTGGGAGATCACAAAACCTAGATATGTCAACTCCTCTTGCATAAACAAACACTTTTCCAAATTTATTACTAATTTCTCCTCATGAAGTCTTCTCAAAACCATGTCAATGTGCTCTAGGTGTTCTTCCTTTGTCTTGCTGAAAATTAATATGTCATCTAAATATACTATGACGAACTTGCCATTGAAGTCTTTGAGTATTTCATTCATAAGTCTCATGAAGGTACTAGGAGCATTAGAGAGTCCAAATGTCATTACCTTCCATTCATATAATCCATCATTGGTTTTGAATGATGTCTTCCACTCATCTCCAGCTCTTATTCTTATTTGATGGTACCCACTTTTTAAGTCAATCTTGGAGAAATACTTTGCACCTCCCAAACAATCAAGCAAATCTTCAATTCTTGGCATTGGAAACCTATATCTGATTGTAATCTTATTAATGGCTCTAGAATCAATGCACAACCTCTAGGTTCCTTCCTTCTTGGGTGCCAAAATAGAAGGTACAACACATGGGCTTAAGCTTTTCGTAATCAAGCCAGAATCGAGTAACTCCTTTACTTGTCTAGCAATCTCTTCATTTTGTTGTGGTGTGCAGCCTTATTGGGTAAAGTAGCTCTAGGAATGAAATCAATACAATGACTAATGTCTCGTATAGGTGGTAAAGATTTTGGCATACCTTCTAAAATCAAACCTTCATATTTATCCAAAAGTTCTTTCACTTCATTAGGATTTGCCTTCTTTGTTTCAGTCTCCTTTCTATCATTTCCAATGGGTTCTTGTGGTTGTGGGTTAGGCATCAAAAGAAACAAGGCTTAGGTTCATCCTTCATATCCCGTAAGAATTCCTTTTTATCACCCATCATAATTTTGGCTTCCCTCTCTTTATTTTCTTCCACTTCCTCGTGATCATCAAATGGAATCAATCTAATCACCTTTCCATTCTTCTTGATGGTGTATATATTGAGTTTCCATCATGTTGTGCCTGCAAATCATATTGCCAGGGCCTACCAAATAATAGGTGGCATGCATCCATGTCAACTATATTACACAAAATTCTTTCCTTATACTTTCCAATATGAAAATCAACCCATGCTTGCTCATGTATGAGAGTTTGTTGACCCTTTGTTAGCCATGAAACCTTATAAGGAAAAGGATAAGGTATTCTCCTAAGATTTAACTTCTCAACCATCTCAAGAGAAACTAAATTCTCAGTAAATCCTAAATCAATAATGACTTTACATACCTTACCTCCAGATTTGCAAGCAGTCCTAAAGATAGTTTTCCTTTGTGGTGGTTCCATGGTAGTAGGCACTGTTATCATTTGTCTGCCCTGCCAAGTTTCAAATTTTAAAAAATGTCCAGCCCGTCCAACGGCTAACTCCAAAGATAATACTATTTTAATGCCGAGCTTATAACATATGCTTTTTGGCTCGCAAAATTCTCTGTCATCGGATCAAGGCAGATCAACGAATGGCGCCATCGTGCTATGGGGAAGTTGCGCAGGATTTACGTTAGCGAGATCGTGCCCAGTTGACGCGTGTCTGGTAGGTCCAGCAGCAGGCAATTAGTTCACGGGCCGAAAAAGTTTCTGCGGCATTTTCAGCGCTATGTCGCTATGGTGTGTTGGCCGAAAAGTCTCCATAGCGACATAGCGCCCATCAGAAAAGGTTTCACGGCGAAGAGGTTCACGGACTTGGCAACATGTTTTGGCGATGGAAAAGTTTTGCGGCGGGCGGTTAGTTTCTGATGGCCGGAAGTCTCAAAAGGCGGTAAGGCGCCATGTCGCCATCGAAAAACCCACGAGTTTTCCATTGGTGACATAGCACCCAAACAGAAAATTAGATCGGCAGCAGGAGCAATCAGACAGTTGGGTCCCATTGTACCTCATCTACACAGTCAGAAGTCTGGCGCCATGGTGGCGAATCAGAGTGAGCCACGTGCAAGAGTAAAGACATGTCATCAGTTGGGCGCTATGGCAATTTGACCTCGATTTCCTCATAGCGACATGGCACCTAGTCGACACATAGCCACTCTGTGGGGTCGAGTCTTGGGCCTGCCAAGTTGGTGTTTCAAAGGACAATCAGGAGATGCCAGGTGTATGAGTTAGGGCATAGTTGGTTCACGGTCCCAATGATTAGCAGAAGGAAGGATGTGTAGAGTATGAGGTGGCCCTGACTGTTAGATTAAAGTTGATCTACGGCGGGCGCCATCGTGCTATGGAAGAGCTGCACGAGAATTATGATGGCGACACAACGCCTGGGGGACACGTGTCGGCGGGGTCCAGAGATGTCAGCAAGGATCTGTCAGACAGTTCGCGTGGCCAGTTCCTATTCATCGATGCACTGGGGGGCGGTATCCATCTTGCTTGCCGTCAGATGTAAGGCAGATCAACAAATGGCGCCATGTCGCCATGGTGAAGTTGCCCGATCTTTACTATAACGACATGGCACCCTTTTGCCACATGTTGGCGGGGCCCGGTTGCAATAGGGTATGTCGGGCAGATGTCGACAGGTGTCATTCAAAGTGTAGTGCATTCTGCTGAGGTGGTACCAGATACGATGGGCTCGGGGTGAAGCAAGTACGACACATGACGAGTCTTCACAATCGTCGGATCTGCAGAGATCGATGGCAGGCGCCATCGTGCTATGAAGAAACTGCACGACATTTACGTTGGCGACATAGCGCCTGAATGACGCGTGTCTCACTGACGGACCAGGGTTGACGGTTAACGGTTGGTAGTCGGTGCAATCATCGCGGTCAAACATGGCAGTTAGTTTTGATGTTACGACTAGATGGTGGAAAGGTGGCGCGGTTAGTTAAATAAGGTGGTCAACCGCGGAGGGACTCCCTAGGTGGCAGAATAAAGAGAGATGATTGGCCTGCGTGGCCCAGCTGGCGTATAGAGTTGAGTTGACTTTTTGACCCCGCTGATTCATGAACCAGGAAGCAAAGGTGATCGATTTTATCTTACGATCTGATCTTTGCAATCAATTCCAACCTACCAGGAATGAATGCAAGACATAGGAAAACACTCCACCGTCTCAGTCGATCCATCTACTGTGTAAGGACCATTCATTGGCGCCGTTTCTGTCTACTCGAGGCATTTCTTCAGTCGAATATATGATTTTGTACCTCAGAACCATGCTGGAGTGTGATCTTTGATCGGATATTTTTGGAGTTCGATGGCAGTAGTTGAGCAGTTAATGCAGAGCCAATTTTCTCAGTTATGCCTGAACTATAAAGGCAATTTTGTAATTTTTTCTTGAGGTCGACTCTTTCTGATTTCTGTAATTGTTCTGCAATTCTCAATGTAAAATCCCCTTTGTCTCTGAACTATATAACATTCTGTATCATCTCCTTCAGCCATCGATGTACATGTGCATTCATCTTGCCTCTCATTGGTGTATTGTTGAGATCTATAACGGGCATATTGTATCTATTCTTGGCCTGTTGGATAATATATAAGTGAAACCCTTTTCCTTATGTTATTCAGCTGGTTTTCTGATCTGTATACGGTTACTGATTGACATAAGTCTGAGTGTGTATGCCTTTGAATGTTATCTTGGTTTTGTAGTGCATATATGGGTAGAACTGGGTCTGAACACTCTATTTTGGTGCATCACCTCCGTAGTTTAGATAAGGTAGAGTTGTTTTTTGCATCTCCTTCTTCCCCTTTTCCTTCCGAGAGTAGTTAGGTGCGCCCTGATAGTAAGAGGAAGCCGACCTTCTCTGGAGACTCAACCTCGTAGTTTAAGTCCCACAGCTTGGAGGTTGTTTCCATGTTTCACTAGGTTGTCCTCGCGCATAGGCCTTGGACAAGGGTGCGAACCTAAGTGACAACAGTTTTTGGCACGCCCGGCTGGGACGCTCTTCAAACAAGATTTAAAGTCTATTGGTGTCAAAGAAGAAAGAGTTTCGGAGATTAATGCTGAAGAGGTAGTGCTGGCTTCAGTATTCAAGCCTTCAAGAGGCTAATTCTTCAAGTACTTGGCCACTCTGAACATCAACAAATCTGGTTCCAGGCCAAAGTTGCAGTGATTCATGTCCAAAGCTGAAACAAGGGCATCTTCTAGAGGTAAATTTCAATATCAAGAGCTTTCTCTTTCAAATCTTAGAAGAGGGAGAACTGGAACTTCATTATCACCAGTTAGGGGTGCAATAACAGTTAATATACCTGTAAGGTCTATCTCTACTCCTCCTACTATGCGAACTCAGCCTAGATTGCCATCAACACTCACCAATAGAACACTTGTTTACATGGCACAACCAAGAGTTCATGCTTTTTCCACCTTTAATGGTGGGAGTCCTCTATTGTTAGCCCAAAGACATGATATACCAGTATCTGCACTAAAAAGTATACCTGATTTTACTGGTGAAACTCCTATCTCCCCTTTAGAGCATATCCAAGAAGTAGCAAATGTCTGTAATATTCATGGTATTACAGAGGATGATGTGGCTGTCAGACTCCTAGCCTCATCTTTAAAAGGAAAAGCATTACAGTGGTATAGAGGCTCAGCTCATGGTTCTATAACTAATTGGGATGAACTATGAGCAGGATTATGCAAACATTTTGAGGATAGAAGTGACCATTTGTCACTTTTAGAGCAGTTGACTACAATAAAAAGAGCCCCCCATGAATGTATGACTAATTTTAACTATAGATTCCAAAAGACATGGGATAGAATACCTACTGCAGTGAAACCTCCCCCTGGTAATGCCTTCTTGCATTACCTTAGAGCTTTTAATAGTGATATTGCCACTATAATCCAAACTATGGGAGGAGATACCTTGCCTAATGCTTATGAGACAGCCATAAAAGCTGAGAACATCTTGATACAAGGAGGAAAGTTGGCTCCAAGGCCCCCTATGCCTTTCTTTCCTGATGTTCCCAACCACCAACCAGCAATGGCCCCTCTTCCTACAACTTCTACATCACAAGCCCTAACTCCAGTCCCTCAAGCTTCCACATCCTCAAATGGGATAGATGAACTCAAATAAATGCTCCAAGGTTTAGTGCTGAATACAGATAAAAGAGAGAAGACCCTGGATAAAAAATTGCAAGAGCAGGGGAGGGAGTTGAAGGACCAAGGGAAGAGATTAGAGGATAGTTTCTCTATGATACAAAAAATGAGTAACAAGGTGGTGGCCTTAGAAAGGCAGCAAGCTCAAAGTGGCAAGCCTCCCCAATTACAATATCAAGCTCCAAGTGGTGGTAGGCTTCCTAATCAGTGGAATAGCTCTTTTGATCAGGGTAGGCAAAATAGTCATGCTTCTGCTTCAAGCTCAAATCAGAACAGAGCTATAGTTCCTCAAAATAACTTGGCCCAAGATCAAGATTTCTGTCCTTCTTGCAACTATTCTTATACCTATTGCATGTGCCAGAAGGTAGAATCTTATATGGCCCTAACTGTCCAAGAACCTGCAGCAAAGAAACCATACAAGGAGGATCATCCCAAGGAGGCCTCATGTATTCAAGGACGTGATGATTGCTCTTTCATGAATCATCAGGTTGGGGAGCATTGTAATGTAAACCAGGATTCCGTTGCTCATAACACAAGAAGTAAGAAGAGAGCTGTGGAACATGCTGCCCCTCCTTCTCCTAAGCAGGCCTCAACTTGAAGTGCTACACCTCATATACAAGCAGTAAATGAACAAACAAATACTTCATAGTAGCAAAAGCAAGATTCTAGAAAGAAGGATGCAGGTGATCCTTATGTTGCCCCATCTCAACCTCTTATAAGTGCAGCTCCCAAGGTTTCTACCAAAGTTCCTAATACACCATTCAGTGTGGTAGAGCAAGTGAAGAAGAAAAATGTGAACATTTCTATGTGGGATGCTGTTGCTACCATACCAATGCAGAAGAGGATACTGCAACAAGAATTAGAGAAGATTGAACCCAAGGATCAGCCATCTATCATGGAGAGTGCCAAAAGTCTAGTACAACCAGCAAGGATGTGGAGACAAATAAAAAGGTTAGACCTCCTCCATTCTTTGTTTCTCTGATTATAGGAGGCAAATTAGTCCACAATTGCATGATAGATTCAGGGGCTAGTAGTTCAGTAATGCCTAGGTGTGTTGCTGATGCTTTACGAATGAAATATAAGCCCATTGTTAGGGATGTGTTACAATTAGATGGTAGTACTGTCAAAACTGTAGGTATACTTAGGAATGTGGAGATGGCCCTACATGCATGCCTTGGTTGCACTGTGATTCAAGACATATCTGTTGCCGAAGTCAAGCCCTATTTTTCCATCTATCTTTCAAGAGACTTCACTGCTCAAATTGGTGGATTCATATCTGCTGATTGGTCATATATGTCATTTAAGACCAGATATGGAGCCAATGCCTCAATTAGAGTAGAACCTCAAGCCCTTCATCACACTGAATCTTACAACCCCAATCCCATCAACATGAATTTCCCTATTCTAGAGATGGATGAAAATGACATAGTAAATGAGCCTATCACTTCCATAGCAGAGATTCCTGATTTCTTCTTGGATGAGTGGGCAAATGCATATCAGTTTGAGCCTATGTCAGAAATTCTTGAGACAGGCCTTAGTACATATTGCATAATAGAGAAAGAGGCTCAAGTTCCTGATCTTGTTGGAACTAATGATGATATAAATGAAATATGAGTATGTACTTTGATGGCTCAAGGAATAGAAATGGAGCAGGGGCCGGTGTTATGCTGATCTGTCCTGCACAAATAAGATACTACTTCTCATTTAGGCTCCAATTCAGGTTCATCAATGATGTGGCTGAGTATGAATCTTTGATTCAAGGTCTCTTACTTGTCCAAAAGAGAGAAATTCAAGCCTTGAAAGTATATGGAGATAGTGAGTTGGTAGTCAACCAAGTGAGAGGCTAGAATATCACCAAAAATTGCCTGCTCAAGTCTTACAAACACAGAGTCTGGGATTTTCTTGAGGGCTTCAATGCATTTAACATTTAGAGAATTCCTAAGAAAGAAAATAAACATGCTGATAGACTTGCAGCAGTGGGTACAACTTATGATGTGCCAGGGAATCTTGAGGAGGAGAAGAAGCAACAAATAAGGGTGGTAGTGAGGCCTGCCATCCCTGAAAACAACACTCATTGGCAAGTGTTTGACTCTGATGAACAAATTGTGAGCTTCTTGCAGAATGAGGCAAAATTCTCAGATAGAAATTAGTCAAGGCTGCAAGATCAGTATGGTGATCAGATCATTCACCTTAGTTCTAACAAGTTGCCCAAGGGTCTCATTACCTTGGAGAGTATCTTTAATCCTGATGATCAAATAAGAGGCAAGGGAATGAATCTTGCTGCAGAAAAGGATGATTATGCCCCAGTTACAATTGCTGATGGAAAATCTCTGAATATTGGTAAGGTATGTTCTGAAACTGAGCAAGAAAACTTTATTCAGTTATGTCAAGAATTTAATGATGTATTTTCTTGGACATATGATGACTTAAAAGGATTTGATCCTAGTTTGTTTCAGCATACCATAGATTTAATTGATAAGGCCAAACCAGTAAGGAAAAAACAGAGACCAGCGAATCCTAAGATTGAGCCCCCAATGAGAAAAGAACTATCCAAGTTGATAGAGGCTAATATAATATTTCCTATCAAACACTCATCATGGGTAGCTAACGTTGTCCCTGTAAGGAAGAAGAGTGGAGAAATCAGATTGTGTGTGGACTTTAGGGATCTTAATCAAGCTTCTCTTAAAGATCACCATCCTCTCCCTTCCATGGAGTAGATTCTGTCTAAGGTCAGTGGGTCAAGGAGATTCTCTTTTCTTGATGGATTCTCTGGTTATAATCAAGTGCTGGTTAAAGAATCTGATAGATACAAGACATCATTTACTACTAAATGTGGCACCTATGCTTATTGCAAGATGCCATTTGGATTAACAAATGCAGGTGCCACATTTCAGAAGGCAATGGAGATGGCCTTTAAAAAATTAATTGATAAGTTTGTCTTAGTATACCTTGATGATATAACTGTATATTCAAAAGATGTAGAAGATCATTTTGATCACTTAAGACAGGTATTTCTAAGATGTAGAGAGTTTGGAGTTTCCCTCAACCCAGCCAAGTGTGTCTTTTCTACAAGCCAAGGGAAGTTATTAGGACACATTGTATCTAAGGATGGGCTGACCATTGATCCAGAAAGAACAAAGGCAATACTTGCCCTTCCTCTTCCTAAACACAAGAAGGGGCTGCAAAGTTTCCTTGGTAGAATAAACTTTGTGAGAAGGTTTATCCCTAATCTTGCTACCGTGGTGAAACCTCTTACAGCCATGCTTAAGAAAGACATGGTCTTCTCATGGACCAAGGAGGGGAAGGAGAGTTTTGAAGAGATCAAGACAACCATAGCCTTAGCCCCTACTCTCATGAACCCAAATTTTGAGAAAGATTTCATCCTCTACACTTTAGGTGGTGAGTCAAGTATCTCTGCTGTCTTGACTCAAACAAATGGCAAGGATGAGGAGCAACCCATAGCTTTCTTTAGTGAAGGGCTCAAAGAATATGAAGATAAGTATAGCTTTGTTGAGAAGCAAGCCCTTGCAGTCATTAGAGCCTTGAAGAAATTTAGGCACCTCTTATCCCACAATAGGATCCATTTGTTGGTGCCCCATGCCAGTGTAAAAGACTTCCTGTTAAGCAAGGATATCAGTGAAAAGAGAGCTGGATGGATCACTAGAGTAATGGAGTATGATGTTGATATTTAGACTAACAAGTTGGTAAGAGGGAGAGGATTGTGCAAGGAAATGTTACCAGACCAGGACTCTGATGAAGAGGCTGCTATGGTAATAATAGAGCAGTAGGAGGAAGGAAATGTTAATGGCCTAAAGAGCTGGATAAATAATATGAAGAGCTTCTTATCAGGGAATGGATACCCGCAGGGATTGGACAGAGCTAAAAGAAGACAATATAGAATGCAGTCCATTCCCTATGTTGTAATTGATGGTATCCTATTCAGGAGGGATTTTGATGGGACCCGGTTGAGATGCATTGAAGAGGATTAGGCTGGGAGGATGATTAAAGAACTTCATGATGGTCCTGATGGTGGCCATTTCTCTGCAAGAACAACTGCCATGAAGATCATGAGGGCTGGTTATTATTGGCCATCTTTGTTTCATGATTGTTATGGATATGTGAGAAAATGTGAGAAGTGTGCTTTCTTTTCAGGAAAATAGAGGCTTGCAGCTCTCCCCCTTCATCCTATTCAAGTGGATCAGCCCTTTACTCAGTGGGGGTTGGATTTTATAGGTCCCATTAATCCTCCATCTAGTGCAGGCCATAAATGGATTTTGGCTGCTACTGATTATTTCACTAGATGGACAGAGGCAGTTTCCTTGAAGGATGCCACATAACCATTAGTTGTTGAGTTCCTGGATGGGATCGTATCTAGGTTTGGTGCTCCTTCTACTATTATCTTAGACAATGCTAAATCTTTTGTTGGAACCCAGATTTGTGCATGGGCAATGAATCACAATATCTACCTGAGCAAATCATCAAATTATTATCCCCAGGGTAATGGTTTGGTTGAGTCTTCCAACAAGAATCTGATCAGAATCATGAAGAGGACAATAGAAGACAATCAGAGGGTCTAGCGTAAGAAACTAAGAACTACTCTGTGGGCTGATAGGATAACACCCAAGAGATCTATTGGGAATTCACCTTTTGTGCTGGTATATGGTAGAGAGGCCAGACTCCCAATTTCACTAGAATTCTCATCTTTGGAGTTAGCTCATCAGCTGGAATTGATTGAAGATAGTGCCATGTCAGTAAGAATGGCAGAGCTGATTGAACTGGAAGAAAAGAGAAACAAGGCTATGCAAACCCTAGAGACACATCAACAATAGATGAAGAATTTTTTTGACAAGAGAGCCAGAGTCAGAACCTTCAGAGAGGGAGATTTAGTTCTGAAGTGGGATTCAGACATAGCAAAACCAAGAAGACATTCTAAATTTGACCCACTATGGAGTGGCCCCTATCTGATTGCCAGTTGCAAACAAGCTAATGCATTCCAACTAAGTAGACCCAACAGTGAAGTTCTGCCCATTCCAGTCAATGGGATTTATCTTAAAGCTTGCTTCTGATGAAGATTGTGAATTCATGTACATAGTTAGTGTAGTTTCTTTTCTGTTATTTCCTGCTTTCAAGAAGTGCGCGTGCACAGGGTTCTCTCTTTGAGTCGCCAACTTCCAAAGTTTTGACAGTCTTGAGGTGTCTCAGGTTACAGAGAAAGTTTTGTTTTTTGTTTCCAGTTATAGAAGCAGAGCTAGGGTTTTCAAGGTTTTCAATGTCCCCATAGGTGGGTTAGGGTTTTGCATTTCTCAGATTCCGGCTCTTTGACTCCATAGCCCAATGGATTTTTTTGCAAGCCACTGATCATACACATAGCAAGCTTGTGCCCCCTATGAGTCGCCAGAAATGTTATCATTTGTCCACCCCGCCAAGTTTCAAATTTTAAAAAATGTCCAGCCCGTCCAACGGCTAACTCCAAAGATAATACTATTTTAATGCCGAGCTTATAACATATGCTTTCCGGCCCGCAAAATTCTTTGCCGTTGGATCAAGGCAGATCAACGAATGGCGCCATCGCGCTATGGGGAAGTTGCGCAGGATTTACGTTAGCAACATCGCGCCCAGTTGACGCGTGTTCGGTGGGTCTAGCGGCAGGCAATTAGTTCACGGGCTGAAAAAGTTTCTGTGGCGTCGTCAGCGCTATGTCGCTATGGTGTGTTGGTCGAAAAGTCTCCATAGCGACATAGCGCCCATCGGAAAAGGTTTCATGGCAGAGAGGTTCATGGACTGGGCAACATGTTTTGGCGACGAACAAGTTTTGCGGCAGGCGGTTAGTTTCTGATGGCCGAAAGTCTTAAAAGGCGGTAAGGCGCCATGTCGCCATCGAAAAACCCACGAGTTTTCCGTTGGCGACATAGCGCCCAAACGAAAAATCAGATTGGCAGCAGGAGCGATCAGATAGTTGGGTCCCATTGTACCTCATCTGCACAGTTAGAAGTTCGGCGCCATGGTGGCGAATCAGAGGGAGCCACGTGCAAGAGTAAAGACATGTCATCAGTTGGGCGCTATGGCGCTATGGGAATTTGACCTCGATTTACTCATAGCGACATGGTGCCTAGTCGACACATGGCCACTCTATGGGGTCGAGTCTTGGACCTACCAAGTTGGTGTTTTGAAGGCCAATCAGGAGATGCCAGGTGTATGAGTCAGAGCACAGTTGGTTCACGGGCCCAGCGATTAGTAGAAGGAAGGATGTGCAGAGTACGAGGTGGCCCTGACCGTCAGATTAAAGTTGATCGACGGCGGGCACCATCGCGCTATGAAAGATCTGCACGAGAATTATGATGGCGACATAGTGCCTGGGGGACATGTGCCGATGGGGTCCAGAGATGTCAGCAAGGATTCGTCAGACAGTTCACGTGGCCAGTTCCTATTCATCGATGCACTAGGGGGCGGTATCCATCTTGCTTATCGTCAGATGTAAGGCAGATCAACGGATGGTGCCATGTCGCCATGGTGAAGTTGCCTGATCTTTACTATAGCGACATGGCGCCCTTTCGCCACGTGTCGGCAGGGCTCGGTTGCAATAGGGTACATTGAGTAGATGTCGACAGGTGTCATTCAAAGTGTAGTGCATTCTGCTAAGGTGGTACCAGATACGATGGGCCCAGGGTGAAGCAAGTACGACACATGACGAGTCTTCGCGATCGTCGGATCTGCAGAGATCGATGGCAGGCGCCATTGTGCTATGAAGAAACTGTACAACCTTTACGTTGGCGACATAGCGCCCTGATGAATCGTGTCTCACTGACGGACCAGGGTTGACGGTTAACGAATGACAGTCGGTGCAATCGTCACGGTCAAACATGGCAGTTAGTTTTGATGTTACGGCTAGATGGTGGAAAGGTGGCACGGTTAGTTAAATAAGGTGGTCAACCGCAGAGGGACTCCCTAGGTGGCAGAATAAAGAGAGATGATTGGCCTGCATGGCCCAGCTGGCGTATAGAGTTGAGTTGACTTTCTGACCCTGCTGATTCATGAACCAGGAAGCAAAGGTGATCGATTTTATCGTACGATCTGATCTTCGCGATCAATTTTGACCTACCAGGAATGAATGCAAGACATAGGAAAACACTCCACCGTCTCAATCAATCCATCTACTGTGTAAGGACCATTCATTGGCGCCATTTTTGTCTACGCGAGGCACTTCTTCAGTTGAATATCTGATTTTGTACCTCAGAACCATGCTGGAGTGTGATCTTTGATCATATATTTTTGGAGTTCGATGGCAGTAGTTGAGCAGTTAATGCAGAGCCAATTTTCTCAATTATGCCTGAACTATAAAGGCAATTTTGTAATTTTTTCTTGAGGTCGACTCTTTCTGATTTCTCTGCAATTGTTTTGCAATTCTTAGTGTAAAATAACCTTTGTCTCTGAACTATATAACATTCTGTATCATCTCCTTCAGCCATCAATGTGCATGTGTATTCATCTTGCCTCTCATTGGTGTACTGTTGAGATCTGTGACTGGCATATTGTATCTATTCTTGTCCTGCTGGATAATATATAAGTGAAACCCTTTTCCTTGTGTTATTCAGCTGGTTTTCTGATTTGTATATGGTTACTGATTGACATAAGTCTGAGTGTGTATGCCTTTGAATGTTATCTTGGTTTTGTAGTGCATATATGGGCAGAACTGGGTCTGAACACTCTATTTTGGTGCATCACCTCTGTAGTTTAGATAAGGTAGAGTTTTTTTCTGCATCTCCTTCTTCCCCTTTTCCTTCCGAGAGTAGTTAGGTGTGCCCTGATAGTAAGAGGAAGCCGGCCTTCTCCGGAGACTCAACCTCGTAGTTCAAGTCCCACAGCTTGGAGGTTGTTTCCATGTTTCACTAGGTTGTCCTCGCGCATAGGCCTTGGACAAGGGTGCGAACCTAAGTGACAACAGGCACTTTCAAAAGTATTCTTCTCATCATTAAACTTTCTCCTCTTTCAGGTACACTATCTGAGTCAGCCATCTCCTTCTCTTGGTATTCATCAACTTGTACCAAATGTGTTCTTCTTTCACCTTGTGAACTTGAACTAGCTCTATCTAGACACCTAGATGCATAATGTCCCTCTTTATTACAATTGAAACAAACAATTGGACTCGCCCTTCTGCCACCAAATCCACCTCTTGAATTGCCTCTTCTAGCTCTAAAGTTACCTCTAAAATTTGCTTCGCTTTGACTGGTTTCTTGCTTTATCTCCTTATGATCTTCCTGGTTTTATCCCCTTCCTTGAAAATTTCCTCTTCCCCTTTGATTTCTTCCTGTTCCTCTACTATTTTGTTCTTGCCTTCTTTTCAATTTGGCTTCCACCTTTAATTCTAGTTGACAACATTTCTGTACTGTATCTGGACATAATAAATTAAGTTCTTCTTGAATGTTCAACCTCAATCCATTAAGATATCTAGCAACTTTTACACTTTCACATTCACTCTACTTTGCACTCAGGTTTAGTTTTTGGAATTCTTTAGTATAGGCAGTGACATCTAGCTCCTTTTGTCTTAAACTTTGTTTCCTTCGATGAAGTTGTATTTCATAATCCTCAAGTAAGTATGTTTCTCTCACCTTGGCACACATCCTTTCCCATGAAGTTATCATGTTCTTACCTTCTTTGACACTTTTTCCTTGAATGAAATTCCACCAAGTGAGGGTTGGTCCCTTCAACTTTGACTTGGCAATTTTTACCTTATCCTTCTTTGCTATATTTTCACATTCAAAATGGTTGTTCAAGGCTTCTATCCAATCCACAATAGCATTAGCATCCATCTTTCCTGAGAAGATGGGTAGGTCACCTTTGGCATCCTTCTTACTAACTCTTTCAAGGGCTTCTATAAAGTATCTCTGGTCTGCAGGTAAGTTAACCACCTCCTGCTCAGGGGTATCCTCTTCTTCCCCTTCTTCCTCTTGCTTTGAGGAAACCTTTGCTTTCTTTTCCATCCAGCCCTTCATCTTCTCAAATTCATCTAATAACCACTTATTAATTTTCTCCTGTTCTTGCATCTTCTTTTCTAGTTCAACATTGGTGACCATGTTTGATGTTTCAACTTCTAACTTCAATCCAGACATAAAATCTAATTGGCCCAGGAGCTTTCCCCAAGCTCTGATACCAAAAATGATGCAGAGATAAATTCAACGAAAGCAATATAAAAAAGGAACCAACACCCACAAGAAATATATAATTAAATTTCTTCATAATTAATTCTTCAAATGAATAGTAAATACATTTTCTCTCCTACAAATTTCTTCTCCCATAATTTCATATTCCAAAGACTTGCCCTAAACCTAAACCTAAACCTAAACCTAAAACTCTATTTATACTTGCTAAGACGGTCTACAAAAAATTCTAGATTATTACAAAATAGGAAAAATAGTCTATAGAATACTCTAGATTGATATAGAATGGGGAAGAATTGTAGGATTTGAGAAAATAAGCCAATCAAATCCACAAAGCCTTCGAATCCCTACATGCAAAAACTTGTCACAGAAGAAAAAGACGAGAAGAGGCAAGGGTTTTGTTAAAAAATGGAGATAGAAGAAAAGTTGCTCTCAAATGAAAAATGCATAAGAGATAATGAAAAAAGTACAATGCTCAACCTTATAAAGGTGAGATAGAAACCCTAAACTAAAAAAATAGGTTGCACATTATTAATTAATAATTAATTAATAATGCACCTAAATGAAGCTTAAGTAACTAGAGTAAAAGAAACTTATATAATTAAATCAATATGATTTAATTAATAAGTATAAATGAAAAAATACTCTAATACCCCCCCTTAAGCTGAAAGGAAGGAGTAAGCTTACCTAGCAAAGAAAAGCTATGAAAGCAAAAAACAAGTGGGACCCGACAACAAGGCCTGATCAGGTACCTAGTACAAGGAAATCTCTATAAACTGGAGTAAAGGAGAAAACCTAGTGGGAAAAACCCCTCTCCAAAAAGAGATGTAATGACTTCAAGAGACTTTCTCAAAGCCATAAGTACAATGCGTGACTTTAACCCCCCCCGTGAGAGAGGGTCGAGGCTCCAAAGCCCCCCGAGAATGAAAGAACCCCTGGATCAATGAACAAACCACTGTGACTCTAGTGCAGAGGAGTGAAAGGTAGTGGACACTATAGAGGGAACCTCGAAAGCTGAGGTGTCACTGGAAGGTCGAGTTGATGCTCAAAGGAGTAGACATGAGGATCCTGAAAGGGAATCCCCAATGTAAGTGGTATGACAGGTGTGCTGACACTGTCATCAAAGAGGAGATGAATGTCCTCTGTAGAATCCTCAACAACTGCACCTGGTGGCTCGATGAATGGAGCTGGAGGATCAAGCAGTGCTGAAGAAGAACTCTACTGAATAGAAAAGAGCTCAAGAGGAGGTGGCAAGGCAGTCACAACAGTAGTCTCAGGAACCACATAGAGGTTCAAGAAACTTGACTGTACCACATGATGCTCTCTCAAAGGAGGAGAGTTGTGCTCTGGCAAAGGTGGACCAAAGTGTGAAAAGGAGTAGAGACGGGTGGAAAGATCAACTGTCCTTGTAGCAACAATACCTCCTGTCATACTATCTCGGATGAAAACTAAATCTGGAGTGAACTCAACTATCTTCCCGGACCCACTGTGAGAAATATGATAAATTGAGAGAAGGTTTGCAGATAGAGATGGAACATACAACACATCATTGAATGTGCCATCTTGAATGCATACAATGCCTTTCCTGCAGACTGTCATAACAATGTTATTCCCAATGATAATATGGGGAATAAGAGAAGCCTCAAAAGAAGAGAAGATCTCTCGAGAAGATGTCATATGGTGAGAAGCACCTGAATCTAGTATCCAAAGAACCTGTGAAGGGAATGTGAAAGAAGCCTGCAATGCATGACCCTTTTCAAGATCCTGTTCAGCTGTAGGATTGATAGAAGAAGACTGATAAGCAGACTCTTGTGAGCCAGAAGAGGATGGAGAGGAACGATTGCTCTTCTGAAGCAGAGCTTGCAAATCTACTATCTATTTCTCATAACCATCAAACTTCTTCTGATAACAAAGAGACTCATCATGTGTTCCCTTCTGACAATAGGAACATGTAGGTCTCTCAGTCTTCTATTTCTCCTTCTTAGAAGAAGATGGTGGGCTAGTAGAGTGCTGAGAAGAGGAATCTGATAACTGCTTTGGCTTTTGTGTGCTCTGAGGTGGCTTGGCAATCAATGCCTGTGATTGTGAACTTGTAAGAGAATCCGTACTAGTGAGCTTTGATTGCTCACGAGTCAATCGGTCACAAAAAGTCTCAAAAGAGGTCATAACATGTCGTGCATCTAGAGCATCCATAGTGGAGTAGAACGTAGAAGTGAGAATTTGATAAGGTCCTCGAAGCTTGGACAGTATCAGAAAGATACACTCATTATTAGATTTTGTCTTTCCTGCAACCTGTAACATGGATCGAAGAGACTTGAATTTCATCAAGAAATCCTCAATGCTGGTGAATGATTCAGGAATCAAGGAGGTAAACTCCGCATCTATCTGTAGAATCCTAAATTGATTCATTGTGCCAAATAAGGTTGAAAACTTGTCCCACATAGCCCTGGGTGTATTCAAACCATCTAGGTGAAATAGTAACCCCTCTAAAATATTCATTGCAATGAGGCCTATTGCCTCATCCATTTTATTGCGCTACATAAGAAGCTCATAAGGCCTCTGTAGGATTGGCTGAGCCGCATCGAGACAGGACCATAATCCCTTTACCATAAGCAATCTGGTCATCTGTCCTTTCCAAGTATGATAGTTGTGTGGTGTAAGGCAGGCAACATAGGAGTCTGCCGTTGAGAGAAGAAGACAAAAGTAGAAGGGTCTTATTCTGAATTAAAGTACAAAAAAGAAAAATCCCCCCAACAAAAAATATAGTGATATCTCTCAAATACCAAAGAAAACAACTATAGAAAGTTAAAAAACTGAGAAAAGAACCTGGATTTCGGATGCAGAGAAGAGGGAAACAGAAGCCTCTACTTTAATGCCAAAAATGGAAGCTCAAATGAACTCAAAATCAAACAAAACTAGTACTATTATCTCCGTCTTTGAATCAGCTTTCCGACGCTTCTTTCAGATCGGAAAAAGACCTCCGTATGCCCAAGTTATGGCCAAAAAACCAACTGCAGGTCCAAGAAAGGAGCTCTCTGGAAAAATACAGGCAGGGGAAAAAATTTGACGGCCATATGGCCATCAACAGCCTGTTGCCAAAAAAAATTTGGCTGCCGGATTGATGACATCATCGATCAGCAAATGACGTCACATGCTGTGAAATGACGTCAGCAAAATTCATGAGCTCGATGATGTCATTCGTTGAAAAATGCTGACGTGTCCCCTACAAGTGATGTCATCGGTCGATTTGATGACATCAGCTTTTGGAATGCTAATGTCAGGCCGCAAGATTTTTAGGTGACGGTGGCGCTGCAGAGCGGAATCCGGGGAGGTGGCACTGCCGGTGGCATGGCCGACGGAGCTGAGCCATGGTGGCCGCAGGGCGGCGCATCGGCGGCGACCGGGGAAGAGCGGTGCCATGGCGGCGCGGCGGCTGCAGAGCTCGCTCGACTGAGTGCCGGTGGTGCTTGAGCGATAGCGGGGTGGCTGCTGGGCAGAGCGCCGGCGGTCGCCCTGTAATTTAAAAAAAAAATAAAAATAAAAAACCCTCAATCTGCGTGTAGAAGGCCATACGACTTGTTGGGTAAATTTTTTTTGCTTCCCAGAGCAATGTTGTCCAAATCGAACAAATTTTATATGGAAACAGGGGTTTTGACACCTTCTGGATCCATCCGTGATGTCTGTTTGGCCTCAACCTACTCTGAAAAATAGTGACCCCCCGATTTTATCAAAAAATACTCAAAAAATTCCAGATCTGTTCTGCCAAACCCTCGTTCTCCTTTTTCCAAAAATCACGAACAAGCTATAGAAGATCTGGCTCTGATACCATGTAGGATTTGAGCAAATAAGCCAATCAAATCCACAAAGCCTTCGAATCCCTGCATGCAAAAACCTGTCACAGAAGAAAAAGACTAGAAGAGGCGAGGGTTTTGCTAAAAAATGGAGATAGAAGAAAAGTTGCTCTCAAATGAAAAATGCATAAGAGATAATGAAAAAAGTACAATGCTCAACCTTATAAAGGTGAGATAGAAACCCTAAACTAAAAAACTAGGTTGCACATTATTAATTAATAATTAATTAATAATGCACCTCAATGAAGCTTAAGTAACTAGAGTAAAAGAAACTTATATAATTAAATCAATATGATTTAATTAATAAGTATAAATGAAAAAATACTCTAATAAGAATGACCCCACAATGATCTGAACAAATTTAAAGAAAAGATCTTATCCTAATGAAAAAATCAGAATAAATTTCTTGAGTTGGCACGTGCATAAAACTTGACCCAAATACTTTATGTGGGTGCTCCTGCACCAAAAACACATGCCAAATACCTTTGCAACGATTCCAAAATTCCAACATGGTATCAGAGCCATGGTTAGTTCACAATAGAGAGTAGTACTTGGTTCTATAGCCCTTAGTAATCTCCAATTATAGTAGTTGTTGTAGGCATTTTGCAACACAAATTCTCCACATACAGGTTTCAAATTTGGTTGATGATGATAGGCAACAAGAAGAGAAGAGTCACGTGTATGGAGAATAGGGTCAACATTAGGGAAAAGTATTTAACTAGAAAAATTAACTATTGAAGGAATTACATATATGACGATATCTTTGTATCACTATCAAACAGAAGAAATCAGGAGAAATTGGGAGATCCTGTAAACACTTTATTTGTCCAGGCGATATTGAAGATGATTATATCCTGCCACAATAGAAGGTTATTGCCCTTGGAAAAGTTTACTGATTATTAATCTCCTATCATAAATGATTATTCAAATGCTGAAAATAAATTCCTAGCTAATATCGAAAAATAACACAACTGCAACTTCACCAATAAAATACGGAAACAAATTCACAACACAAAGAACACAATATTTTTGGACAAATTGTCCCTAGAAAAATCCCCAAGAGAAAACTAGTTTTGCAAATGGAAAATATATTAACTTTAACAAATCAAGATATACAAAATTCCTTGCCTCTCACTGGTAGAATTCAGACAACCTCCTAATTTCTCCTACTGATATTCTAGCTATCACTGTGCCCCCACTAATAATGCAAGACTGTTTTCTATCATTGCAAACTAATTTGCTAACATTGCAAATGCTTCTACAACTTCTTCTTGTTATGTTCTCTAAATGCCTCCCTTGACCCCCTTCTATACTACTTAACTAAGAGGTTTCTAGTTGCTTCTTGATCAAGAAAACCTAACCAAGAAATTTCTAGTTGTTTCTTGATTAAAACGACCTAACCAATAGGTTACTAGTGGCTTCTAAGAGGAGTCAATTAATTAACAAATAATTATTTGCTAATTAATCACATATGGAGGAACAACTGTCCAAGATACCTAGAACTAACACTCCCTCTTAGCGAGGAAGTTGTTCTACATGACACCCAACTTATCTCTAAAGAAGATGAATTTTGCTTTCCCTAATGTCATAGTTAGAATGTCTACTACCTACTCCTCTATAGGTATGTACTGTAGCTTAACAACCCCTCATTGTACAAAATCTCTAATGAAATGATATTTGATGTCTATATGTTTAGACCTATCATGAAACACTGGATTCCCAAACAACTTGATGCAACTCTAATTGTCGTAGTGTATCACAATAGTCTCAACCTTCTGACCAAAAAAGGCTACTAACAACTTTCGAAGCCATATAGCTTCACATGTTGCCATGCTAGCTACTATGTATTCTATTTCTACTGAACTCAGAGCCATAAACTTTCACTTCCTGCTAAACCAAGATACAACTCCTGATCCAAAATTGAGACAACACCCTGAAGTGCTCCTTTTGTCTGATGTACTCCCTGCCCAATCTGCATTAGTATAGCCCATCAACCTGATACCTTCACCTTGAACATATTTGATCCCATACTCAACTATACCAAGCAAGTAATGCAATACATGCTTGGCCACTGTCCAATGCATTCTCTTTGGTTCAACCATGAAATGACTAAGAGAGTTTATTGCAAATGATATATCTGGCCTAGTGTTGACCAAATACATAAGTAAACCAATCAACTATCTATATAAGGTGGGATCTACATCCTTCTCCTTAGATGTATCTACTTTCCTCCAATTTGTGATCATGGGTGTAGACATGGCTTTGCAATGCTCCATCCCGAATCTCTTCAAGATTTCAATGCAATATTACCCTTGACCAAGGAAAATCTCACCATCTGTCTACCACACCTCCACGCCTAGAAAGTAGTGCATAAGTCCTAAGTCCTTCATCTCAAACTCTTCTGCAAGGTCCCTCTTGCAATCTTCTATGAGCCCTAGTGAACTTGTAAGAAACAAGTCATCCACATAAAGAAAAAGAATGAGAATCTCACCACCAACCACCAAGTAGTAGAGGTTAGCATCTGTTTCACTCTTACAAAGGTCATTTCCTACAAGTATGTGTCAATATGCTCATATCACACTTTAGGAGCTTACTTGAGTCTGTACAATACTTTCTTCAATCTACACATGGGTCTCTTCGTTGTGTGCTACAAAGCCTTTTGGTTTCTCTAAGTATACCTCCTCCTTTAACTCACCATTAAGGAATACTATCTTGACATCCATTTGATGGATTTTCCATCCCATCTATGCTGCAAATGAGATCACAACTCTTATAGAAGTATACCTGGTCACTGGAGCAAATGTCTCCTCATAGTCTATTCCCTCCTTTTGAGAGAACTCCTTGGCCATAAACCTTTCCTTGTATTTCTCAATGCTACCATCTACACCGTGCTTTATCTTATAGATCCAGCGTGATCCAACAATTGGCCTATCTATTGGTCTAGGAACTACCTCCCACACATCATTCTACATTATTGATGAATACTCCTCAACCATAGCATCTCGGCATAC
This sequence comes from Cupressus sempervirens, assembly GCA_028749045.1. NCBI lineage: Eukaryota > Viridiplantae > Streptophyta > Pinopsida > Cupressales > Cupressaceae > Cupressus > Cupressus sempervirens. The sequence continues at coordinate 747,136,042 of CM053784.1, read as the reverse complement.
CTGATGCTCTGCATCCTCCTAATAGTTGGAATGTTCACTATCTACCAATTAACTAACTAATGCCACATAGTCATTGAACTTGGTTGGTTGTCTCCACTATCTAGTAATCTTCCTAGGAGCTCCCACAAACTCCTGAGTAGCCCTTTGTGTCTCTTGAACCTCATAGTTCTTGTTGCCAACTATAGAAGATGAAATATTAACCTCTAAGTCTTCTTGATGCATATCCTATTGCACCTATTACTCCATGCTCTATGAAACTTTACCACTTGATCCTACACTTGTATTGGTAACTATACTTGTGCTTTATTGCCCTTGACTAGGCCTTGAAGCTTCTATTAGCCACTCACTCTAATCATCTGCTGGCAAATCTCTAGACCTTCTAAATGCCTTGTCCTCCATGAACTTAACATCACATATGACAATAATTCTTCTAGTCCTGGGGATAAAAATCCTATATGCCTTTGAGGTTTCGCTGTACCCAACAAAGTACCCCCTCTCAGGAGTCTGCTCTAACTTGGTGCATGTATCACCTGGAATATGGCAATATGCCAAACTCCCAAACATTCTGAAATGGCTAATATCAGGCTTCTTTCCTGTGAAAGCTTCCTCTAGTGTCATCCTTCCTGGTACCTTGTGTGGAACCCTATTCTAAATGTAGACTGTTGTACTACACTCTTTTTCCCATAAGTAGCGAGGCATACCTTGGTCATGTAGCATAGCTCTTGTCACCTCCGATATAGAATGATAGAATGATTCTTCCTCTCAACAACTCCATTTTGCTATGGATTGTAAGGAACAATTCACTCTCTCTTGATTCCTTCCCTGGTATAGAACTCCTAGAAGTTATTTCCTTTTTACTCGCTTCCATTGTCTGACTGAAGAACTTTTATCTTCTTTCTTATCGAGTTCTCCACTAGAGCCTTGAACTCTTCGAATTGACTGAAAACCTTATCCTTGTTCTTCAAGAAGTAGATCCAAGTCTTCCTAGAAAAATCATCAATAAAAGTAACATAGTACTCATATCCTTTGATAGATTTTGTTGACATTGGTCCACATACATTTGAATGTACTAGATCAAGAACACCTTTAGATTTGGTGTCACTCCTTGAAAAATATGTTTTTACAAACTTCCCCAACACACATCTTTTACATACATCATCAAGCTCTATGCTCACCTCTAGAACACCTATCGCCGTCTCATGAAGCAATTTGAATGCTCCATGATGAATATGGCCCATCCTCCTATGCCATAGTTCTCCAAGATCTCTAGATCAATAGGTTACTTGTGGCTTTTAGGAGTCAATCAATTAACAAATAATTATTTGCTAATTAATCACATATGGATGAGCACTGTCCAAGGTACCTAAAACTAATAGGAAGGATCAATTGTTATGGACTGTTGAAAGCTTAAAACAATGATCTTCCCAATGACTAAGTATTTGAGATTACTATCCATTGCTAACATTGTGTATTTATAATGCTTGTTTGTCCATGTTTTGATGAGTCTTTTTGACACACAAGTGACAAGATTAAGGCACAATCTATTGATCATGCAAACAAGTGACAATGATGTAGTATTTATTTTATTGCTACTCTCTCTTGGAAGGAGTTAATATAGACCACAATACACAATTAGTAGATTGAGAACATGTCAATCCCCTATGATAGTATATAATGAGAACACATCGATCCCCACATGATGGTCAATGAGATCCCATTCATTGTTGAATATGTCAGATTCCACAACAACCATCTGAGTGAATGGAACATGATATGTTTGGTTAAACAATCTGAATCATGTATATTTAAGGTTGATATATGTGGCTATAAAGGGTTCAACCATTGCCAATAGCAAAAATAAAGATCTTTTATAAATAAAAACCATATTTTAAAAGGGGACGAATAGATTGCCTTTATCTACAACTATACAGAGCATATCACCAAATTTACTAAGATGGAAACTTTTGTTGGCAAGCATTCTTATTACATGTATTCAGTGTAAAATGACATTGGCACTAAATATTTTTAACAGAGCAAGTACTTGAATTTGGGTTCCCAATGCTTGATCAAGTTCCCATAAACTTATGAAGGCTAGGGTATATCAAATGCATATCATGTTAGCAAATAAAGACATAAACTAGCCCTGAAATTATAAGTGCATTAGGAAGATAATGACAAGGTATACATTATGGCTAATCTTTAAGTCCTTACATTTCATTATATGATATGGATAAATATGATTTTTTAAATAAATAATTATTATGAGATCTATTTATACTATAATATAATGTGGCAACACACACACACACACACACACACACACACACACACACACACACACACACACAGCATATTAATTGATATTAATGTTATTTGAAATCAATTAACTACATTGGTTATTGGAATAGAATTAATTAATCATGAATTAAGTATAAAATCAAATTTTCAATGGTCTTATAATAATATTATTATTATTGAGAATAATTATAATATGTGATTTTCATATTTCTATATGAGCTATTTTCTTTGATCTTTTCCTCCTAAAATGTTCTTGTAGGAAAAAGAGGGAGATTGAGATTTAGGGAGACTGACATTTTAGGCAACCTTGAAAGAGATGGAGCAGATAGAGGTTCTGATTCAATAAACCTTCAATGATCTTTTTTCATATTGATTCAAAGGGAGTAAACCATGTTGAGATGGTTTCTCTAGTGTTCTATAAATTTTTGCAGTCAAGAGGACTGTGATTCATACATCACGACCATGTGATTTTAATGGGCCTACCCCCTATGTACATCATTAGGAAGTGACGACTTCCAAATGATCATCACTTGCATTTGGAGAAGTTGTTGTAAAGTGATGATCTTACAATAACTTGTATTATGAGATCAAATAAATTGAGTAAATGGTGAATGTCTTGCATCTCAACATTCGGGAAGACCATTACTCAGAGTATTTGGTGAACATCATTAATATTCTAGGATGCCAATACTCTTGATATCAGATGTGATATCAAACCTTATTTTTGAGTTATTGGTGAATATTGTATGATATTTTGGGAGACCAATACTCGCGGTATTAGATGTGATATCACACCTTATTTGAGTACTTGGTGAATATCAGATGTCGATATTCTAGGAGACCAATAATCTTGATATCAAATGTGATATCAAAACCCTATTCAAAGTAATTGGTGATTATCATATGTTGATATTTTGGAAGACCAATAGTCATGATATCAAAATGTTGAATATCTTATGATCAAAGATATCTTATATTGAGGAGATATATGATCATGTGTTTACCCTTCCTAGTTAAGAGGGAGTGTTGATGTGTGGTAACTTTAGATGGATAAACCTACATATAATTATCTATGTGATATAATTATATATATCTGTTTATTATTATATGCGAGAAATTAATATAATAATACTATATATAACTATGGTTATATTCATTATAAACTAATATAATAATATTATTATAACTATGGTTATAATATTAATTAACAAATAGACATGTCCCTTAAAGAAACATGTCTATTCATGACTTACGCTCATTGATACGAGGAGAGCTACTTTTGAAAAACACATACCAAATACATGGCAGTGCTTAGTACATTTGCAACGATTTTAGAATTCCAACATTAATAATATAATATGATAATATAATTATTATGATAATATACTAATAATTTAATTATTAGAATAATATGATTATTGCTAATATAATTTTTATAATTATATTAATAATATAATAATTGGGGCCAACTTGGAGAGTGACGTCCCTTGGTGAAGGGACACTAGTGAAAGGTATAAAAGAAAGATTAAATCTTAATTTGTTAAAAAATTAATACATTTAAATCAGAAAAATAACATGATATCAGAGCTAGAATGGACTTGAGAGGTACGCTGAGATACTTGTGTTCAGTGCTTGGTTTTGGGCAACTACCATGTATATGTTGTGGTTCTTTCTATTACATTTTTTATATTTATAGCTGTGAGATGAAGTCATTCATTTGAGACCACTTAAATATCACACACTAAAACCTGATTTCTAGAAAAATTGCTAAATAATCGAAGTTGTCTTATTTTTCTAAGCTTATTTTTTTTCTTAATATATAATGTTTATGGACGACCCATTCATCCAATTGATATATAATTCATACTTGCAACAAAATCTATTTTATGGTCATTGATAGACACACAATCTAGATATTTTCTGTAGTTTGTGGTTAATTCATTGATTCAGGTGTAACTGAAATAGCCATGGATATAATACTAGTCTTTGCAACGTCATATCCAACTTCTCCATTGCAAACGCGGTATTGAAAGGAAGGATGACACTTCAGACAATTATAATTCTCCAAAATGATTACAGCATGGTCAAAGATTACAAATGGAGAACAAACAATATTAAATTATGATGTATAGTTAGGAAACGACCAACCTTAAACATCGTATACTAAGGAAGAAATTAAGCTTGCAAAAATAAGTCAATTTTGACTATTTAACACTTTTAACTTAGGAATCAAGCCTTAGTATGTGATATTTAAGCCATCCCATTAGAAGACTTATATATTTTCTAGTTGAAAATTAGATTTTTATTTGGACCTTCTTCATCCAAATCGACTCAAGCTTTAAGTCTAAGAGACCAATTTAGAAATATCAAACAGAGCCCCTGCTCTTGGCGCCTTTCAATGCCAAGAATTGATCGTTGTAATCCTTAATAGAAATGATGGACTAATTGCTGTTTATATAAATAAAACATGAGGATGTTGTAATAGTGCTATAGATGGTAAAGAATTGTTTTATTTTGTACTGAGATCATTTTGTGATTGAGCACTAAGAAATCAGTATCCATTCTATATTTATCAATATTGTGTTCTTATTGACGTTGGAGTCTGCAATATCATATTGATATAGAGATGTGCTATTTTTAATAACTCGGATGTCGAGTAATACATTTGAGAATTGGAAACAGTTAAACGATATTGGTGGTGGCTTGTTCTAGTAGAACTGAGGAACATTAGTCTTTTAATTATCGAGTTAGGAAATCATGGGTAGAAATTTGTGATCCAAGATCATGACATGAATTACCTTTCCTATATGGAGTACTCAATGATTAATTCTTGTGTTGGGCAATTACTTAAAATGTCAAAGGTTCAAAACTGGAATTTTGGGTCATTTGGTCGTCATTGAAGACAATTCAGATCTGCTTGCAAGTACTTGGAGCTTTAGTGGGAGCAGTTAGAGGTTATTCTTTAGTTGGCTTTTGAGGATCTTAGTCATATTAGTTTAGCGGAGTAGATCATGTTGAGATGGTTTCATTAGTAATAACAATTAGTTCTAGGACTAACTTGATGGGTACTGACAATAAGAGTATAAGTATTTTGTGCTTGTATACTCGTATTATTTCCAAGAATTTTTTTGAGTTATTAATACATACTAACAAATTGGGTAGTTTAGAGTTATGAACTACTTGTAATCTCTCTCTGATATTTTTTCAAGGAAGGAAGAACTTGATTAATCTCTTTTGTGAGGCTGAGTTGGTAGCTAAACACATTTCTTCAAAGAGGAGGAATTCATATTCAAAGAGAGTCTAACATTTCATAAGAAACAACCTTGGATAAGAGTTTAGAAGGTTTATATATGTTTCAGAGAGAGCCACTTCATCATGAAGATTTACTCTTCTTTATGAGGGAGAAGCTTGAGGTGTAACTCTTTGTTATGAAAATAAAGAAAATATTATTTTATTTCAATGCAGTAGATATTACATTTGATAGGTATTTTATAATATTTGTGTAACTACTAGAAATTAGTTAAACAATTTTACTATGCACAAACTGCATTGTAACTATCTAACAAAATCAATTTAATACATTTAATAAAAATTTAATACACTATACTAACAATCCCCCCTTTATTACATTGCTCTTGCAACTATATTCGTCTATTGAACTCTACACAAAACACCTTCTTGCCTCCACAAATCAAACTTCACAATACATGCATCCTCAAGAATGTCAATAGGAGGAATAAACAAAAAATCAAAAAGCCAAAAATTCTTCTCAAACAAAATATCATCTCAAAGTGAGAAGCTAACTTGAAATGATTAAAATCCTCCATCCTCTTGTGCCACCAACCTCCAAAGTGAGTCTATCACAAGTTATCCATTTGGAATCTCAAGTGAGACTTTGAAGGTTGCACCATGTGGAAGAAAGATGGCCTCAAAGAAAAATCTACAAATATACATGATAAAGTTGTCAACCAATAATAGATCTAGTCATTGATCAAAGTGTCCAAGAATGTCATCCACTTATCAAAGCATCAAAGAATGCATTATGCAACTTATCATATGATCTATGGGCTTTCTTTTCATTGTAAAGACCTTGACAGTCTTCAAATTTGTGTGTAATGCTCGAAATGAACTTCATAAAAAGTCCTAAGAGTCAATGAAATTAGTTGATATAATTTGCTTGATTTGAGATAGTACAAGGGACATTGCCTAATAGGCACCAAATGTAACAAACACTCCGATGGAAAAATCTAATCATGTAAAAGTTACTTGTGGCAATTTGCCAACATATGCTAGAATATCTTTTATAATATTTTAGAATTCAAAGCCGCATGCATCATATAACAAATGTGATCAAAAGCAGTTGAAAAATAACTTCCAAACATGCTCCAACTAAAATATTCAATAAACCTAAAAGTATTGGCGTCTTACATTTACCAAATAATGACGATTCCTTGAAATGCAAAAGAAAAATAAACATAGATGTTGGCAGCCATAATCATAGGCATATGCTCTTCCAACTTAAGTGTGAGAATTTTGAAGTTGCGATTGAAGTTGTGACATCTTCATTTTCAATTTTCTCCACAAGACTTTTGTAATGTCCCTACTATTAGGGTTAGTTTGGGACAAGTAATACCTGAAAAATAACGGTTAGAATAAGAACAACAATAAACTAACTATATTATTATACCTTCTAATTTAACCCCAATCTTAAGGACATCTTTGGATCGAGCTTCTTAGCTCATAGCTACCTCACCGTCTTCTTGGAAGTGCACCCTTTAAGATTCTTCTTGGATAGGCATCCTCTATCCAAGGTCAATCACATATGCATGTGTTAACATCATCATACTATTCTAGCACATTGATTCTCAGCCATGGCAAACAATGGAGATCTTAATATCTCACATGCTCCATGTTTCAAGTCTCATTAATATCCATGGTGCTAACCCCATAGGTTAACATGATATTATCCACAAGTATGATTCATTAATATAAATAAATTCATAAATATAATTAAACAAATATAATCCATAAACATACCTTTCTTACCTTCTTCTTTTCTTAGTCCACGTGACTATATCCTTAGTCAGCCCTTTAATGAATTATTCCTTATAGATTATCTCAACTCTATACTCACTTTCCAAAATTATTCCTTTTATGATTATGAGGAAAGGATAAAATATAATTTTTTGTTTCTTCTTTTTCAAGATTCACAACCTTTCATAATACAAATCCTTTAAAAAAGTCACAGCATTACATAGTTATAATCCTTTCGAAAAGTCACAACACTTCATAATCTAAAATCCTTTGGAAAAGTCCCAATAATTTATAATCAAAACATTTTTGAAGAGTCACAACTATTTATAATTATGACCCTTTCAAAGGTTTGCATCCTTTTAATATCATTGATACCTTTTTGGAAAGTCACTTCCTTATTTTCTTCATATTACTTTCCTCTTGCAGTTCTCCTTTTGAACTCCTCTCTTCTCCTCTTTTTCTCCTTTCTAAAATAAGCTCTCCTCACTTTTATATCTTAATTTTAAGGAGTCATGTCTACTTGTTAAACATCTCTTGACTTTTCATTAGATTTGGTTAAGTTATATTATTCTATGCTATATTATTTATTTACTTACTTATTTGTGTTTATTTTATTTACTATTAACTTCTATTTAAAAAGTTAACATACTTTCTACAATATTGACTCTTGCATTTAATTCTATTTCTTTATTTATTCATTGAAATTTTATTTATTTTTTAATATTTAAAATATCACACTAAATATTATTTCATTAATAATATAGATTAAATAATAATAATTTCCTAATTTTATATTTTAAAATTATTTTTAATGTAACTTTATTATCATTATTTATTTGATAACATTTTATTATCTAATTATTATTAAAATTTTATCTTACAATGGGGATACGATAACTTCCCTTTGGATAGTAATTTTCATATGCCAATCACATTTCTTCTCTTAAAGTTAACATACTTTCTACAATATTGACTCTTGCATTTAATTCTATTTCTTTATTTATTCATTGAATTTTTTTTTTTTAATATTTAAAATATCACACTAAATATTATTTCATTAATAATATAGATTAAATAATAATAATTTCCTAATTTTATATTTTAAAATTATTTTTAATGTAACTTTATTATCATTATTTATTTAATAACATTTTATTATCTAATTTTTATTAAAATTTTATCTTAAAATGGGGATACGATAACTTCCCTTTGGATAGTAATTTTCATATGCCAATCACATTTCTTCTCTTAGCCTTCACTTCAACATTGCAGTAGAATTAATTGCCTTTCATTTATTTAGTAGGTACTAAAATTACGAAGGATTTGATACCAATTGTTATGAAAACAGAGAAAATATTATTTTATTTTAGTGTAGCAGATATTACATTCAATAGGTATTTTATAATGTTTGTGCAACTGTTATAAATTAGTTAAACAATTTAATTGTGCACAAACTACATTGTAACCATCTAACCTAATCAATGCAATACATTTAATAACAATGTAATACATTATACTAATACTCTTGATAATAGATTCTTCTTTGTGAGGAAGAAGTTTGACCTGAAATCCCTTGTAGCATTTTTCTCAGAGAAATTTGAGGTGCAAGTCCTTGTAGCATTTTGCACCAATTGAAGGAGGTAACACATGCAAAACATGTATTGAATACCCAAAATATGTTGCAGAAATATTGTCAAGGATAGTAAACACAAATTGTTTCAATTTCCAAGTCATAATCCTTTGACAACTTTAGCTTGAGAACATGCAGTTCAATTCATTTCACTATATGAAAAGAACAAGACATTACTAACATAAAAGGAAAGGATGAAGAGTAGAACCAAGAATCATACTCTTATTTGGATTCTTTTGACCTCGTTGAAGTAGAGAAGCTGGGGCATGCCATTTGTAGGAAAATTGAGATAGCAAAGACCATGAAGAGGAGTTTGGACTCATATTTTGGTGCTCTAAATAATAATTTCTTAGATGTTTGCAAGGTTTTGTAAGTGTATTTTGCATACTTGTATATATTGGAGATATAGAAGACTTTGCCTTGATCCCAATCTTTTCCATTGACTTGAAAGGGGGAGACATAGGAGTGAAAAATGAGTTGAGGAGATAATCATATAACATAGGGGGAGAATGAGTTTTTGAGTGTTTGGAGTAGTTTAGACTTTAGCAAATTTGTTTCGAAACTTGGTCATTATTCACTAAGTGGTCATTGATAACATAGGAGGAGATTGTTGGAAAGATACATTACGCTTAATAGCTTATATATTTTCATTGATGACAATACTACATGATCCTAAGGTTCACTTGTCGTGAACTTGAGTTACCATAGGTCAAACTACAAAATTGGTCAAGTTTGGAAGAACAAAGATAGTGAATAAGAACACTAAATGCTTTGGTACAAATAGGTACAATGGATTTCTAGATAGAAAACCTAGGAGGACATTCATGGAGGTATAAACTAATTCCTACTTCACACTAGATGGTAATTTCAAATTCTTGAGTTAGGGTAGTTTAGGCATTGGTTTTCCACTATACAAATGTGTGCAATCATAGTGAGTTGATAGATTGATCAACAACCCTAACATGTTGATGATAAATTATTTTTGAAGTTTGAGATGATAGAGCCAAACTAATAGAAGAGTTGCATGTTGGTAATCAAGGATATGAGCAAGTTTTGTGCAAGGATTTGGTTGACATAGTAAATGTTATGTATTTTGTTCTTAAGGACGACTAGTAAAAGTATTGTTATTACAACTTGGTATGTAAGATCAAGTTTTATTATGGATTGAGTGATGATGATCAAGGAGGATAATTTTATGATGATCATGAATGTAAGTTATACAAAGGATCATATTGCATAGTAAGGTGAGAAATATAATAGATTTTGATTTTTAATCAATATATGTACCTACATGAAAATGTCGAGGCGTAGTTACAGATAATATCTAGTTCACTATTTTGGATTGTAGGACCCATTTATGCTTTGTGAGGATGTGAGTCTTCCCTTGTTGTCATCTAATCAATGTGCTCTAGGTAGCATGCATGTAACCCCTTTGCACTATATCCTCTAATAGGGTATTACTTTTAATAGAGTTAACTATTTATGGGTTCTATTTTCATCTTGATTTTTCTATTAAGGGGGATTCCATGATAAAAATCATGGTGTTATGATGTTGTGGATGCTTGATTTATGGTTTAGTTGTTTATTTTTCATTACAATTGGTTTATAGTTAAATAATTAGATTAATTAATTTAAAAGTTGGAGAACATTGATTCATCCCCCCCTCCCACTCTCAATATTTCTTGATACTAACACCTAGAGACTTTGGAGATGATTATTGTTTTAGTCTACTAGGAAACATAAAGAAAAGAGTAGCATGAGGATAAGGTGTTTCTTTCTAGAGAGGTAGAGGGGAACTCGACAAAAACAAAAACAAAAAAATAAGCTCAAGTAAAAATGTTTCTTTAAAAATATGTAGACGAAGAGATACTCGTGCAAATCTATTAATGGGCTAGGAGAAGTAGGATACAAAGCGAGACATAGATTTATAGAAATAAAACAATTGTAGACACAAAAGTGGTATTCTAAATAAATAGAGACTCAAGAAGTCAAAGGAATCATGGTGCAAGAACTCATGACCAAAAATCCACTTTTCATCATATGCTTCTGGAAGAAGCTAGAAAGAATCCATATCACACTACACATGCTAAAAATAATTTGCATGAAATAAATCATTGTTAACATCAAGGTCTACACACACTTATTAGCATAGTGAAGTAAGGTGTGAATGATAAATCCCTTATACAGGTCATGATGATAGGCTATGCCAATTTTATCTTCTGCAACTATTAACTCCTCCACCATCACAATGTTCTCTATTCATTGGGTAACACTTGACCAAAGTCGAAAAGGAAAGACAAAACGTGTTTGTCATTATTTTTTAAGTAAGGATATTCCAACTTTAAATTATCATTTACCTTTTTTCGGTAATAGACTATCTCCATAACTTTCCTCCAAACTTTCTAAACATTCTTATTTTAAAAATTCTTCATTAAATTTTCTTTCTCCATGAGGAGGCCAATGGGAAAATATAGTTTAATATGTGCTAAATCTTTAGGTGGTAGGTGATGAGCCCAATTATAATTTCAAAATGTCATGTTCTTCTCTAGGATCTTCTCATATATCCTCCTTTATGTGCTCACTAATACATTCTTTAGAGTTGCAACTATCCACATCTACTAAAGGTTTAAGATCATGATCATCTTTATCTATGAACATGAAAGGGAAAAAAGAAACAACTTTCCCACCTAAGAATCATCTTCAACGAGATTATTCTTGATACAAAGTTTTTTTTGATATTCTTCATTTTTTTCTAGTGAATGTTCATAACTCTAATTTCATATGAGATGTACTCTCAATGATTTGACTATTACATCTTGATATACCACTTGATTTCTATACTAATGTAAGATTTTTTAGCTTCTCTAGTACTTGAAATTAGGTAAAATTTGTATGCAGATTCATCTTCTTTGGGAACATATAGGTTTCAAGAAAAAATAGAATTCTCTCCCTTAGTATTTTCTTCAATGTCTTGCAAAATGTGGAGGAAGAAAGGGCCAACTTCACCTATGACTAGAATTGCTTGTCACTCTTCAAGAAATCCCCTTCTAGTGAATTATTTTAAACTTTTTTATAGGATGAATTTTCATTGTCACCATCTTCACTCATAGAAGCAACATAGGGTTGCCTTTTTAAAATCTAGATCATGGTTCACGATTCAAAATCAGAGTCATCAACCTTCGTTCTAGTGAAGGAACCGTTAGATGAAAGTGCCAACACTTTGATTCAATTTCCCTACTAGATTCACCAATTATATGTTAACTAAGAATCCTGATGTAGTGTACCAATCCTCTAGTACAATTTGACATGGGTGAGTCTTCTAGGGCTTGAGTTCCATCCTACTTGTATTCATCATGTAGAGCTCTTTGTAGGTGCGACATTGAGGGTAGACAATACACACAACAAAATAATTGGGTCAGTGACATAATTTTCTAAATGCTAAATTCAACATTGATACTAAGCATATTTTTGAAATTTAATTTAATTTGATTGATTAAATCTAATTTTTGAACTAAATAATAACTTAATTATAAGATCAATTGTGATTAAAATCTAGGGTCAAAGTATTTTTCATATTGGTACCACTCCTCTAGCCCCCCTTTTCACAATACCATTAAGTTCACATGTATATATCTAGTAAAGTATTATTATTATTATATAATTATTAATTTCAAATTCAATGAATGATTTTCTCATAACTCACTTCACACATGTAGAATAGTTTCTTGGTGAACCTTTGACATTGACATCTTGCAATAATATCATCACGTTACTTTCACATAGGTATAATTTATTCATCAATGGTGTTGTCAAATTTTTTAGGTATTCTTCATAATGAAATAATGCATTTGTTGTTTAATTTTAAATTATTGACATAAAAACCCCATCTTAGTGTCTAAACCTTGTTGGATCATGGTGTTATTGTAGTAGTAGAAAGTTGTACAACATTGACCAAGGTATGAAAGAGATTAGTGTTTTTTATGGTATATATTGAAAATTTTAATGATACTCTTGTGCAAAGTTTAATTGCTATCTTGGTTCTTATTGTAGGGGCTTGTCACTCTAGATCATTATCCTTTCCTCTCATGGATGGATATAGTGACTACTTTTAGTGACACGTGACTATTTTATTGCATGTCATTCTATAATTCAATTTTGATATATATTACTTATTGTTGTTTAGAGATCCAAATAAGTCTAGAGAAAATACGTGATTGCACTTGAAAGACCCTAGCATCATATTCATCTCCATCCACTCTACATTTGAAGCCATCTTTTGACCCATTTTCTTTCCCTTGTGGGAAATGATTAGACTAGGTACCTTTTTTGTATGTCTATATAGAAATTCTGGACATATATTTTGTATAATGCATATATGAAATTTTATGTCCATATGGATTCCAAGAATCCTATATGATTGTATTAGATACATTCTATGCATCACATTATTGAATATATTTATATGGCTTCATTCACTTTGAGTATGTATACTTATACCTTATGTATGCACTTCCTATCTCATGTGTTCTTCATGTGTTATGCAGATGCCTTATACCTCATAGATTTCTCATGCCTTACATATATTTATGCTTTGCATGTATTTATACTTTTGTCTCATGCTTCTATTAGAATGGTCAGGGTTGTAATTGCACCAAAAGATTGACATGTCAATGCTTGATGGTCAAGCCATGTTGTGAACCTCGTGATGGATGTTGAATTAGTACCTACAATCTCCCTCGCAGTGTCACTCGCCAAGGCCTGCATGGATTCAAACCTATGACCAAGCTCTGATACCACTTGTTAGATTGGTTAGGGTTGTTGTTGCACCAAAAGATTGACCTGTTGATGCTCGATACAACCAATAGTCTTATAGAACCACAAGAGGCAGTTAAGCCATGTTACGAACTCAAAGAGAGATGTTGGACTACTTTCAAAAATTTCATGCTTTATTGATACATGTATGTTCCATACATTAAGTGTAATTATGTGTATCCATTATACAATACATGTATGCTTCATGACTTAAAATAAATCTATATCCATGCACTATGTAAATTCATGTGTATGCTTCATGTTTTATGTGTTATGTTATATTCACATATATGTTTATTGGCTTAAGTGAATTCATGTGTATGTGTCATGTTTTATGTGCTATGTGTATTCACATATATGATTCTCGACTAAAGTGAATTCATGTGTATGCTTCATGCTTTATGTGTTGTGTGTACTCACATATATATGATTCCTAAATTAAGTGAATGCATTTGAATGCTATATTTTTTATGTTTTGTAGATACATATATTCATGTGTATGCATTATGACTGAAGTGAATCCATATGCATGTTTTATGATTCATGACTTAAATGAATTCATTTGTATGATTCATGCCTTACTTGCTAGATGTATTCACATATATGCTTCCTAACTTGAGTGATTTCATCTCTATGATTCAATCTTTATATTCAAAATGCATTCACATTTGTGTTTTATGGCTTAAGTGAATTTATATGTATTGTTCATGCTTTATGCACTATGTATATTCACACAGTGATTTAATTTGTATGATTCATGCACTATGTAATATGTGTATTCACAGGTATGCTTATTGACTTAAGTGAATTCATATGTGCACTTCATACTTTATTTGCTATGTGTATTCACCCATAAATGGTCAATATAAGTGATTCCTTATATCTTGCCTTAGAAAGATGACTTCTTCTTATATGGAGTTACTTATAAGGATCTCCTTATATCTTGCCTCAAAACTACCTTGCCTCGGATAGATCGTTGCTATGTGGCGCGAGCCCCCAAAAATGCTCCATCCAAGTTTAACAGATTTATATTTTATTCACTTAAGGTATACACTAGAATGGAGTGTTCTAAAATGTTAGGTGGATTGGTGAGCCAAATGAGGCAATTCTTGGTGTTTACCCATACAATGGAAGTTCTTGAAATTGATAGTTTGAGCCAATGATGAACAATTTGAAAGATGCACACATTACACCTTTTAGCTGGGCGCTTTTGAAAAAAAAAAAAAGTTGTTTCCATTTGCAAATGGAGTCAAATATTTTGAAATGGGGGTTATTGTACAATCTTATTAGATATATTATTTTTGAATGGTACAATCTTTGGAGAAAAACTCTAGCAAAGTGTGATGTAATTTTCACTTTATGCACTTAAGGGGATGCATTAATCAAAAGTTTAAGAACATTTGAATGAATTGGGAAAATATTTGGTGGTATACATAGCATTTATCCACCCAATTAGAGTTGTTAGTATAGATAGTTTGAGCCCATGATGAATAATTTCAAATATATACAATGTCACACCTTTCAACTAAATGATTTTGTGAAAATTTGTGTTGTGTGCAAACAATGTCAAATCTTTAAAAGGGATAAAGACCATTATAGTTGGTGGTAACATGACCTTTTATCTTTATATTGATCATTTCTATGTAATTTGAGCCCCAAGAAATACTCTATCAAATTTTGACACTTTTTGCACTTTATGTACTTAAGGGGATGCATCAGTATGTAGTGATCTAGAATGTTTGGGTAAATTAGGGAGTTGAAAAAGAACATTCTTGGTGTTTATCCACCCAACTAGAGTTTTTGGCACTAATAGTTCAATCCAACAATGAATTCCTTGAAATATATGCAACATTGCACCTTTCAGTTGAGTGCTTTTGCAACTTTTTGCAACAATTGAAAAGTTCCCACCATGTCAATAAAAGTCAAATATTCTAAAATAGAGATAGGTTATTATAGTTTGTGGTAACATGGTCACGTATGCTCTGTATAGGATGCATAAACCCTGAGAAACACTTTGCCAAAGTTTAATGTCATTTTGCACTTATGCACTTCAAGTGATGCACCAATACATTGTGGTCTGGAATATTTAAGAAACTTAGGGAGTTGGACGAGGGAATTTCTAGTGCTCACTTTTCCAACCAAGGTTGTTGGTATAGATATTTAAATCCCAAAATTAATGGTTTGAAAGATACACAATACTACACCTCTCAACGAAATTATTTTGCAATTTTTTGCAAAAACTAACTTTTTGCCATATGCAAACATAGTTAATCTTTCAAAACTAAGAGAGTTTTTTTGTATGTGGTGGTAACAAAGCTCTATAGAATCAAATGGATCATCTATACATGATCTTCCAAGATATTATCAATGACATTTGAATGTTGTACTCACAAATGTTTTTCATCTTTGGGTTCAAGATTTGACAAATCCTCCTTTTACAAAGCCATGGTAGGGAACTACTTCTATCAAATGGTGAATGAAAATATTTTATTGATGTTTTCTTCTTCTTTTTTGACGTGTACTTGTTATTTTTTGATATTTTATTTTTCTTTTTTCATGCATAATTGTAAGATCCCTATTTTTTTGGGAAAATATTTGCACATTTAGGCAAAATGTGTTACTCAGTTTATAACTTTTGGTGTAGATTTGTATTTGTCATGAGTTGATTTCAAATATATTGATATACATAAATATAAAGAAAAATGGAGAAAAATAGGCTTCTTGTAGAAGAAATAGTGATGTTTATTATTTTCATTATCCTTTAAAGAATATTATCATTTCTGTAAAAAAAGTAGAACAAAGAGTATCTCTCATTGAAAAATAAGAATATATAATATTTCAATTGCAAAAATATGCATAGTGCATGTAAATGTAATAAAATAAGGTTGAAATTACATTCTTTTTGTATTCACATTCAGTCCAGTTAACTAGTTAGATCACTTCTACTCTTTATCATGTTTGTTCAGTGGTAAAATAGAAGCACTTTAATAGGATGTAGAGTTCCACTTTATGGGGCACTGAGCCATTCATATATGGGTGTGAGGGAAAGAGGGGAATTTCCATGTGTGATTCCACTTTTGATCCAAATTAGATTAGCTAGGACCCAAGGGAGAAGGGTGTTAATAATACATTTGGGTTATAAAGAGGAATGTAATACAAATAAATACACTCTCTTAGGCCCTTAATATGATAACATGAATATGAAATTAAACTAATTGCTTAGGAAACATAGATCTATATGCTATGTGAATACAATCAACCCAATTAAGATGGAAATCTAGGGTAAAGATATGAAAGGAAATAAAATATGAAAGACTCACCTTAAAATATGTAGAGAAAGATGTATTCATGCTAAAAAACTCGTAGATCTAAACTATATCTGAATATCTATGTACAAATCTTGGAATTAAACAATAGAAGGAACAAAACACAAAAATCTCCCTAGTACCCAAGACTAAAGGATTAGGTCAACTTGGAAAGATGTCCTACAACTAGATTTACGCAGTTCGTGACTACGAAACTGATAACTCCAGAAAGATTGCAAACTGTAGGTTCCAGATCTATAATTCTCTTTGCTCCCAACCTACAAATCAACATAGAAAAGAAAGGTTCAAGGGTTGGGGTTTGATGAGGGCCTTCCTTGGTCAAGCCATAGGTTAAGGAATTAATCTTAATTGAGAAATATACATGTAAATGACTTTAAAACAAGACAAATATTAGGATTCACCTTTCTTGAATGTATGTAAATGTGTTGTATTGTACATTTTGAATTCGATAGAAGGATGTAGGATATATCTATAATTGCAATGGATCTATCATAACCACATCATGGAGCCATGGATGTAAATGTGCATCAATGAAGAAGATAACCAAAGCCTCAATGTAGATCTCCTTCCTTGATGACCAACAATATGTTAGATCTTGAAGAGAAAAATACTCACAAAGAATCCTTGAAAGCTTGAAGAAGACTTGCTTGCTTGAATGCTTGAATGCTAGAACTCCTTGCCTCGAGTGCTTGATGAACTATGAATGCTTAATGAGATGAAATATGAAAATGAAGCCTCCAAGCCTCCTTTTATAGTAGTTTCCTGGTGATAAATTAGTAAAAGGATGACTTAAGATTGATTGTTAAGTGAAGAGTTAGGATGACTTTTAAGTGGAGAGTTTTATTTACTGCAGGATGATTATTAAGTGGAGAGTTAGCTCTAGGCTAACTTTTAAGTGAACAGTTAACTTCAAGCCAACAGGGGAGACAAATAAATCAATTGGTGAACTTGAGGCATTTTAGGTCTTGTAATTTACACTCATCAAGGACTAGGTTGACTTGGGTCGACCTAGTCTTGGACGAGGTCATCCTGGATTGACCTAGACCTATAAAATGGAGGTAAAAGGCCTCAGAAAGGACCAGGTGGACTTGGGTCGACCTAGTCTTGGAGAAGGTTGACTAGGTTGACCTAGGTTGACCTAGCCCTAGAGACTAGAGAGAGAAAAGTCTTATAATGAACTAGATCAATGTAGTCATGGACTAGGTCTACTTGGGTCAAAGACTACAGAAAGAAACCCTCGAGAAGGTCCAAAAGGATGCACAGATAAAATAGACTGATATATCTAAATAGGTAGCAAAGTAGCACCGAGACGACCATGTCAAAAGATGAGAGATAACAAAGAAGAGTGAAATGGAAGAGGAGAAGAGAAAAAGAGGCATTGAGCATAGGTCCATCCATGGTTCAAGAGAGGAATTATGAAAAAGGGTGCTAAAAGGTCTTAAAATGCAAGTACGTCCATTTTAAGATGGTACTGTCTCAAGTATCACCTCATGGTCTGACTTGTGAACCTTTCAAAGAGTCTTATTATATGGTTTGCCTCCATAATTATCAAATAGACATTTTCTACAATAACAAGATTTGAATGATGAAGAATCCTCATGTGTGTCTCCCAACCCTTGAGAAACCACAACCTAGGCTTCTTAATTTGATACCTATCAAGCCATGTAAAAATAAAAACCACTTCCTCTAATAGTGAATTCAAAGTCTTCTCCATTCGTAATAGAGTTATCCAATTTATATTTTTCATTGACATAAGAAAAATGATAATATGTTCCTTCTTCATTGTATTTAAATGCAATAATAGAAAAAACATGGCCTATAATGATACATGCATGATAATGAGATGAATTTAGTGAATAACTAAGATAAAATACTAATTTTGAATTAATTTACATGTAGACAATTTACTTAGTAGGACTAGATCAAACAAGTAGTAAAAGTTAATTGATGCTTCCATCTAGTGAGTTGCAATGATGTTGAGAGTCAATATGTCTCAAGTGGGGTCAAATGTCTCATAAAGTATTTTTTGACCCACTTCTTTGACTAACACTCATTCTAAGCTTCACTTGTACATGATGAACAAAATCATGTCATATGTCATGTGTAGACACTTCATTAAGTTGCATTAGACCCTCTAAAAGAGTGCATCTCACTCGATCTTGTCAATGCATGACTATCCTCATACTTTAAAATGATAGTACCACCTAGAAATTCAAAAAATAGTTAATTGTAGACTCACCTTCATTAGGTGGATCCATTATAGGATTATACCACTATATGATAGATTTCACTTGTAACAAATTTTATTTGTCTTTGTACTTTAATTCTTCATGTAGTAAAACTTTTTTGACACATGCACCCACATAATAATTTCCCCTCTTTCCATGTCTAGCCTTTCAATATATATATATATACTACATAATATTGATCTTATGCATCCTACTCAACCAATAAAATATACTAGAATTCTTGAATTGTCACGCACACTTGTCTAACTATATGTTATGTCGACAATATGCACTCTTCTTCCTTCATCAAGTTATCTCACTCTTGAACTTTTCTTTTCATTCTCCACTTCATGCTCTTTTAGTGTTAGAATCTTTGGGTTTTTCCTCAACACAATGATAAATTCTACACATGCACAAAACTAAGGTGTTGCAAATATAGTGGTGCAAGAGCACCTTGGAGATGCTCCCTAGAAATATTTTAATTATTTAATGTAATTCCATATTTTTTATGTGATATTCCATGTAATGAAATAAATGTTAATTCCTAAAGGCAGTAAATGTAAAGTTGTCAATAAAATGCAAAACTATAAGTTATAATTGTTGTTTTTCTAGGATCATTTATGCAACTGTAGTAAAATTGTTAATGTGATTGATGATTTTCAATTGCAAATTTAGATTTCATATATATATGAGAAGAGGAGACATGTCTCTTCAAGAGACATGTTCCTATAGTTAATCATCTTTAGTTAACTATATGTATAACTCACCTTTAAGCATATAGGTAATAGTAATATATTAACCATATATGCGATATATTTTACATATACCTACATATATATATATATATATATATATATATATATATATAATGTATATTATATTACACATATTATATATATTATTCTTATCAATAATATTAGACATAAAATAATATTCATATAAATCATGAATACAAATACTTAGTGTAATGAGTATATCACTTCAACTGATACTATACTTCAACACTCCCTCTTAGAAAGGGAGAAGTGATAAAAACATTTAATGAGATATCAGTATCAAGGATATCTATACACAACATATAATTATCTAACTTTAACACTTTGAAACAGTGACTTGTCAAATAACTACAATCACAATGTTATGAACACTATCATAACATATATTATGATACCTAATTGTCTAAAATAATATCTAGAGTAATCATAATGCTTTCGTTATCAATGACTTTCTATGTATCTAGAACAAAAACTGTCATAATAACAAGCTTATTATTTGCAAGATCATCATCTTACAAAGATTACCTTATGTATGTTTGTTATCATGGTGTCTGACAAAATCCAACCCAAAGAACCATGATAACAGGTCTACCATTTATAAGATCATCATTTTATAATGGTTACCTTTTGTTTATATATGTCAATGAAAGATCATTACCTTTCACTACATATCATATGTGAAATATTAACCACCATGAACCCAATTAGAGGGTTGTACAAAGGGTTTTCACCTCATACTTCTCTCTCATAGAGAAGAGTGCATTATAAATAATTTCTCCTAGAACTTCTCCTCAAAGAGAAGATACCATCCACAAAGGATTGTATCTCAAAATTTCTCCCTCAGAACATTGATCTTGGGAAGTCAGGTCCTCTAGTTACTTCCTCAAAAACTCTCTTTACCCAAGGGTGCCTATCAAACTAATCACTCCCTCATGATATACATAGGAGTAGGCCCATAAACATCATGCAATCACCCACATGTATTTCTAGACTTCCTCTAACTATCAATCTTCTAAGCTCCTACATTGCCTTTGAAGAAGTTTCATACTCCCTCTTAATGTAGAAGAATCTCACAATCTTAATCATCAAAAATGTTTTCTTCAAGAGCCTCACTTTATCTACCTTAATCATCAAGGTCTTTGAAACTACTATCATTAGATTTAGTTTGCACAATACTTGGTAGCATATAAAGTACCACCTTTATTTTCCTATACGAATATCCTCAAACATAAAGGAAAATATCAAAGCAAATAACCCTTATAGTATGTATAGAATTACAAATATCTTCCCATGAGGGTATGGAATATCTCCTTTTCTAAGGATGGTTCATGTGGGACTAAAAAATTTCCTATTATTCCCACCCGCAATGTAAAATTCCCACTCTTATATCGTTGACCACTTTTACATCACATCAAATTTCACAACTTCTTCTTTCTAAGTTTCAACTTGTTCTTTTCATCCAATGAAGCTCCAAACATTCATTAAGCTTAATAGTTGAAGCAAGGAGGGTGAGAAGAACTAGGGCCAAAAGCACACCAAGAAATCCAAACTAACCTTGTAAAGTAACCACAATGGAAGAAAACACACAAAGAGAACAACACCACAGATAGAGAGAACAATATTCTTTATTGATTCATCAAATGATTAACATACATGCCTAGTTGTAAGGCCTTTTGGGTTACGGCCATATACAAAATACATTCAAGATCCAAGATCTAGCTTTAAATTTGCACTTCCAGACACATATGCAATAGACTTTCTTAGTCCTCCAAAATCTCTAAGTTCTACTCCAAAATTGCTACCTAACTCTAAGCCTAAACAATCTATTTATGCTTGCCAAAATGGTTTACAGAAGATTCTAGAACATTAAAAAACATAAAGGCCAACCCTTAAATAGTTTGTACACATCCCAATACAAGATCTTATCATAAATGTCATGATTAGAATTAATCCCACAAGTCGTCTCCCATCAAAATGAAGAAAACTCATTGAAAATGCAAAAAACTCATCCAAAATGATAACACTCAACATCAACAAGAACACTCGGCATATGAAGGGTCACTCGACACACATTGGATAACTCAGCACATGAAGGATAGCTTGGCATGTAATGTGGAAATTGACACACATTGTAGAGTGAGATGGGATAACATGCTAACTCGAGTGTTAACATGACGTGGGATAACTTCAACTCGACAGATACTGCAAAATTACTGGCACACAACAATTGCTGCAACTTGGTAAGGACTGCAACTTGGAAAAAACTAGTAGAATGAACACAAATGTGTAGGATAACATGTCAATAGGATGCTCTTGCATCAGACAACTAGAATAGAAAGAAATGATTCTCCTAAATCATTGAGATGTCACAACCTGAGCTGAATCCAACTCAAATTGAGAAATCTGTGTAGCATCTTCAACTGGTTTGTTCTTCCACTTTACCAAATATTCATATCACTCTTTTTCTCTTATGTTTTTACCAACTCTCTGATCTATTATCTATTCAACGTCTTCAATATTCTTCTTAGGATAATCATCAGGTATAACAACTTCATCATCTGACTTATGATACTTATAGAAATCAAAAATATTGATTATAGGAGATATATCCATGTCATTAGGTAACTCAACTTCATAAGCATTTCCACTTCAAACTTCTTTAAGATCTTACAAGGTCAAAACTTCTTCATCTTCAACTTATGGTAGTGCCAAAAGGAAATCTTTCTTTCTTCAAATGAACCATCACCTCATCACCAACTTCAAAAACATGATGTCTTCTAGACTTATAAGCATTCTCCTTGTACTTTTGATTACTTTGCTCCAACTTCAGCTTCACTTCCTTATGCAAAGACTTCATAAAATCAGAAAATTATTCTCCTGCAACACTTCTCTTCTCTTCACTAGCAGCGTTCCTTAAATCTGATACTCCTCTAGGCTTCATTTTAATAACAATCTCAAAAGGTGTCTTTCATGTACTTCTATTCATAGAATTATTATATGCAAACTCAACTTGTGCTAATATCATCTCCCAATTATGTGGTTCATCTCCAACTAAGCATCTCAACAAATTACCCAAGCTTCTATTCACAACCTCTGTCTATCCATCAGTTTTCAAATGGAATGTAGAACTGAACTTTAACTCAATACTCATCTTCTTCCACAAAGTTCTCCAAAATAACCAACAAACTTACTATCTCTATCAGAAATAATACTTCTTGATAATCCATGCAATCTAACAATCTCTTTGAAGAAAAGTTCAGCAACATGCTCAACATATGATGTCTTCTTACATGGTATAAAATGAGCCATTTTAGAAAATCTATCCACAAAAACAAACATAGAATCATACCCCTTTGTTGTTTTAGGCAATCCAAGAACAAAATCCATACTAATGTCACTCCAAGGTTTCTCAGGAATAAAAATAGGTGTATACAATCCAATATTTCGACTTACTCCTCTTGCAACTTGACAAACTCCACAACTCTTCACAAACTTCTGAACATCCTTATACATCTATGACCAATAATACTTTTCCTTTAGCAAACTCAATGTCTTATCAATTCCAAAATGTCCAGCCAATCCACCACTATGCTTTTTCTTAATGAGATTAACTTTCATAGAACTTCTAGGGATACATAACTAAATTCCTTTGAATAACATACCTTCTTGAATAAAATATTCATCATATTTACTGATATGATCTATTAAATTTGGTGTTTTGCACTCTCTCCATGCCTCAGAAAAATCAGGATTAGTATCATACAACTCTTTCATCTTATGAAAACCAAAAACTTCAATCTTCATCCCAGTTAACAAAGAACATCTTCTACTCAATGCATCAACAACTCTATTACTAACTCCACTTTTATGCTTAATCACAAATGTAAAATTCTGCAAATGCTCAACCCACTTCATATGTCTCTGATTCAATTTATATTAACTTCCCAAGTATTGTAAAGCTTTATGACCAGTATATAACACAAACTCCTTAAGAATCAAATAATGTCTCCACTTCTTCAAAGCTTGAACAATAGCATAAAACTCTTGATCATACACATAATACTTCCTTTTAGCATCATTCAACTTCTCACTAAAGAAAGCAACAGGTTTACCTTCTTGACTTAATATGACTCTTATTACACTACCACTTGCATCATATTCAACTTGAAATAGCTTATTAAAATTAGGCAAAGCTAATATAGGTAACTTAGCAACCTTTTTTTTCATAGTCTCAAAACTCTTATTAGCTCCATGTGTCCATTTGAATTCCTTTTTATCTCCTTTCATTGTCTTAGTCATAGCATTATAAATAACACTAAAATTATTTATAAACTTCTTGTAAAAACTAGCCAAACCATGAAATGATCTTACCTCACTCACGTTCTCAGGTGTAGGCCATTCCAAAATTTCTTTAACCTTCTCAAGATCCATTCTCAAACCATAAGCTAAAATAACAAATCCCAAATACAAAATCTCTTCGTACATAAACGAACACTTTTTCAAATTAATCATCAACTTCTCCTCTTTCAATCTCTGCAATACTTGTCTAACATGCTCAAGATTTTCTTCGTTAGTCTCGCTGAATATCATAAAATCATCCAAATAAACAATCACAAACTTACCCAAAAATATTTTTAGAACTTCATTCATCAACCTCATGCGAGTATTAGGTGCTTTAGTTAGACCAAAAGGCATAACCAACCATTGATACAAACCATCTTTTATCTTGAAAGAAGTCTTCCATTCATCACCTTCTCTGATTCTAGTATGATGATAGACACTCTTCAAACTAATCTCGGTAAAATACTTTGCTCCACTCAAACAATACATTATGTCATCCGTACTCGGCATAGGAAACTTATATTTCATTATGATATTGTTAATAGCTCTAGAATCAGTACACATCCTCTATTCTCCATTCTTCATGGGTGCTAAAAATATAGGTACAACATATGGACTCCAAATTTCTCTGATTAATCCCTTCTATAGAAATTCATGCACTTGTCTATTAAGTTCTTCATTCTCTGTAGCTGTCAATCTATATGGTGCTTTGTTCGGAAAACTAGTTCTAGGATTCAGATCCATGCACTGAATTATACTTCTTATTGGCGGTAAACCATTAGGAATATCCTCAACAACAATATCCTTATACTCATTTAATAATTTTGTGATTTCTACTGGTACTTAGTCAATATCACTAGTTTCTGCTATCACTCGGTCATTACCAACTTTTGTTGCTCAGTTATCACTACCAACACTCAGTCCTCTAGGAAATAATAGCAAAACTAACTTGATTCTTCTTCACTTCTTTTTCAAATTGTGTCCTATTAACCATGCATTTTCTCACAGTAGTACACTTAACCTCATGTAGACTTTCAGTCAAAGGCAGCAATATTTGCTTCTTCCCATTCACCCAAAGATTATATTGCTTCAATCTTCCATCTTGTACAACATATCTATCATATTTCCAAGGTCTACCCAACAAAATATGACAACAATCAATAGGCATAATATCAGACAACACTTCATCAAAGTAATGTCCAATCTTGAACTTCACAATGCATTGCTCACTTACCAATATCTTATGCTCATCTTTGATCCATGGAACATAATAGGGTTTGCGAAGCTTTAGCCTTTGCAACTACAACTTTGTAATCAACTATTTTGATGCCAAATTTGTAGAACTTCCACTATCAATGATCACCTTGGAATGAAAAGACTTCTTCTAAGGACAGGTTCCTCATCACTTTTCTTATTACATAAGGTTCTTCTCACCATCAAATTTTCTCTAGCCTCAAGTCCACTTGGTGAACTCTCAATGTCTCCTTGAATCAAAACATTTTTATTACCTTGCCCACTTTCAGAAGATCTATGCCCTTCTTTACCACATCTGAAATAATTACCATGAAAACCACCTTTAGAAAATGAATTACTTCTTCCATGGTAAGAACCAATACCTCCTTAGTATGAACTACCACCTTTCCACTTGGTCTTGTCTTTGTCATCATTCTTCCATTTAGATTTTCCTTTATCTTGCACAAAACTGTCAAATCTACCACCTTTTCCATAAGATCTACCTCTACCCCTCTGGAGTCTACCATATCTACCTTTTTATTTTTGTTCATGCTTCTTTGTCAAGATCTCCTCAACTTTCAAGGCATATTGATATGATTATTATACACTTTCCAATTTCACAAAACTTATCTCATCTTGAATTCTAGATCATAATCCATTTAGATATCTTGCAATTTTTTCAACATCATCATCCACATGTCTAGATCTGATGTCCAATCTATAGAATTCCACAGTATACTCTTTCATAGTCATGTCTCTTTGTCTCAAATTTTGTATTTTTATTAACAAGCTAACTTGGTAATTAGATGGAAGGACTTTGTTCTTTACCATGTTCACCATCTTTGGCCAAGTCTTGATCTTCTCCTTTCCTCTCCTTTATCTATCAGTTTGCAAATGCTCCCACCATAGTGAAGCATGACCTTTCAACTTAGTAATTACAAGTTTCACCTTCCTATTATCAGGAGTTTTTTCATACTCAAAGAACTTCTCTATATCAGAGATCCAATCCAACACAACATTGGTGTCTAATTTCCCATCATAAGGAACAACTTCTACAATAGGCTTTAAATGTGCCCTAGAAAATACTCTCAGCAATATTTCCTCATCTTGATTTTCTTCAGGTTCCAGATTAGGGTTTGGTGCTACCACTCATCATCACTCACATCTTCAAAATGCGCTCCTTTCCTCTAGGTTGTCTCAAAAGCATCTAATCTAGATGCAATTTGTCTCAATGTATCCAATATGGCATTATCAAAATTTCCTTTTCCATGAACCATCTTTACAAATTAGGTTCCTACAAGATCATAACCCTTTGCAAGTTATAGGTCAAATCTGTAGATCTACAACCCTACAACCAAATTTGAATCAGGGTTCTACATGATCCAATATCCACAAGGACAAACCTCAAGTTTTGATACCACTTGACCCAAGAAGGGTGAGAAAAACTAGGGCCAAAGGCACACCCAACAATCCAAACCAACCTTGTAGAGTAACCACAATGGAAGCAAACACACATAGAGAACAACACCACAAAGAGAGAGAGAGAGAGAGAGAGAGAGAGAGAGAGAGAGAGAGTAATATTCTTTATTGATTCATCAAATGATCAACATACTTTCTAGCTCTAAGGCCTTTTCGGTTATGTCTAGATACAAAATACATTCCAGATCCAAGATCCAACTTCAAATTCACACTTCCACACACATACACTATAGACTTTCTCAGTCCTCCAAAATCTCTTAGCTCTACTCCAAAATTTTTTCCTAACTCTAAGCCTAAATACACTGTTTATGTTTTCCAAAATAGCTTACAGAAGATTCTAGAACATTAAAAAACATAAAGGCCGACCCTAAAACAATTTTTACACATTTGAAGACAAGATCTTATCATAAATTTTGCGATCATAATTAATATCACAATTCGGCTCCCATCAAAATGCAAAAAACTTGTCCAAAATGCTGACTCTTAGCATCAATAGGAACACATGGCACATGAAGGATAACTCAACATACACTATAGAACTTGGCACACACTCTAAAGTGAGATGGGATAACATGCTAACTTGAGTGTTAACATGACATGGGATAACTTCAACTCGATAGATACTGCAAAATTACTAGCACTCGACAATTGATGCAACTCAACAATGGCTGCAACTTGGCAACAACTGGAAGAATGAACACAAATGAGCATGATGAAACATCAACCCAAGATGCTCCTACATCAATAGTATAAGCTAGCACAAGCTCATCCACAACACACCAATACCTTGATTGAGTATGACTGTGCCAATAGAATGACTCTACAATTCATATGTCAAGTTTCATTTATCAAAGAGAGACTCGTAGATAGTTTAATTTAAAGTCACAACTTTCTTATAATGTACACAAGGGGTAGGCCCATTCACATAGTTGCATGAATTATAGTCCTCTTGATTGTTACAATTTATCGATCACTGAAGATTCCATCACAACATTGGTTTACTCCCTTTGAATCAATATGATCAATATCACTGACAGTTGATGAAACCATATCGTCTATCTACTCCCTTTGACGGATGTGTCAAAATCCTTTTGAACATAAACCTTCTAAGCTTCTAAAATAAACTTCCCTTTAACAATGTGTTAGACTCTCTTTGAATTTGATATTAATCCTCCTTTTCCTGCAAGAACATTCTCGAAGGAAAAGATCAAGGCAAATTCTCATATAGAAAAACAACTAAGTGAGATATTACAAATATTAGATAAATAAAATACTCAAGGATAATAAATTCTCTTAATAAGACCATTTTAATATAATATAGATTTAACTCAAATCTATGTTTTCAACATATTGTTTTCTTATCAATGACACATATAATAATCTATGGTGACCAATTTCATTTATATTCTTTTCAAATTATTTAGAAAATATATTTGACTTCATGTACAATCACCATATAGTTAATATAGAAGAAACTTTAATATATATTCACCTTGTTCTATATCACTCAAAATCTTTCTTAGAAATTATATATATATATATATATATATATATATATATATATATATATATATATATATGTATGTATGTATGTATGTATGTATGTATGTATGTATGTATGTATGTATGTATTACCTCAATACAATCATGCAAGTACGACCTTCTTTAAATAACTTTCCTCAATAACTCTTATAGTATCAAATTAAGAGAGATTAATATAATAGTAAAGAATAATTCTACATAACTAATAATAATATAAGATTATTCCAATATAATATAGGTGAATAAAATCTAACTTAATATAAGTAATAATAAAATTATTCCAATATTTTGCACACACATTCTCTTCACAATTCTTATTTCTTTTACATGTAGAAGAAATGCATTCCTTATGAATTCCCATATATACTTGCCATATATATATATATAAGAAATTTAAATAAAATATTTAAAATAAAAAAGAACCTTAAATAATATACCTCTTATATACTTACCTTTTAATCTGATCAGTAATGTGATGGAAGTTATATTAAATCCACATTGTTCATTTTCCATCCTATTACCTGTGGGTCCCATATACTTGCATGACATGGGACTGAGTCCTTTATAAGTTGGTTGTAGTGATGCAACAATACATTTTCTCTAAAAGTTTCATCACGAACGTACGGTCATGACATTTCTTTGATGGGTTTGTTCTTCCAATTAATGAATCATGATGCAACTTATATATACATCTCAATTAAGCTAGCAGCCTCCACTATCTCTTTCATTTCTTGTGATGTCTCTCCCATTTTCTTTATCAGGTGTGTCCCTGCCTTTTTGGCTCCACTTTCTATGTTTGTGTCAGTCTTCCTTATTAATTGCCCACAGGGCTTGTCATGTCAACAATTTTCCAACAATTGTAAACTAACTTCAGATTGTCTTTATATCTTCTTGTCCATATATGTTGCCACTCCAAATACTGCTTAATTATTTTCCTCTGTGAGGACAATGTGCTTGGAACTACAGAAAATAAAAAATTCATGTAATCTTCCCCTACTACTATGAAAAATGTAAGGAAGGCTCTATTATTGACCTCATGCATTCTATAGACAACAATGATATGAATAGAACCATTTTAAAAAAAAAATGTTGACATCTCCATCTCTGGCAAGTTCTTATGAACATATTCCCAACTAGTTGGTGCTCTGTGGGATATGCCAGTGTCACTAAAGGCTCTCCCAACTAGCACTTTTTTTTTGTTTTTTTTTTAAAATCTCATTCATTGCAAAAATATCTTTTCTAGAACAATTCATTGGCTTTCAGGCTAATTATAAATTCTCTTGTGGCATGATCATTCACCCCTCTTCTGCTAGGATAAATAATTTATAGATATTTAACAATGAATTATTGTTGATAAACTCTTCTATCCTCGATGTAATTTTAAACAAATTGTATCTTCCATATATTGATTTTTTGTTGTGGATTATAGATCGCTACTACTCATTACATGCATGACTTATTTTATCCTCATGAAAAATATAATTTTTGGTTTTGAAAGTGTTAAATTCAAAGTGATCAACACATATCTTTCTTGATCATTATTATTAATGCATCGTTGTTAAATACACACTTTATTTGGTGTACTTTCTCCAAGTTGTCAACAAGTGGAGGCATCAATGACCTCAAATAGAGTATTTTGGTTTGGGGGATGAACATAGTATTGTCCCCATTGACATGTCTCATCCAGTGTGAATGTTGTTCTGTTGACTATGTGATATCCAAGCAGGCGGAGTTAATATTTCTCTATTTTGGTTAAGTCTTGATGGAGAGAAAGTTCTCTCAAAAAAAAAAAAAAGTTTCAAATTGAAATGAATTTTATAGTTTTACCCTCTTCAATTTTTTCTTGCACTTACAAGCTCATGGCTCAGAAAATATTCTTGACCCGAATATAGTCTTTTGTTATAAAAACTTTTCTTTAATACATTTGCAATTTGGCTCTGATACCATGTTATTTTTCTAGGATAATTTTTGCAAACATAGTAACAATGCCAATGTCATTGATGATTTCCAAATGCAGATCTAGATCTCATATAAATATGAGAAGAGGAGACATATCTCTTCAAGAGATATGTTCCTATAGTTAATCATCTTTAGATAACTATATGTATAATTCACCTTTAAGCATATATGTAATAGTAATATTAACCATATATGTAATATATTATTATATAATGTATATAATCTATATATATATATATATATATATATATATATATATATATATATATATATATATATATATATATATATATATATATATATATATATATATATATATATATAATTCTCATCGATAATAAAAGACCTAAAATAATGTTCATATAAATCATGAATACAAATACTCAATGTAATGAGTATATCACTTCGACTGATGCTATACTTCAAAAACAATATTACAAAAAGTGCAAAACTATTGCAAAAAGTGCAAAAAGGGTTAAGAGAATGTAAAAAGTTGATTGGGAAGTTGTAAACCACCAATGAGCTTATAAAAACTGTAAGAATCTACGTTAGGGCAGAATTTCCCCAAGAACTAAGAACTCAAACACAAGCACAACTGTAGACCAAAGAGAGAGTATGATCAGAATAACAATGTATTCAATACTTGATACCAGAGTACACTAGGAGTGCCTGATTATAAAGGCTACAGGAGATCTTCTAGAATGCATAGAATTTAGCACCATGAAGTGTCACACAACCAAGCACATGTCGACCAGATATGGATTATCCTCCATTAAGCACGGAAGTAAGTGCGGTGATGAGAGGATAAGCCTAGAAGGGTGGGACACACAAAACAGTGTTGTAGACAACATGTGCTCAAATAAAGTTGCATACTCCTGTGTTGTCAACATCACAAATCACAAGGTGTGCAAACTCCTAAGTGTCTCACAAATAAAAATAATAAAATAATGAAATATAATTAAATAATGCATTAACCTAAGTAAACTTAAGTAAGTGTAAATAGTAAAGTACGTATTTACACCAACAAAAACTTATGTATGGTCGAACCAAATGATAATGGAATAAAATATTTACATTTGAAATAAATTTGGAGTGATTCTAAGTTGTTGTTTTGATTGTTGTTTTAGTTTTATGTAGGTTCCAAGTCTTGTATGATCATGTATAGACTAAAAATCATGTATAATCTATATATTTGGTTATTAGGATGAATAAAATTCCTTTTGGTTTTAGTTTAGAGTGATTCTGTGGATAAATGAATAAGTTATGAGCATTTTGGTAAAAGTGCTTGTTTGTAGATTTGGGATTTCCTGACAACATTCATGTTGAATCACTTGGTACTACCACATGTGGAATAGTTAAAAAATCTAAATGGATTTATTGGTCCATTTGGTTTGAGTCATTTTCATTGATACTTGTGGAAGTTATGCATTTCTTAGTGAAAACTAGTTTTTTAAAATCCTCAATGAAGTAACAGGAATATATTTGCATGAATGTAATGATTTATGGGTTGGAAGATTCAATGTCGTACATATTCAAAAACTAGACTCAATCATTATTATTATGATTTTTTTTTGGATCAATTGGTTTTTTTTTGTGAAAGATATTTGATGCCTTAGGAAGGGCGACTAGTTTTATTTCTAGTTTATGATAGAGAAAATGGGTCTCGATACAGACACCATAACTTGTAATTGGTTTATTGGACGGGTCTCAGATTTTTATATGTTTTAGAAGGGATAATTTTTAACAACTTTTCCAAATGGTTTGGCAAAAAAATTAAAAATAAAAGTTATGAATAATATAATCTTTAATAGAAGTCAGACCATGTGAATGGTGAAGTATTGTAAACTAGTGTTGGAAAGAGTTTTGTTTTGCCTCATGAGATGTCTCTAAGAATGGAATTTATCTCATGGATTTTGGTGGGAACGCCATGTATCCCATTTATTGGTTTCTTTTTAGGATTCTTTGCATCAAGTGGTATTAGAGCTAGCAGCTCTTGAGAGTGTGAGGATTCACACTAGGACCTAACCCTATGCTGGGTTTATTTCAAATTTTTTTTATGAAGTTTTGGTTTTAGATTGGTTCCAGTTCACTCAGATATAGTGGGTGGCCATGAATGTATACCAATAGGGTCATGAGAAATGATCTAGGGCTAAAGATTGGTCTTTTGTGTTACCAATAGTCTTGAGGAGAGAGGCATGATAAAACTCCTAGGTGAGGGATAGATGCAGCATGGACGAGTGGATTGTGGAATGGTTGAAGCACCATTGAAGTTGACCAGCATAAACTCCATTGATAGGAGTCAGTTGAAAGAAATAGAGGAAGTAGAAGAGGCATCAATCAAGTGATGAATACAAAGAGGCAAAATATTTGTTTATAGATTCTCACCAGAGCATTTCCATGGGACATGGAATTTTATCAAGCTCGGGAGTATGGTGTAGGAGCACCTACTCTTAAAGATATTGGAGATGATCCCTAAAATTATTTTAATTATTTAATATAATTATATATTTTATTATGTGATATTCCATGTAATGGAATCAATGTTAATTCCTAAAGGCAATAAATGTAAAGTTGTCAAGAAAGTGCAAAACTATAAGTTGTAATATTGCAAAAAGTACAAAAAGGGATAAGAGAATGTAAAAAGTTGGTTGGAAAGTTGTAAAACACCAATGAGCCTATAATATATTGTTTATGGTTGAACCAAATGATAATGGAAGGAAATATTTACATTTGAAACAAATTTGGAGTGATTCTATATTGTTGTTTTGATTAGTTTTTGAATTTTGTGTTCGTTCCAGGTCTTGTACAATCATGTACAAACTGGAAACAATGTATAATCTATATATTTGGTTGTTAGGATGAATAAAATTCCTTTTGGTTTTTTTTTTGAGTGATTATGTGGAGAAATGAATAAGTTATGAGCATTTTGGTAAAAGTTCTTGCAAATTTGGGATTCCTTGAAAATAGTCATGTTGAATCACTTGGTACTGACACATATAGAATAGTTACAAATTATAAATGGATTTATTGGAAATATATGTGAATCTTATTTTATTTCCATTTGGTTTGAGTTGTTTTCATTGAGATTTGTGGAAGTTATACATTTCTTCGTGAAAACTGGTTTTTTAAAATCCTCAACAAAGTAGCAGGCATATATTTGCATGAATGTAATGATTTATGGGTTGGAAGATTCAATGTCTTACATATTTGGAAAATAGAATCAATAATTATTATTATGAAATTAGTTTGGGATCAATTGGTTTTTTTTTTGTGAATGATATTTAATGCCCTAGGAAGGGTTACTAGTTTTGTTTCTGGTTTATGACAGAGAAAATGGGTCTCGATACAGAGACCATAACTTGTAATTAGTTTATTGGATAGGTCTTAGATTCGGATATGAGTTATTAAAACTAGTTTTTAATAATTATTCCAAAGGGTTTGTAAAGAAACCATCATAAAAAAAATTTATCAATAATATACTCTCGAATAGAAGGAAGACCATGTGAATGGTGAAGTATTGATTAACTTGTGTTGAAAGTGTTATATTTTTCCTCATGAGATGTCTCTAAGCATGAAATTTATCTAATTGATTTTGATGGGATCAGAATGGATCCTGTTTATTATTAGGTTATTAATATTCTACTTGTATCAAAGTTTTAATAACTCACATCCAAATATGAGACCCATCCAATAAACCAATTACAAGTTATGGTCTATGTATCAAGACCCATTTTCTCTGTCATAAACTAGAAACCAAATTGGTAACCTTCCTAGGGCATCAAGTATCTTTCATAAAAAAAAACCAGTTGATCCCAAACTAATTTCATAATAATAATTATTGAGTCTAGTTTCCAAATATGTAAGACATTGAATCTTCCAACCCATAAATCATTACATTCATGCAAATATATGCATGCTACTTCGTTGAGGATTTTATAAAACCAGTTTTCACTAAGAAATATATAAATTCCACAAATCTCAATGAAATGACTCAAACCAAATGGAAATAAAACTAGATTTACATATCTTTCCAATAAATTCATTTAGAGTTCATAACTATTCCATATGTGTCAGTACCAAGTGATTCGACATGACTATTGTGAGGGAATCCCAAATGTACAAACAAGCACTTTTACCAAAATGCTCATAACTTATTCATTTCTTCACATAATCACTCCAAACCAAAATCAGAATAATTTTTTTATTAATCCTAATAACCAAATCTATATATTATACATGGTTTCCAATCTATACATGATCGTACAAGACCTAGAACCAACACAAAACTAAAAAATCAATCAAAACAATAACTTAGAATCACTCCAAATTTTTTTTAAATGTAAATATTTCCTTCCATTATCATTTGGTTTGACCATACATAAGTTTTTATAGGCTCATTGGCAGTTTACAACTTCCCAACAACCTTTTTACATTCTCTTAACCCCTTTTGCACTTTTTGCAATAGTTTTGCACTTTCTTGACAACTTTACATTTATTGCCTTTAGGAATTAACATTGATTCCATTACATGGAATATCATATAAAAACATATAGAATTACATTAAATAATTAAAATATTTCTAGGGATCATCTCCAATATCTTTAAGACTATGTGCTTCTGCACCATATAGATATTTGTTGTCATTGATATCACATTGTTGGAAGTATGAAGTATTGATGAAAGGTTGAAAGTATGAAGTACTAGTGATAGATTTTTTGGTACATTAGTTGTTCTACTATTTCCAAGTTTTTTGATGGTTTGGACATATTCAAACTACTTTGGAAAGGCATAGATAGGAGGTGTGATATTTCTTTTGTGGATATAGTTTAGAATATGGTGTATGCATTATACAGTTCTAGTTCCATTGACCATAAAGATGGCTATCTAATGATATAGAATCCTAATATGTCTCAAATTCTCTTATGGTGGTAGTGGGAAGTCCTTGTTTATATTTAATCATTTGGTGATAATGTTGTTGTGTTCCTTGTTCATTTCATGGCCATATGTATGCATGTATATGTAAGTGTATATGTATATATGCATGTGTGTGTACACACACACACACACACACATACATACATACACACATGTATATGTATTTGTGTGTGTGTGTATATATACATATACACATGTATATGTATTTATGTGTGTGTGTATATACATACATACACATACATGTATATGTATGTGTGTATATATATGTGGATATATATGTATATGCATACATATATACATACATACATATGTGTGTGTGTGTGTGTGTGTATATAAATAATGTATACATATATGTAAAATTGGATGAATTTTACGCCTCTAATTTTTAAATTTATTTGAAAAATAATTTATTCATTTAAAAAAAATGAAGTCATTTTTTTAACTGCGAAAAATATAGGGTGTAGGTCCTGTCAAACAAGTATACAAAAATAATCATTTTTTTTTCCTAATTTTAAAATATGTTATAGATGACATGTATAATTATTGGGAAAAAGAAAAGAAAATTTTAGTTTTTGATGTATATTTTCTTTGTTTTTTATTATGGAAAACATGTTTTAAAAGGGCCCTGAAACCCAAACAAAACATAGAATAGTCAACAAAAGAACTCTTAAGGCTACATACAGAGCCAGAAAGAAAAAGGAAAGAACACCTCCCTAAAAAAAGATAGGAAGAAAAGTAAAGCTAGGGAGAGATGCCAAAAAACTAGGGCTACCCACAAAAGGCCAGGGCGCTCAAATGATGTCTCTCAACATTTCTATTGTGCTTAGCTCTAATAGCTTGCCAGTTGCCTCCTTCATCTTAGAAAGCTCTTGGTCTAGGCCCAAGGTGTCCTTTTTCCTAGTGCTGGATCTAGTCTACTTCCTTGCATTTTCTTCCAGAGTCCTATCTTTTATGCTATGGGTGTCAAGGTCCTCCTCCTTGCTAATACTTTGGTCACCCATATAATGTATGAACCTCTTAATGTTCCCATTGTTCGTGAGGATCTTAGAGCTTTGTTAAACTATCCATTGCATTGTCCTATCCATCACATGGGCCATGTTATTGACTTCTTCCACTCTTCTGTACACACTTTTTTCATCCTCATTGACCCTATTCTTTAAGCTATAGGTCTCCCTTTCCAAAGTGCTCACTCTGTGTTTGAGCTCAAGGATTTCATGGAAAAGCCACTTGGTGGTACGGAAGCTATCCACCGCACTATTTTTTGCATTGTTAAGGACATCCATGTCCGGGTGCTCCTTTGCAATGTCGCTGAAGATGACCAGAGCAAGATCGATTAACTCCTCCATCTAGATTTTTCCCTCTTCATTTTCTTTGACCTAAGTTCTAATTAGCTCCTGTTTGATGCCCATAGTAGCCAAATCTGAGTCAAAGTTCCACCACACCACCTTCCTATCCTTTCTTGTGACTGAACATTTGTAAGTATTAGTGCCAAAATCCTCATAGCCTTGTTTGAGTCCCTCCCTTTCATTTTGGTTGGGCTCCCCTTCCACCTTCTCAATCTTCTCCCCCTATTTATCCTTGTGGTCATCTGAAGTTTTCCTTTTATGATCCCTTGACGTCGTAGCCTCCTTCTCTTTTCTTGTCGGTACTTTGATAGTGATGGTTCTCTTACTTCTCTTTCACTCTGTACCATCCCCTTCCCTAATATTCTCCTCTCCCTCTGCACTATCCTCTACCATATCCATCCCTTCCACCTGTTCATTACAACCCCTATCTGAGGATGTCTCAATGTCCTGTATGGGCTCGGGGGGCACTTTTTTCTCCTTGCTATCAGTTTTAAGGGTTTTTGCCTTGAGCTTCACTATGAAGAATTAGACTCCTCAGAATCCATATGCATCTCAAGACTTTCCTCTGTATTTGAGGGTGAATAAATCTCATCAGACTCTTTGGATTCCCCTTTTCCTTTCTTTCCCTCTTTCCTATCTTTGATTTGTTTACTCATAGTCCTAGATTTGAAGTATTCATAAATTAAAAATAGCAGCCCTTCATGGAGCGTTGAATTCCTAGTATGCTTTTCTTGATACTCATTAATGTTTTCATTCATGGAAGAATAAAAGTAGAAGGGGATAGAGATTTTTGCCCCATACCTGAAATGGTTGTGTAACACAAAGTGGTAAGTGCATAGATGATCAAACCTAGTGTCGAGAGTAATATATTTGATTATAGCATGGAGCATGAATCTCATAGAGGCTTGATGGAGTTTGAGAGATAATGGGTACCTCTCTTCACCATCGCCTATTTTTCCTCTTGGTTCTTTGTGAATTCCACCACCGCTTGCCCTGATATTTTCTGGTCTCTATAGAATTTCTTGCTAATTATGAGGATGCCAGTAACCAAGGAGATAACTTCATCCTATCACAGAGAACTCCACCTTGTCTATTTTGATCATGCCCTCATTCCAATTTTTTACCATACTTTTGGTTACAAAGGGTTTCCATCCATGGAGGCATTCAATATAATTCATAATTTCTCCTTTTTTCAATATGTTCCACACCTTGGAACATCTTCTCCACTTTTGGGCTTCATCCTCTAGTTCCTTCCTATGTCTTTCCCCAACCATGGTATTCTTCTCTATGCAATCTTTGTAGTCAATATCAGAGCCCTTCAAAACCAGCAAGCCTTTGGCTCTCCTCATTTTCTTACACCTATTTTCTGTCTTGTTAATTCTCTTCCTACAAGCGGTACTTGACATGAGTTGATGGATATTGTAGATATGGGAAGTATGAGATATATTGTACTTCCACCTCACAACTCTGCACATTCCCCATAAATCATTAACTATCATAAATAAATCCACACATAATATTTCTGACCACTTCCCACAACTTACTAACTTTCATAATGGCTTTGAATTAAATCCAATCTACCCAGGACACATTCCCTTTCAATGACCTCATGAAACTCTGAAAGGATATCATAACCATCTATCCACTTAGCCACCTTGTTGTACTTTACTGCCCAATTCGCCAACTTGTCCACCACATTGTTGGCCTCCCAGTACTCGTGTGCCACATAGGTTTTCTCAAATGTTTCAATGTTCTGAATGCATTCTTAAATAATATTTGTGGTTGTCCAAGTAGGCTTTTCTTCACATTTAGGCAATCAATAATGTTTTTTGAATCTCCTTCTAGCCATACGTATTTCACTCCTATTTCTTTTGCTAGATTGATAGTTTGGTGAGCTGCAATGACCTCTGCATAATGATTGGTTTGAATTCCAAGGGGGCACAACAATTGCAGCAATCTCTTTCCCAGATGCATTTCTTATGATACCACCAACCCCAGCCTTTCTTGGGTTGCCTTTGGCTGCGCCATCAAAATTAGCCTTATGCCAGCCCTCAAGCAGGAAAGAACAACAACATCCCTCCCTTTTATCTATTTTCTTTGTTGTAAATACTAAAAAATTTCCCATCAAAATTTCCCTATCAAATCTAGACCTTTTTGAAAAAAAATTACATATTCTTGAAGATGACTCTTTCATCTTGTGCTAACTATAAATTGTAAATTTCTTTGATATGATTTACTCACTTTTTTTTCTTCCTTTTTTGAGGTAACATCTTCTCGAATGTTAAAATATCTAATTATAATATTTTTATACTATAAAATATTATAACTAATCAAAACACTATGAAATTTATATGATGGTGATATTGAATCCAAGATCTATCAAAGGGTACTTTTAGTTTTGAAAAAGTTGAGTTTTGATAAAGAAATCAGATTTGACCAAAACAAGTTTAGAGGCCCTAAAAGGTGACACAGATCTATGTTTTTACCTCTGTGTGTGTGTGTGTGTGTGTGTGTGTGTGTGAGAGAGAGAGAGAGAGAGAGAGAGAGAGAGAGAGAGAGAGAGAGAGCTTTCATCAACCTTTTTATATGGAATACATTCTTTCACCAATTTGATCATGGAATGTGTTGCAATGTATGTAAAGTCATAACACATATAACATACAATATTGACATGACCCAAAGGAGCAATTACATGTTGCTAGAAAATATATTTTTCAATTTAGTAAACCTTTTATAATTTATTTCCTTATGAATATAATGTTTATAACCAAAAGAAAGAATGAATGAACCAAGTATTATATACACATCTCCCCACATTTTGACTTTTGAATCTTTTCCTCTCTTTGAATAAAGATGGACCCTTCATCTTCTTTATTTTTGTTCTCATTTAACTTGGAGTGGTCAAGTCTTCAACTTTCAAAACCATGCTAATATGGAACTTTTGTATTTTATTTCATGGAATTCTTACTAATCTCAATGACACATTTTTTACTAAATTTATGTGGTGTCCTCTAATTGTAAAAAATCTCATCTAGAATCTCACCAATCATTTTAGACTTTAAATTCTTACTGAGTTGATCACATTCTTTTGTCTAAATCCTTTCTTTGTGCTTAGTTGGTTACTGATGAAAGGTGCTCCCCTTAAAACCATAAACTCATAAGAGAAACAAAGAAATAATAGAAAATGCGAGAACAAAATATGGACTTCTTATTTGTGCCGCAAATGTGGAATTACAATATTCACAAGTACAAAATGCTAACCCACATACTGAAATTACAATAATCTGCAAGACTAAGCTGCGAACTACAACCCAGAGTTGTCTTAGACAATGTTAAGGCCTTTGTTAAATTGG
This sequence comes from Cupressus sempervirens, assembly GCA_028749045.1. NCBI lineage: Eukaryota > Viridiplantae > Streptophyta > Pinopsida > Cupressales > Cupressaceae > Cupressus > Cupressus sempervirens. Next base: position 747,095,750 of record CM053784.1, on the reverse strand, counting down.
TAATTGTATGCCACCCAGGAAGGTTCCAGACATTAAAACTTAATACTTAGGACTGATAGACCCTAACAATACATATAAAATTGGCCAAAAACATCTTTAAAAATTATTTTAGATATTTTGGGTAGCCTAACTTTGAAAGGCCATAGATCACGAACTGTTACTCTAATTGGCTATTATAACCACTTTTTTGAAATGTCAGCTCTTGATCTATAGGCTCAGAATAGTGCTAGCACCCTTCTATCAAGTTTTTGGACCTCATCCAAGCAATCTAAAGTCTCCAATGGTGAGCTTGAAGATTTTTCTACAGATTTTTTCACCGAAAATCTGCAATAACTTCTCTGATACTTAAGTTGGAGAAATGAGATTTTCATACTAGGCTTATAACTCTATAATGAACCTTCATATAAAAAATGAGAACATTTTGAGCTTGTATGATAAACTTACTAAAATAGCAAGTTCCCATAAATAGTAACCACCCTGTCTACTAGTCCTTATTAAAATAGAAAAGACTAAAAAGAAAATATTTTTGGGTGATGTAAGATTGCACTTACACCTAAGATGCTCCTACATCAGATACCCAAGGTAATTTGAGAAGTGACTCCGTCATATCTCAGGTGTTCAGAGGAAAACCAAGATGATTAACCTACTCTCTTTCTAGCCATGATGAATGCTTTATTGGCATCCCTTTCCATTTGACTAGGTATTCCTCATAAGTTTTGTTATTGGTATTTTTTCCAACATGATTGTCTAATATCTCCTCAATCTCCTTTGTAGCTGAATTAGCTATTGGAATACTCCAGTACGCTTCTACAACGTCATCTCCATCACCTCCTCCATAATACTCTATCAAATCTAAAATATCAAATACTGGTGAAATATTCAATTCAGCAGGAAGCTCCACTTCATAAGCATTTGGAGAATCATGCCTTTTCACTATCTTGTATAGTCCAAACTTCTTCATCTTCAGCTTATTATGTGTACCCATTGGAAAATGCTCCTTTCTCAAATGAACCATGACTTCATTCCCAATCTAAAATTCGTTATATCTCCTTTTCACATCTTCCTTAACCTTATATTGTGTATTCATCTTTATAATTTTCTTCCTCATCTCCTCATGGATGTTCTTCAAATGTTCAACAAATTCTTCTACTTCAACACTACTTATCTCTCCTTTATCCAACTACCTCAATTTAGAAGCATTTCTAGAACTACTCCCATATACAATCTAGAATGGTGATTTACTAATAGTCTTGTTGACAGAATTATTATATGCAAATTCTGCTTATGGTAAAATCGTATCCCATCCTTTTGGCTTGTCTCCAACCAAACATCTCATCAAGTTTCCCAAATAGCGATTCACAACTTCTATCTATCCATTAGTCTGTGGATGATGTGATGAACTAAACTTCAAATCTATCTTCAACTTTGTAGTGCTTGCCCCTAGGTCACATTTTTGCTATCATTGTCAAGCTCTCTTGGGACTAGTTTTATGTTGATGGTTAGCAACATTGTTTTGAGACTATTAGATATTGTGCTATGGATTCAATTGATACATGATGAGATTACATAGACTCTACATTTCATATATGCATGATGATTATTACATTGCTTTCAGTTATTGATGATGATTAGTTAGATGGTTTATTATCATATGTGTTTTCTTATGGATACTTACCCCATACTTGCATGTGTATGGTGTGCGTGTTTGCTCTTATGTATGGCGTGTCTGATGTGGTTAAGGAAGGGAGTCGTAGTCACCTGCTAGTCGGGATCTACACGATGCACCACTTCCTACCATTTCCTATTTAGTTTAGTATATATTGTGCTTGTACATGCATGGTTTTTATGCAGGTTGTAGGTACTGAGTATCGACTTCCCTGAATTGTCAAGATGAGCGTACCCTATCACATTATCTCAATGATAAGAGAGGGGAGATAATTCTCAAGTCCAAATCCCAACCCTTTAAGCCATTTGTCCTAATTGAAAATTAGGACAAGTATCTGAGTTGGGTACCCTTTGAATGCGTTGGATGACGTAATTCGTGATATTTACCCTTAGCTTGATTTTGTATGTATTTTGGCTATGATGAGTTTTCATATTTTTACCTTGTGAGTCTTTAGTGTATTTTCTATTAATTAAGTCTAATTAAAAGATTTAATTAATGGTTTAATTTAATGAAAAATTAATATCATATTTTAATATTTATTTTATTTAATTAATTGAAAAATTAATTAAATAAAATAATTAAATTTGAAAATAAAAGTTATAAGTTCAAATTTAGAATGTGACAATATTTATTTTAATAATAATATATTTGGAGTTCATTTTTAAATAAATGACTAAATAATATTATAATTAAGCTAATAAATATTTTTGCAATTAAGTTTTGAAAATGAAATTTAAAAGTAGAAAATATATTTAAAATTATTAAAAGATTCTAAATTTCATGTGATTTAAATATAAATATATTAAGACTTAAAAAGTGAAATTATTAAAGCTAGTGCATGAGATTTAATAAATAAATAAATTAAATTGGAAAGAGTAAATTAAATATTATATTAATTATTGTGCATTATTTTAATGTTTGATCACATAGGAATTGGTAAATTCTCGAGAGTTGTCATGTAAACAACACAGGAGTTTGCACTCTAAGAATGCATAAGTTGTCTACACTTAGGAGTTAGCATTTTATTTGAGCACATGGTGTCTACAACCTTAAGACTCATCTAGAAGGTTGGAGAAGACTCATGCTTGGTTGTCATGCTTATCTTCTAGTTGTTTCTAGAGACACTCTAGATGCATCTTAGAAACTTTTAAATAGAGGCTCTCCTAATGTGTTTGGAAAAGCTTAATGGAAGCTACAAGCTACAAGCTAAAAATGGAAGCTTCAAACTTACATGCTCATATTTTTCTTCATGCTCATATGCTCCTTCATGCTCATATGTTTCTACATGCTCATATATTTTTACATGTTCATATGCTTCTATATGCTTCCATGCTTCTTCTAGCACTTCTAGTCACTTGGAGGATTCAGTTGGCTTGGATCTTGGAGGAATTGCGAATGTTGGAGAAGGAAGGGATTCTCTATGGACTTCTGAGGCATGGCAAATTAGCATCAGTGTCCAGGTGCACTCGTGATAATCACATAATTTATTTGCACTCTTTCTCTTCCTGTCTTCATCGTGTCTGCTATATGTGCCTGAATATTCTCTGTGATTGAATCTGCAATTTTAAAATTGGAATCTAGATATGCTATTTGGTTGAGAAGAAAACAATAAAAAAATCTTAGATCAAATTAAGGAGAAATAATTAGTTATAAATCGAGTTTGAGTTTAAATTTATATTAAATTAGAAAGACAAGATTTGTAATTAAAATAGAAATTTTATGGTGAAAATTCGAATGATTAGATGTAATCTTTCTATCAATTATATTCTTAGATGCATATGAACAAGCCCTTTTATGGTTAAATTTAGAGAACAATTAGTTTAAGAAAAAAATCTTAATTCATCACAAATTGTCCTGTCGCTGCCCCTTGGATAGACCCGAACTCAGTCATTCATAACTTTTTATTGTGATCGAATTTATTCAATCGCTTCGGTCAAAATTGGCGCAACTTGGTCCTCTCCAACATATTTCAATTTCAGCCCCATCCAATGGTTCATTAGGGAGATATGGCCCTCGTACTGAGACTATTTTATTCAAGGACAGATATTTCTTCATTTTTCATAACTAAGAGTTCTTTATGCTTAAACTTCACAAAAATAATATATCAAAGCATAGAATGAATTAAAGATATTATTGCAATCTTCTCTTATTATAATCTTATTAATATGCATTAGTTTTATAAGGTTTATTATCTAATCTAATTAAATTTAATTTAATTAAGATTAGTTAATAGTAGAAGAAGTGTAATTAATTATTAGTCAATCTAAGTAAATGGATTTTTAAATGAGAGAAATTAAAAGAAAACAGATTTTAATATAGTTTATATAGTGAACTTTTTATAATGTATATTAAATACTATTTAATATATATTAAATACTATTTAATATATATTAAATACTATTTAATATATATTAAATACTATTTAATATATATTAAATACTATTTAATATATATTAAATAATTTAGAGATGGTAATTTAATATTACGTTTTTAAATAAGGAGACTTTAATGATAATGGATTAAGATTTAATTAACATGGAGTCATTGTTATAACATTGTTATAATTTGAATTACTATGGTATTATTAATATGTTATATATTATTAACTAAATTATTGATATACCTTAATGGTATTAAGAGTCAACTAATGAAGCTTATGTAAAGTTCTCTAGATCGATTAATAATAGTTTTGATGAGTTTATTATTTATTAATGTTTGTTGGGTCTAACAAACTATTAATAAATAATAGTATAAATAGTTTAAATAGTTATCAATTAATACGATCAGAGTTAATCTAGAGGAGATTAGTTAATGATTGAAGTACTGTAAAATATATTAATTAAATTGAATTGGTTAATAATTTTGAGGAGTATTAATTAATTGAATCAACGTACATAGGAAAAACGTATTTGAGATAATAATACTTGGTATTGGGGATTTATTATAACTTGTTATTATTAAAATAAAAATGGGAACATTGTTGAAGGAATGACGAATGTGGTCATTATAGATTTATTAATAAGATTTCCAATATAACTTGTTATTAAATATTAACAAGTTATTATTATTGAATTATGAATATGAATATTTGTGTATTGGATTATGGCTGACTTTTAGTTATTAGCCAACTGATATTCATTAGGTTGATGGTATGGTTGTGTAATTATTAATTAAATCAATTAATTAGAGTTAATTGAATTTAATTAATAATTATGTTATGTAATAGAGATTTAATTGATATAATTCTTTTAACGAGATTGTAAAAAATATTGATATCGAAGTTGAGAAGTCTTATTCTAATGACTTGAACAATGATCTTAAATATTTTAATGGTGAGACTTAGTAATATTTAATTGAGTTTTAATTATTAGAATGTTAATAGGTTATGGATTGTGTACCTATGTTAATTGATTGATTTAATTGATCATTTTAATTAAGTTATAATCTTCTTAATCAAAGATTGATAATTGGTTCTCTTATAATTTAACGAATAATGATCCTTTGATTATCTTGATAAGTTGAAGTAACATTAAAGAAGAGTCATTCAATTTGTAACATTGATCTTAGCAAAATAAAGAGAACAATTTAATTAAGGGTCAATGATGATCAGTTTAATGAGTAAAGTATTTACCCTTAAGTTATTCTTAGAATGTAATTTTAAATAATGGAAGAATAATGTTATCGGGGAAACAAACGGGTTGACGTGTAGGTCAAATGAAGAACCTTACACATTTATATTTGAAGCGAAAACTGAAGCTCTACACATTATTCAGCTATGTGATTTTAATAAACCAAAACATGTGTTTGCATTGTGTATTCTATATGCTTCTTGTTTTGGGTTTTGGGTTGACTAGTGTTGACTAGTTATAGGACGTCTACCAGAGGCTCGGGGGTTATGATTGTGATGTCATGATGATATCTTAATTCTGATCTTTATAAACCCAACCATGGTTATGTGATCGTATGCTTTATGAGATGATTGTATTACTGATTGTTATTGCTTATCAGTCTTCTTGAATGAAGCTGAGTTATTTGTATCTGAGACACTTGACTTAACCATTTTTGAGTCATCGATCAGTTATCCTTGGATTACTTTTCAGTTGCCATGATGGGACTGAAATGTTGATTTATTTCTTTATGATGTCATGTTGTGACATGTTTTGACTCAACCATTTTGGAGTCTTTGATTAGTATTGCTTTGAGATATATTTTGGTTGCTTGTTAAGAACGAATGGATATTGTGATTTGTATTGGAGATTATATTTATGAAGTTTATTTTGTGGAGCTTTTATGTGTTCTTGGATGGGAGAACCATCATAGTATCAGGTTGCCTATTAAGGAACCGAGTTTGATCTTTAAGATTGTTGTGGTATGGGACACAACTGTGGATTTATGTGCTTAGGAGAGGTTGTCTAGGTAGATGACTATGGGAGTGGCTTGCATAGGGGTTTGGGGCCCAAAGTGGTCAGTACCAGGGTAACCTAATGCAAGTTATGTAATAAGTGATAATCTAGTAATTAAAATTTATGGGGGGAAAACACACTAAAAAGATAAGTTAGAGATATTTAAACCACATATGCCTTGAGTGCTTGTATAGACTAAGGATGGGAGAAGTGCCTCGTCTTCTTGAGAGGGCTTCTTCATTTCCACATGTGCCACATTGAGGGTCTGGGGTTCAGAGTAACCAGTCCAGGGTAACTCAACGCTTGAGGGTCCGGGATCTAATGAGAGACCAGTCCAGGGTAACTCAACGCTTGAGGGTCCGGGGTCTAATGAGAGACCAGTCCAGGGTAACTCAAGCAGCCATGTGATGACACTCCCTAGTATGTAGCCTGAGTCTTCTCTATAAATTTTGAGTCTTCTCTATAGTCTTTGTTGGGCCTCTAGGATTAGATGTCGATTTTGTGATTGGAACCTTTGAGTTAGTATACTTTTAGGATTCTTAAGCTTATAGAGATTTATGCTATGTGATTTTGATGGCTAGTTTGGGACTTGAGATTATCTCCTTAGCACGGTGGGAGTGGACCACTTAGGTACCACGCGATCGGGTGGTAGTATTTTTCCACTCTTATCATTTGAGATCCATCTGAGACACCATGGCTAATGCATTCTTGGTTGGTATTTATCTTCATTCTGTTCTTGGATCATTATGATAGATGATATACCCTATGATGGATGTATTTATTGGTATGTTTCTTATATTGATGATTTGCATATGTTAGATGATGGTATCCTATGCTTTACTTTGCATGTTAGTAGGATGTTTTAGGAGTGACATTCCTACTATGATAATACCGATGATCTCTTCGGTGCTTTGGAATGTTATGCACGGAGGGATGGCTATGATCCACGATGGTCTAATGATGCTATTTACGGTCGAGAGGAACCACGCATTTACTTATCTATGTTTGTGATATATGGTTATCTTTTATGATGGATGTTTATATCTTTTGTGATGATGTATCATGTATGACATGTGGCTTCATTTACTTTAATTGCATCATGGATTAATATTGGATGTTGATGTACTTTATTTACACAAATTTTTATTCTTTTAAGCTTTTCATGATGATGTTTTAATCATGATGATGAGGCTTGGGGGTTATGTGATTGTGATGTCATGATTATGTTTTCATACTTTCATGTTTTTAAAAAAAAAAATGTTTGGCAAACTTTAGGTTAATTCTTTGGATCCCTTGGCAGGGCATCACAAACTTCTTCTACAATGTATGCTAGAAATACGCAACAAAATTGGTATCTCGATCTGAAATGATACTCTTTGGCAAACCATGTAGTCTCACCACTTCTTTGGAAAACAACTTTCGCACATGAATAACATCACAAGTCTACTTGAATGGAATAAAATGCATCATCTTTGAAAACCTATCAACCACCACAAAAATAGAATGATGCTCACATTGAGTCCTTGGTAATCAAAGAGCAAAATCCATGTTGACATCCTTCCATGAATTCTGTGGTACATGTAACGATTGATACAACCTTGTATTCTACTTCACTCCTTTCACCATCTAACATACTCTACAACTCTGTACAAACTTCTTCACATCTTGTTGTAACTGGCTATTAATAATTCTTAGAAACCAAAAAAATGGTCTAATCTCTACCAAAATGTCCATCCAATCCTCCACTATACTTCTCTTTGGTTAGATTCTCCCTCATTGAACTTTTGGGAATGCACAACTGGCTTTATTTGAATAGCATACTATCTTGGATCATGAAATTCAACCATCTTGTCTTGTCAAGTGTAACAGGTACTATAAAAGCCTTCCACGCTTCACCAAAATCAGGATCATTTGGATACAAAGTACTAATTTTCTTGAACCCAAACACCTCTATCTACATTTTTGTTAGAAAAATTTGTCTTCTACTAAGAGCATCTGCAAATTTGTTAGACTTCCCACTCTTGTGTTTCAAAACAAATGTATAACTTTGCAAAAACTCAACCCACTTTAAATGCCTTTGGTTCAATTTTTCTTGACTATTCAAATATTGCAAAGCTTGATGATCAGTATACAAAACAAGCTCCTTAGGAAGAAGATAGTGTCTCCACTTCTTCAATGCTTGAACTATAGCATAAAATTCTTAATCATAAACATAATTTTTTTTTTCGCATCATTCAAATTCTCACTAAAATAAGCAATAGGTCTACCTTCTTGGCACAACTCCTATTGTATTACCACTAGCATCATAGTCTACTTGAAACACCTTGTTAAAATCAAGAAGTACTAAAACAGGCTGCTCAGTAACTTTTTGTTTCAATAGATTAAAACTCTTATCTACTCCTATAGTCAACTTAAATTCTTTCCTATCCCCTCTCATTGTTTCAGTTAGGGGTCCACATTACTGCTAAAACCTCTTATAAACTTTCTGTAAAAACTAGCCAATCTATGAAAAGATCTTACCTCTATTGTACTCTTTGGAGTAGGCCATTCAAGGATAGCCTTCACTTTCTCTAGGTCTATTTTCAAACCTTCTACTGAGACTACAAATCCCAGGTACACCAACTCCTTTAGAAAACTGCACTTCTTCAAGTTTATCAACAAATTTTCTTCCCTCAACTTATCAAACACCTTGTGAATATGGCTCAAGTGCTCCTATAATGTCTTACTAAAAATCAAAATATCATCTAGGTAAACAATGACAAACTTACCTAAAAACTCCTTTAGTACCTCATTCATGAGCCTCATGAAAGTGCTTGGTGCATTGGTTAGCCCAAAAGGCATGACCAACCACTTGTACAATCCTTCTTTTTTCTTGAAAGAAGTCTTCCACTCATCACCTTCTCTGAGACAAATCTAATGGTATCCACTCTTCACATGTATCTTTGTGAAATACTCAGCTCCACTAAAATAGTCCATAATATCATCCATCATTGGTAATGGAAATCTATACTTGATTGTGATATAGTTGATAGTGTGAGAATCTGTGCACATCCTCCATTCTGCATTCTTCTTTGGTGCTAATATGACTGGTACAACACATAGACTCAGACTCTCTCGAATCAACCCCTTCTGAAACAACTCATTAACTTTCCTATTCAACTCTTCACTTTCTACTAGTGTCATTCTGTGCACTGCCTTGTTTGGTAAACTAACTCCTAGAACCAAATCCATCTGGTGACTTATCTTCCTCATTGGGGGTAATCCATCAAGTACATTATCTGATACAATATCAGAAAACTCTCCCAACATATCTGCAACTCCCGTAGGTACCTCCTCTACTTCTTCTTTACTACCTTTACGAATATTAGCAAAACACATATGCTCACATTTCATACGTTTGAGAAACTTTTTTCCATCAAGAAAACATATTCTAGCAGCACTACATACCTTTTTTTCTTTCTCCTTCAATGGCTTCAACTTATGTTTCACTCCATCCTTGATCAAAGTGTAGGTATTTGTTTGCCCATCGTGTACAACATGCCTATAAAACTGCCACAACCTACCCAACAACACATGGCATATGTCAATCGGTATGATATCACAAAGTACCTCATCCTGGTAGCTTCCAATCTTGAACTTTATTGAGTACTGCTCATTGACCATGTCCTTGTGGTCATCTTTCACCCAAGCAATATGGTATGGATTATTACAATAATAGATAAGACGTCTATTATTAGTTAATGGTTATCTTGTAAATATCTTTAGCTTTAGTTTGCTTTCATTTTTTGCTTTCTCTGGAATAGAATGTTTCTATTCTTTACGATCGTTTCCTAAGGAAACATCGTCTCTTTCTTTTGTATAAATTGACCTTTCGGTCTCTGTTATTAATAAGCAAGTATTTACCTTGTAATATGGTATCAGAGCTAAATACTTAAATTTTTTCAAAAAAATTTATAATTTCTTCTTGAAATTATTTGTTTAAATTTTTCCAAAATTATTTCAGCTAAGTTCTCCAAAACCCACCTAGGGTTTTTCTGCTTGGAAAAATTCTCGAATTACGGGTCTGCAAATCGCGTGGAAATCGTGGCCATTTTTTGAAGACTCACATTTTTGGGGTGAAAATCTGCATGTTTCTGTATCAAATCTTCATGCTCTTAGCCGTCTCAGTCTGTCATCGTGCTCTGGGAAGCAGATTCGACCATTTTTCATCAAGAAATCTGAAATTTTTTCAAGCTTTTTTCAGCTAGGGCCATTTTTTTTGAAACCCTAATTTTTGGGGTCGAATTTTTTTTGTTTGCAGATTCTTGATGGGTTTTTCGAGAGCTCAATTGGGTTGTCATCCATTTTTTTTGGGTGTCTCGATGTTTGTGCCTCAATTTTTGAGCCAGCGGATTCAAAAAACGACAGCAGATTCCTTCTAGGTTTTTCGAGCTCTCTTTTGGGTCATTCTCTGATTCTTCTGGGTCTTCCGTATTTTTGCCTCGAAGAATGTGCCTTCATATATTTTCATTGAAAAATGTGCCATGGCATCTCTGACAAATATTCTGCTCGAGCATAATTCCAAATTCAATGGTCGCAATTATGGAACCTGGAAGCAGCGCATCATCGCAATCTTTGAATATCGAAACACCGATCAACTTGTTCTGGGTGTTAAGCAGCGTCCGACTTCTCCGGGTCCTGATCAAGATACATGGGATCTGAACAATCGAGAGGCAGTAATGCTTCTCAAACTCTCCGTAGCTGATGACCAGCTTTCTCAGATTCCATCTGACAAGACAGCGGCCAAAATCTGGACACATCTAAAAGGTCTTCATGAGACTTCCGACAAGAGCAGAGCCTTCTTTCTGAAAAACACTCTGTTTTCTATTGTCATGGATGAGCGCACCTCGCTCCAGGCACACCTGAATCGGATTCAGGAAATCCGTGATCAGTTACTTGCCATCGGTCGCAAGATGGAGGAAGAGGATATTGTGGTAATCACTCTTCGGAGTTTACCAAATTCCTATGAGCATTTTATCGAGACTCTCAACATCACATCTACTGGTGTTGATCTAAAGTTCACTGATCTCTGCACCCTGCTACTTCAGCAAGATCGGTGGAAACAACAGTTTAGTAGCAGCTCCAGTTCCACCTCCATTGAGCAAGCCTTTGCTGCGAAATCCTTTCAGAAGGATAAGGGCAAGTTTCAGCAACCATCTCAGCAGAAGTCTTCTGCTCCAGCATCCGATGGTACCAAAAAGAAGAACATTCAATGCAACTATTGCCACAAGTATAGTCACATGAAGGTTGCATGTCAAAAATGCTTAGCTGCCCATTCTAAGCAATCAGGTTCGTAACCCAAAGCGAATAGTGCAGAGCACACTGAGCAGGTGGAATCTGCCTTTTATGCCTTCATGGCTAAAAGACCCGTAGATCATGTACAATCATCTGCCTGGTACATTGATTCAAGTACCTCTCGACATTTCACTCACCGCAGAGACTGGTTTACTGACTACCAACCTTATTCAGATTCTGTTATCTTTGGTGGTGGAGAAGAGTACACGGTTGTTGGTAAAGGCAACATTCAAATTCAGTCTGTTGGGAGGAAGCTCATATTCCATGATATGTACTACGTTCCAGGGATGGAACTAAATCTACTCTCGGTCAGTCATTTGCTGCAACATTCTCCACACTTGGCAGTCACCTTCAGTTCACATCAGTGCACCATCACTGATCAGTTGACTAAGTCTACTATTGCAGTTGGTCTTGAGGATCATGGTCTTTTCAGACTTACTGATTCTCAGGACTTAGCTATGGCTACTCGGCGATCTTCCATCAACACACTTTGACATCAGCGATATGGGCACTTAAATGTGCATTATCTCTCACAACTTGCTCGGGATGAGCTTGTTCTTGGTTTGCCAGAGATTCAAACCCAACACCTTGGAGTTTGTGACGCATGTCAGGCTGGGAAGCAACATCGTACACCTTTCCCCAGTGGCGATTCTTGGCGAGCTTCTCAAGTACTTCAGCTTGTTCATGCTGATATCTGCGGCCATATGACCACTCCTTTTGTTCTTGGGTACAAGTATTTTCTATTGTTTGTAGATGATTTTAGTAGAAAAATGTGGGTGTATTTCCTTAAAAAGAAATCCGATGCATTTATTGTATTTCAGAAGTTTAAACCCTTAGCTGAAAAAGAGTCTGGGAAATCTATTATTACTCTTAGATCAGACAATGGGGGGGAATTTTGTTCTAATGTTTTCTCCAGCTTCTTGGATACACATGGCATCCAACACCAGTTCACCACACCCCACACGCCACAACATAATAGTGTAGTTGAACATCGAAACAGGACAATCACTGAGATGGCTCGTTCCATGCTTGAACACAGAAATGTTTCGAAGCATTTTTGGGCAGAAGCAGTTAACACTGCAGTTTATTTGTTGAACCGGTCACCCACAGTGGCGGTCAAAGGTAAAACTCCAGAAGAGGCCTGGTCAGGTCGCAAGCCCAGAATCAGTCACCTGAAGGTTTTTGGCTCTCTTGCTTTTGTTTGGATCCCTGATGCTTCACGCACCAAGTTGGATGCCAAGAGTCAGAAACTGATGCTTGCTGGATATAGCAGTCTTCACAAAGCCTACCGCCTTATTGATGTTGAGACATCTCGTCTCATATATAGCCGCGATGTAGTCTTTGATGAGCAGCGAGGACCATTCATGCCTATTTCTCCTGTTCCTGATCCAGCAGACCAGCCTATGCAGGTTCATGATTTGGGAGTTCGGCTTCCATTAGGTCCACCTGATGGGAGGGCTCCAGTAGCTCCTACAGCTCTGGTCCTACCAGTGATACCTGTACAGCCACCTCCGGCTTCTCCTGCAGGATCACGTCGTTTTGAAGATGCTTCACCTGAGTTTGATCCAGATTCTTCTGATCAGGATCCTGCTGATCAAGCATCTCCTAGTACTACTGTTGGTCATTCTCCTCTCCAGCCTAAGTGGTGGGCTAAGACACTTGTTGATCTTCATGATGATGAGCTCATTGATGGGAGAACTACTCGAAAAAAGAGCAAAACTATAGATTCTGTTAACTTTTCTCTTATGGCCAACATTCACAGTGTGTTTGAACCTCAAACATATTTCGAGGCTAAAGGAATTCCAGAGTGGGAACATGCCATGCAATTTGAACACCAGAGCCTGCTGAAGAACAACACTTGGGTCCTTTCTGATCTTCCCCCAGGGAAGAAACCCATTAGCTGCAAATGGGTCTACAAAATCAAATACAAATCAGATGGTACTTTGGATAAGTACAAAGCTCGTTTAGTGGCAAAGGGCTTTTCTCAGCGTCAGGGCATTGATTATGAGGAGACCTTTGCTCCTACTGCAAAGATGAGCACCATCAGATTAGTCTTAGCCATGGCAGCACAATTTGGCTAGAAGGTCCATCAGATGGACGTAAAGAGTGCTTTCTTGAATGGTGATCTCCATGAAGAGGTCTACATGACGCAGCCTCCTAGTTTCAAGGTTGCTGGTAAAGACCATCAGGTTCTCAAATTGGTAAAAGCTCTCTATGGTTTGAAGCAGGCCCCTCGGGCATGGTACATCAAGATTGATACGTACCTCAGTGATCAAGGCTTCAAGAGGAGTTCTTCAGACTCAAATCTGTACATCAAGACTACTGACACTGACATCATCCTTCTGGTTATCTATGTGGATGATCTGATCATCACTGGCAGTTTGGCATCTTTGATTCAGGGAATCAAACAACACTTATGCCAGTCTTTTGATATGACTGACCTTGGGCTCATGCATTATTGCTTAGGTGTTGAAGTTTGGCAACAGTCTTCTGGTATATTCATCTCTCAGTCCAAATATGCCAGAGCCTTGTTAGACAAATTCCGGATGTAGGATTGCAAACCTGCATCTACACCTATGGAGAAAGGTCTCAAGTTATCAGCCAAGTCTGATTCTCCTTTCGTTGATGATACTACGTATAGGCAACTAGTAGGCAGCCTCATCTACCTATCTGCTACTAGGCCTGATATCAGCTTCGCAATCAGCTATATTTCACGCTTTATGACAGCTCCTAAGGCTGATCATTGGATGGCAGCAAAGCGTGTGCTTTGTTATGTGAAGGGCACTTCTAATTATGGACTTCTGTATTCTCGAAGTTCTAATCCTAAACTCAGTGGGTTCACAGATTCAGATTGGGCAGGCTCTGTTGATGATAAAAAATCAACATCTAGATATGTGTTCAGTTTGGGATCCGGTGCAATCACATGGACCACCAAGAAGCAGCAGGCAGTTTCTCTCTCTTCTACAGAGGCTGAATATAAAGGGACTGTTAAGGCAGGATGTGAAGCTGTCTGGCTTCGTCGGATGCTTGGGGATATGCAGATGTCACCAGCAGGACCGACTACTCTGTTTGTTGATAATGAAGGCGTTATCAAGTTAGCACGGAATCCAGTCTTCCATGAACGAACCAAGCACGTGGATGTTCATTGTCATTACATACGACAGCTGGTTGAAGAAGGGACTATAGATCTGCAGTATGTTCCTACCTCAGATCAGACTGCAGACATTCTCACCAAGCCTCTTGGTCCTGATAAGTTTGTCAAATTCAGAGGACAGCTTGGTGTGTTAGATAGATTAACCATTAAGGGAGGGTATTACAATAATAGATAAGACGTCTATTATTAGTTAATGGTTATCTTGTAAATGTCTTTAGCTTTAGTTTGCTTTCATTTTTTGCTTTCTCTGGAATAGAATGTTTCTATTCTTTATGATCATTTCCTAAGGAAACATCATCTCTTCCTTTTGTATAAATTGACCTTTCGGTCTCTATTATTAATAAGCAAGTATTTACCTTGTAATATGGATATGGGTGTTTTTGTCTCTTTAGCTTCAACTTGGTGACCATTGTTTCTAACACTAGATTGTCAGTACTTCCACCATCAATTATCACATCACAACACTTATCTTCATATCTGCACCTTGTGCAAAACAAGCTCATTCTTTGATCAGGTTCATTCTTACCACTCACCAGGACTCTTTTGTTAACTAGGACTTCTCCTCTTTCAACATCTTTAGAATGTGAGGATCTAGAATCTTCATCAACATGTGCAACTTTGGCTTGGCCTTCTGTTCTTTGATCTATCCTTGCTTGGCTCTGGGAACATTCAAATTCTCTAAGATCTTCATCTCCACAATGAAAACATTTCTCGTAGAAGCCTCCTCTTCCAGATCCTTGTCCCTTGCCTCTTCCTCTTTGATATCCATTGTTTTGATCATGGAAATGATTGGAATTTTTTCCCCTTTGGTTTTGACTACTTCTTTCAGCCTTATCCTTGTTCTTTTGATCATCATTACGACCTCCACAAGACCATCCACTAGATCTTCCACCACAACCTCTTCCACTATTCTTGTTGTCAAACTTCTTGCTTAGTTTCTCCTCAACTCTTAGGGCAAACTGATATGCTTCCTAAATACTATTCATTTGAACCAAACTTAGCTTGTCTTGAATGCTTGGTCTTAACCCATTAAGATAACATTTAACTTTCTCCTTATTAGCTTCTACATGGTCAGTTCTGATGAGAACTCAGTCGAACTCTTCGGTATACTCTTGAACAAAATTTCATGCTTGCTTCAAGCCTTGCATTTTCCTCAATAGATCAAGTTCATAATCCACAAGAATGAATTGTAGCTTCATTTTATTTATCATCTGATCCCATCTGGTGATTGTGCCCTTCCCCTTTCTATTTCGCTCCAACTGAACCTCCTGCCACCAGAATTTTGCATGTTCCTTCAGTTTCACCTTCACAAACTTGACCCTATTAGGATCATCAATATCTTCATGCTCAAAGTACTCTTCTAGTTCATTTATCTAATCAATCAGCTCCTCTAGGTTAAGATTTCTTGAAAATGTGGGAACTTCAAACTTACATCATTTTCCAATCTTGGAGATGGCCCTAAAAAGCCTCTCTTCCTCTAGATTTAGAATTGCCTTTGCTTTGGCATTTTCATTTACTTCGTCCTCATCCTCACTTTCATCTCTTATAGGAATATTTATTCCTCTATGCATTTGTTCTTCCAATGCTTGCATTTGTCTTTGGAGGGCCCAAAAACCCTTAGGTGTAACACCTACAACTCTTCCACCATTCTCTCTTCATGGAGGCATTTTCGCTCTTTTGTTGAAACCCTAGTGAAAATTGCCTCACAATCAATGATCTTTCTACATGCTCAGCCCAAACCATGGTCTTGGTGCAAACTACCTCACAGTCAGCGATCTGTCCACACACTCAAGAACTCTAGCTCTAATACCACTTGATGAAGGGTGCTCCCCTTAAAACCATAAACTCATAACAAAAAAAAACAAATAATAGAAAATGCAAGAATAAAATATCGACTTCTTATTTGTGCTGCAAATGCGAAATTATAGAATTCACAAGTACAAAATGCTAACCCACATGGGCACCTTCATTATAGTAATATGCAAGACTAAGCTGCGAACTACAACCTAGAGTTGTCCTAGACAATATTTGGGCCTTTCTTAAATAGGCAATTTTATACCACTCGGGAAGGTTCTAGGCACTGAAACTTAATGCCTAGGCCCGACAGACCCTAACAATACATATAAAGTTGGCCAAATATATCTTTGACAATTATTTTAGATATTTTGGGTAGCCCAACTTTGAAAGGCCATAACTCACGAACTGTTGCTCCAATTGGCTATTATAACCACTTTTCTAAAATGCTAGCTCTTGATCTATAGGCTTGGAATGGTGCTAGCGCCCTTCCATCAAGTTTTTAGACCTCTTTTTGGCACTCTAAGGCCTCCAACAGTGAGCCTAAAGATTTTTCTGCAAATTTTTCCACTGAAAATCTACAATAACTTCTCTCATACTTAAGCTAGAGCAATGAGATTTTTATGGTAGGCTTATAATTCTACAATGAATCTTCATATAGAAAATAAGAACATTTCGAGCTCGTGTGACAAACTTACTAAAAATAGCAAGTTCCCATAAATGGTAACCCCCCTATCTATTAGTCCTTATTAAAATAGAAAAGATTGAAAAGAAAATATTTTTGGGTGATGCAAGATTGCACTTACACCCAGGATGCTCCTGCATCAATTACATTCTTTCTCTAAATCCCTTCTCATGGAAACTACTTCCACTTGAAGCTTTTTTGAGTCTTTGTATCTTATTTTTAATTTGTTTGATACAATATCTTGTATCATTCTCCCTTCTTCTATCTAGACTTCAAATATACAATCATCTTCTATGACTTCTTAAGATTATGTGACAATTCTTGTTTAGCTTTGATATCTTTTGTAATCCCTTTCTTAAGATTCTCGATCAATCTGTGTACATAATGAATTTGTTCAAAAACTATTTCAACGTATTTTTCTTGAGTTCTAGAAAGTATATCTTTTGCACCACCATATCAGGTTTCCTATGTCATGAATAGAGCCTTTTGATAATAACTTTTGAAAGTATCCTCATTAAAGTTTTCGAATGACTAACCATCTTCCTCTAATTCAAACCATTCTTCTTCCTTTTATTAGATCTCGGTCTAAATGTTGACAAAATGTGACCAATCTTACCATACATGAAACATTTGAGTAGTAACTTACTTTTATAATTGTTGGATCCTCTTCAATTTCCTTACACATTTTTCTTCTTTTAGATCTAAATAATTAAATTGAGCTTTGAGCTCTCCTTCTTTGCAGATTTTTTGTAGGTTATCTCCTTTCTATAATATTTTTCATTCATAATTCTCTTGTCATATGATGTTAATATCTCATTCAACTCATTCATAGTCAAACTATTCAAATATTTGGCTTCTATTGCAAGAAAACGCATATCAAACTCAGAAGAGATCCAAGTACCTTTTTAAAAATCACTAAATCTTTCATATCTCTAACAAGCCTTCTAATAGCATTTTCAATCAAAGTAAATAAGAAGGAATTTTCTTCCCCCTCCATGTTTAGACCTTCAAAAACCCCTTGACTATGTCTAAATCTTTGTCTTCTTGACTTTATCACCATATTCATAGATAAAGTAAAGTTGTCTCAAATTTCTTTGCAATCCTACAATGCATATTCTTCATAAACTTGGAGTTAGGGAAATCAAACCACATAAAATAACATTTCTTGCCTATGTATTGGTCGAACATACTCTCTTATTGGCTTGACATCTTGGAGCTATCTAGAATCTCATTAACCATTTGCAACTAATTGCCAAACATCAAATCCTAGTGCCATCATATAGGCTTCCATCCTCACTCTCTAAAATGCATAGTTGCATCCATTGAACAATGGTGCCTTATTTGAAGAAAGACCTTTATGGTCAATTGAGTGTGTCATCTTGAATCTTCCTCAAGCAATTAAACTTTTTCCAAGAAACTTGGATCCATTACAAATTATTAGACACAGAGATATAGTAAGAGGCAAGTAAATCAATATATGGCAATCTTCTACTTGATCAAACATTTATTATCATCAATAGCTTCTCCAAGCATCACAACCAATCTCATATCCCGGTTATTAGACAAATTACCAAATCCTACTTTCCATTAGTGCATTTAAGGAAATAGTAATCACAACCACACATCTACACATAAGAACACCAATTGTAGGTGAAAACCTTGAAGGAGAAAACCACACTGAGAATAGTTGCTTGGATCTATGGCTCTAATTCAGCCTGACAAAATAATATCAAAACCACGATATGAAATAGGCATCAACCTACCAGAGATCCCTATCCCAATTGCATTTATAGACACCAATTACAAGAGACATCAATCCCCAAAACTAAGATCTAAGAAGCTACCTAGATATGATACCTCAATCTCAACAATATGCAAGAAATATGCACTATGGACCTCCAAAATTGATTGCATAGCTTCCTTTTGGTCTAATCAACTTCAAATCTTCTTCACCCAATACATATGATTTTAAATTAATGATTGAGATGCAACTCACATTATCATCACCCAACTATAATGCCCCACTCATTACACTACCAGATAATTATACAAATTATCTAAATTCTAAATATATATTTTGTTCTAACTATATTTCTATTTTTTATGGAGGATTTTTTGTTCACAAAGTCTAGATATAAGAGCACAAGCCTAGGATTTTTCTTATTTGAGAAGAGATCCCAATTTCATTCCTTATGATGTCACGCCTTGCACTCTATAATACTTATTTATGATGGTCTTTATAAAAACCTTTCAAGTTTACCAACCGACTTAAAAGAACATTCACCAAAAAATCATTTGCCAAGTGAAAAAACAAACAAATGAGAAAAGCCCAAAAAACATGGTTTATTTACAGATTGAGGGTACCTTCGCCATTTCTTTATTCAGGTAAACTAACGAGAAAAACGTTGATTATTAATAAGTTGACAAGGTCATTGGGTGGCTTTTGACGCTGACCTCTCTGGACAAGGCTGACGAATGTTTGAAATAATCAAATAACATATGTTTGTTCAGGAAACTTGTCTCTATCATTGACTATATAAGATTTTGATGGCTACCAACCAGAGTAGAACAATATATTTCTCCAATATATCAAGTAAATTTTTCCTGATTCTCGTTCTGATTAAAGTATGAGATGAGTTAATTCATCTTCTTCATGTTTTCCTGTGACTTGTGATATTATTCATATGTTCATATGAGGTGGGATTTTTTTATAATTTTTGAGGAATGTTCTTTGTAGGCATTAGATTACATATTGTGGGGAGCTTGATTGCAACTTATGATAGATCCCCTCTTTAGAGGGTCTCAAGTTTTATAACAATTTCTTATTCTATGTTTGATTGCATTTTCTTTGAGAAGACTTGGGTTCTATTGGATTTTTTCATTTTCTCATTTTGCGTTTGTACATAGGTACCTAAGATTGTCTATGATTCAAAATTCGTCCTTGCATCTTTGCATTTGTACATAGATACCTAACATTATCTAATTGCTGAAACACGTCATTGCTTTTTTTTTTACATAGGTACACATTATATACTTATCTCTTTATGTCTCAAGCCATACAATTAAGACACTTGTCATAATAAGATGTCATATATTTCTTTCTTTTTTGCTAATCTTTAAAAATCTAGAACTTGAATTACTATTTAAATAACCAAATTTTACAAATCTATAATTTCATAGTTTAGTAGTTTTGAAATGTAATTTTAAGAGATATGGTATTGTTTTTCAAAAACTTAATTTGTTTTTAATTCTTTTTTATCATCTTCTTTGCAAGAAAGAGATTTCAAAAAAGATCAACTAAATCACAAATAATATAATTAATATTTAAATTTTTTGTAAGAATAGATAAGCTTTTAAGTGAATTACAACAATAATATGTAACAATTCTTACATATAAAATATTACATATACTCTCAAAAGCCTACAACACAATGGTAAATTGTGAGCTTCTTATTGAAGAGGTCTTGGGTTTGAATCTACTTGTGCTTGTGCTTTATAAATAATAAAGATAACTAGTAGTTGCACACTTTTGTGCTTCAACAATTTGTTAATAAGTGTTTAATAATAAAATTATTAAATTATAATGAATTTTGAATTTAAGTGAAACGTAATTTAAAAAATATTATTTATTTATATTCAATTTATCATATATTAATAAAATGATCATATAAAAAAACTTCACATAAAAAATCTATTAGAAAAAATAATAGAAAAAAATTCAATGAATAAAATTACAGTAAGAACAAAAAAAAAAAAAACCAAAATAATTATAAAAACCGAAAACTTAACTAATTTAAAAAAACTAAAAACTAAAATGATATAACATAATTTAAAAACCTAAACATTCAATCAATTTTTTAAAATTTAAAAAATAATTTTCTAAATGAAAATGTAGATATTTCTAAAATTATATATAGTGGGAAATAAAACTTTATCAATAGTGCAAGAAAATATCTATCAACTTAATTAAATGTAAATAAGTAAAACATGTATTGAATAACAAATTTTAAATTATACTAAGTAAACCTCTCAATAAATAAATAAATAGGATTCAAATATAAATTTATCTTAAAATGTTATCCCTCCATTTATAATATAGATCAAACAAATAATGTATTAAAAAAACTCAAACCATTTGAAATTCGAGGCTTGAATAGGCCTTTTTGGTGCAAATTGCAATGTTTATCAATGTCAATATTGTCTCCTATAGTAGTCACCTTTCAATTCTCAACACACCAATTCTAAAAATTGTTGCTTGACTTTCTATAATGGGCAATGCTCCCACATTTCACGTCATCGAACATGTATTAAATAAATTAATAAAATCATTTGTGGGCAATCAACTCTAATACATTTATTTCAATTAAATAAGTATATATAGTTTTTTTAATTTAATAAGGATAAATAATGGAGCAATTCCAATACATGTTATAATAGTGGATAAACAATTTTAATTACTCGATAGGCTTTTCCATTGGAGTTCACTCCAACCGCAATTTATCTCACGCCGAGAAGTCACGTTGAAAATTCTCTTACACCGGCCAAATGCTTTTCAGATTGAATGTTTTATGTAGCAAATGGGAACACAATACTCGTTCCCTTCTTCTCCAACGCGGAGAGGAACACAAGATGATGAACCCCCTTTTCTTTCTGGGAGAAGCTACGAAACACAATGACATCTCTGGTAACAATGGCTCGGTCCTGACATATGGGGATAGTTTAATGCACAACAACATCATCAAGTGGAATCAAGGGAGCTTCCTCATTCTTCCAGGACCCTCAGCTGGACACGCGAATTCATTCAATCTTGGAGGGACAAATGGTAATTTACCCACAAACACTTTGAGCCTCTCGCAAGCCAATGGACCACCCACAGGAGGAAACTACACCTATGTGAATGCCAAGCAATATAAAAGAATAATTAGGCGGAGAAAGATACGAAAGTTTAAAAATGCAAAAAGAGGGAAGTTAGTAGCTTTACTTTCGAAACTGATTCACATACCTCAGACAGCTCAAAGGAGGCAGAAATAAATCTGAAACTGACTGAAATCTCTGAAACAATTAAGCGGTTTGATAATATTAGAGATATTAACGGTAAAGAGAAGAAAAATAATTCTCAGGTGATAGACACAGTGGAAGATGGGCTGCCAAATAATTACAGCCCCATAAGAACACCTATGACGTGGTATCCAGACATCTTTGTAAACGATTTGGTAGCTATGAAGGAGAGGGTGTGGGCACTTGAAGAGAGGAGCCAGATAGAAAGTATCACAATGAAAAGAGTTACTGAGGATAACTGGAAATTGACAGCGGAGGTCAAGTCACTTAGAGAAAAAATTCAAAAATTGCAATTTAATATGGAAAAAGGAGAGTATGAATTAATATTGTTAAAGAAAGAAGTAGGAGAAAAGAGGATAGCAGCAAGTACTACGGGAGAAGGAGAGGCTACAGAAAGAGATAAAACTCCGCAAATGAAAAATATACAAGATGCCATGGCCAATATGGAAATAAAAGAGAATCAACTCAGAGAACAAATTGAAGAAATTAGATCATGGGCTAACATAGTAAAGGGACCAACAAATACTCCTATTGACAACATAGAAAAGCAAGTTCGGAGACAGATTAGAGAGGAAAAAGAAAGAAATGAGAAAGCAGAAAATATTATCATCAAAGGACTACGAGACTATGGAGAATAGGAGAAAACAATAGATTTAGTTAAAGACTTCTCTAAAGACCAATTAGACTAGCATGGAACAACCATAGAAGCACAAAGAATCAAAAAATGGATTAGAGGAGGCAAAGACAGACATGTTAGAGTGACAATGAGGAATACAGGAGATAAAAACAACATTTTCAGCAAGAGGAAGTTTCTTAGAGGCACACACATATATCTTGATGATGACCTCACTGTAACTCAGCAAGAAGAAAGGAGGAAGGAATGGGAAAAAGTGAAAACAGTGAGAGAAAATGGCAAGTGGGTGTGGCTACAAAATGGCAAAGCCCAAATTAGTGACAAAATCACACGCAATAAATAGGAACTCGGGCCCACCAGGAACATTTAACTATAGTTAGTTGGAACTGTATAGGTTATCCTTGGAGAAGAGGACCTGGGTTAGGGCTGATAGCTAAAGATAATGACATCATTATGCTTATCGAGACACATGAGCATGATGGATGTAGGGTTCCAGATTTTGAAGGGTATAAGAAGGTATCACTGTGGAATGAGAAGATAGATAATGGTAAGGCACATGGAGGCATCACCATTCTAATAAAAGAAACTTGGAGCAGATTTGTAAACTTAGAGAAAGAAGATGTAAACAAGCAGTATATTTGGATTAAAATAACAAAGAATCAGATTACTACGAGGGTGGTTGTCTGTTACTTCACCCCAAAAGGCTAAAAAATGTATAAAAAGCATAGATTGGATCGAGAAGACCCATTCGCTGCACTCAAAAAAGACATAGCAGCCTTTAGCTCTCTAGGGGAAATAATGATAATAGGGGATTTCAATGCTAGAACAACAAACAACCAAACTCTCAATCTTAAGGAGAGCTATAGTGAAAGCAGAAACCCAGTTTGGCTTGAAGAAGAAGGGACACAAAAATGGGAAAGATCTTCGCAGGATAGCATGGGAAAGATTAATCATTTTGGTGTTGAATTACTAAGTTTATGCTACCTATATAACATGGTCATATGTAATGGTTTGGAAAAGTGGCCTAAATCAGGTGGAATCACATGCAAAAGATACAATGGACAAAGTGTTGTTGACTATGTAATATGCTCGCAAGAATATGTCGCAAAGATAATTAACTTTGAGATAGAGGACTACCCCATGGAGCTAAAATCTGATCATAACCCCATTTTGATAAGGGTGGCCACTCACTTTAAAGATCAATATATTGTCCCAAAACCTTTACAAAAGAGGAAGAGGATTCTGATTGGCAAAGTTTTAATGACACAAGAAAACCATGCTACTTTCCAAAACTCTCTTTTGCGGCTGTCTAGAGTTCCGGGAAACCATCCAAAGTCTGATAAACAACATTTCATGGACAAGGATAATCTTGTTCTTACTATCATTAAAGCACTGGAGGAGTGTAAAAGATCTAGGGCCACAAGAGAAGCCAAGAAAACTTTTCTGGCTAATCTGTGGTTTGATGAAGAATGCAAAACAACAAAAAGAAATTGGAAAAAGAACATAAATAAAGAAAGTAGAAAGGAGTATGATCAGCTGATTAAAAAGAAGAAAGGAGAGTATGTAAATAAGAGAAGAATCGAGTTGATTAATCTTGGTAAAAACAACCCCAGAAAGTTTTGGAAAGAACTTCAGCAGAGAAAAACTCAAATAGAGAACAACATAACAGGAACCAAATGGCTGGAATATGCCAAGACTCTCTACGAGTGTGATCTAGGAGAACATAGAACCATGGAAACAGAGACTATAGGGGAGTTATTCAGCAAAAAAGATATTATCCAAGGCATAAGGAGGTTAGCTTCCGGTAAAGCACAAGATATAGATGGGCTTCAAGTTGAATACTTAAAATAGGGTGTTGAAACCCTCACACCACACATCACTAAAATTTTCAACAGTGTTAATAGAGAAGGTTTCCCTGTAAAATGGACAACAAGTGTGGTGATCCCACTCCAAAAAAGTGGAGATATAAATAATCCTTCTAATTACCGAACCATCATGATCAATCCACTTTTTGGCAAGTTATTTGGTAGCTTGGCAGAACAAAAAATCAGCAACTGGGCTAAAACAGAAGGCAAACGTGCAATAGGGCAAGCAGGGTTTAGACCGAAGCACTCTACTATAGATCATGGCATCACTCTTAGATATTTGATTGAGAAAGTTTGGGACACTCCAGGGAACAAGGCTTTTTTTTGTTTCGTGGACTTTAAAAAAGCGTTCGACACAGTGCCACATAATAAATTATGGGATAGAATGGAATAGTTGGAAGTTCCTAAAGAACTTAGGTCAGCAGTTTATAGATTATATGAGCAGGTCAAAGCTAAAATCAGAACGACAGAAGGGCTATCAAAAATTTTTGACAACAACATCGGGGTTAAGCAAGGGTGTCTGCTATCTCCAACATTATTCGGGCTCTATATTGACAAGTTAGAAGAGTGGATAAACAATACCAATGGTGAGGGGGTGCAGCTAGCCCACTTTGTGATAAGATTGCTCTTATATGTAGATGATCTCATAATTCTTGCTAGAACAGCTAAAGGTTTGAAAGAGCACTTGACAGCACTAGAAAATTTTTGTCATGAAGTAGGAATGCAAATTAACACCAATAAAACCAAAATTATGATCTTCTCGCTGAAGAAGAATAGGGGCATGCAAGACGAGTTTCTATTGGAAAATAGCCCACTTGAGATTGTGGAAGAGTACAAATACTTGGGCATCGATTTTCATAACAAACTCAATTGGGATACTTGCAGATAAAAAAGGATCCAAGGGGGCTGGAAGGCATTGTACTCTTTACAAAACAAGTGTAGGAATGCAGAATTATGGGATTGGATGACCATGAAAACTCATTTTGGTTTGCTGGTCACTCCAGTTATTTTATACAGATGTGAAGTGTGGGGAGGTAGTATGTCCAAACAGAAATGGCAGCAAGTAGAGAGAATTCAAAAACACTTCATCACATGCAATCTTAAAGTCAAGACCACAGTTCTGTATGAGATCCTTTTGGCGGAGGTGGGTTCCTATCCATTAGAAGCCATTGCTTTGGTCCGAATGATAAGCTACTTAAAGAAAACCCAAGGTCTGGAAACACATCGTTGGCCCAAGTTGATCATAGAGGAAAAACTTGTAAGGCAGAAAAGCACATGGATGAAGCAAAATGACAAATGGATGTGAAAATGGGATATCAACATCCAAACTTGCCCGGATAACATTAAAGAAGTAAAAAAGTTTGTCAATGAAAAATTTCACAATATTCTGTGGACAAGACGCATAGGGCGGAAAAAATCCTATTACATTAAAGAATTTAATCCCACTTATAGTCATGATGAAAAGGCCTATATAAGAGCACCTATTAACTGGAAACCAAAAATGTTGATGGCACAACTTAGAACTAGTTCACATCAACTGCAATGTGAAACTGGTCGGTGGCAAGTTCCAAAGGAAGAGTGGGCAGACAGAACATGTTTATTTTGTAATATGGGAATAGTTGAGACAGAGCAGCACTTTGTCAAGGACTACCTGGCTTACAATGACATCAGATCTGGTTATACAAAAATATTGTAGAACAAGGACTTCAACTATTTATTCGAGGAAGATCAAGTGAAGAGAGCAGCGGATTTGATTACCAAACTTCAAAGAAGGAGAGACGAGTTATCCAAAACTTTACAACTGATTAGTTCCGCTCCTGACTCGGGAGGGTGATCGCATGGGTCCCATAGACTAATTTAGTCTCATGGACGTCATTAAAATCTATCATATCATATCATATCATTCTCCATGCAAACTTTTTCTCAACATACCCCAAATGTGCCCTCTTCTCTTCTCCACTGACATGCATATAATACTCATCATCACATATATTCCACTGCCTCAAAATGCTTTCCTTCACCATTTTCAATGTCTTGTTGCACTTTTCTAGATTCATGGCTCAATTTCTTTCAATATACAACCACGAAATTGAGACAATGCTTCTTTTTTGTAATGCGAATGACGTTTCCCCAATATTTAAAGGAAGTTTTCCCAATATACTCAGTCTCACTGCTTCCTATTTTGGAAATATTTTGTACTAATAGAACAAAACAGGCACTTTGATATTTTTAG